>JAPWTK010000714.1:177500-188276 GCA_029963805.1 Aromia moschata
AGTTTAAAGATGAAGTAAGTAAATTCTGCACTGTGTGTATGGCATTGCTTTCATTTTAACCAAACTTAAAGAAAACACGTTTTAATGCCTCAAAATTCTTATCATATTAAGCTACAGCTAACCAAGTACCCCATCTTGTAACCACTGGTTCAGGAAATAAAGTCTAAATCTGTCTCCAAGAAGGTTCTTTTAAAAAATGTTTTTCACATTCACTGTTACCTCTTTAAATAAAGGAATCAAATATCTTATTGTTTCTACTATTTGGTATAATAAATAGCTGCACCAATACAATAAATCATTAAATATCATGCGTCAGCTAGGTACTTCATCTAGAATGAGGTACATCAAATTTTCCCCAAATTCGTTGCCATTGTTTTGCAATATGTCTTCGTATGTCTGGTTAACATGTCTGTTTCTGAGTGCCATAGGATTAAGGAGTTTTCGGTCAATATATTTATCTAGAAACTGGCGTATTGTGGGGTTCTTCAGATTATGTAAACGGAACAGCACCTGCTACAAACACTACCGTGAGTTCATAGAAGAATAGAATATAAGTGTCATCATTAACAGAATATAGTTTTTTTTTTTTTTTAGACGAATAAAAACCCTTTAGGGCAAACTCGGGGGCTATTTTTCAAAAAGAAATATATGCTAAAGGCTGTGTGTGTTTTGAACAATTTTTGTGAAATTAAGTCGATTTTGTTTTTCGTCGTCCCAAAAAGATCGTTCCTGCAAGAATCCATACTAATATGGTTAGTGGTCCATATGTGTACCACATAAGCCGTAAGTCGTATTAAAAAAGTACTATCGTTTTCTTTTATGTATTATTAAATATGTCGTAAAGGTAACTACTACTTCTACAAGTGCCCAAATAACAACTTATATGTTTATACAAATTTCCAAGAGACAAACTTAAAAAAAAGCTTTCTTTGTTAAAATAACAACATAACAAATAATAAATAAATAAATGAAAACTCAACAGTAATTTTTTTTGGCAAAGCCAGTATGGTTACAAAGTTATTTTTTATGTTTCATATAAAACTTTGTGGAACGGTACAAAGCATCATACTGAATACAAAATATGTTTCACCAGCCAACCAACAAAAAGTATGTTGTTTGTTGATTTTGTCTTAATATTGCAAAAAGCAGACTGGTATATAAAGTAATAAAATAGAGTAAAAATTCATAAGAATAAAGATGTGGACACCACCAGAAGAAGAAAGTAGACACCAGTGTTGCAGTAAAATACACAATACATGTCTATTTATAACTGATTATTCAAAATGGCCACTGGTACAAATATGTGCCAGTACCCTATTACGGGTTAATAATACAGTGAGGTCCATAAGTAACGGATGAATTCATTATTTACGTAATTTACAATTTATGAGTAAAATACTGAAACACGTCAATTTTTAATTCTAAAATGACATTTTTTGAGCATAATTTTATAACTCCCCCTCCAACCCACTTGGAGTGACAGCTGCCCCTTTAACATTTTTAAATAGAATGAGGGTGCGTGTGATAGCTCATTTGAAAGGGTTCTTAATTATCTATTCAGCAATATAAAGTTTTTTGAATTTTGTATATTTTTCATCAAGAAAATTAAATTTGATAATTTCAAAATTATTATTATTATTATTATTATTATGAAATGTATACAATCAAGTGCCTATTTACCAAATATCTGTCAAATATGACGTTTTTAGTTAATTTTGTGTCAACATTCAACTTAAATGTATCAGTTTCCCCTGATACGCTGCGCAAAATATCCAACAAAAAGAAAGAGGTAAAAATTTATTTATTTTATTTTTTTATTTGCTACATCTGTGAAAACTTATTATTCTATTATATTTATCGCTGATCGTCAAGTTGATCAACAATGAGTCTTTCGCATACCCAAAGAATTAAAATTTTGATATTATTAGGAGTAGGTGATAAAACAAGAACGCAGAAGCAGGTATGCGAAATATTCAATACTAAGTATCCTGACCGCCGTCTACGTCTATTTCCCAGTCTACGGTTAGTAGGATAGAAAACTAATTTCGTGAATTTGGAAATAATAATAATAATTTGGGACAGGATGAATTTCCTCCCCTCGCCTGAGCCTAATTTCTGCTGGAGGCGGGGATGAGATTTCAAGCCATCACTGTCTGCAGCAGGAATGGGTGAATGTTTCCCAGCGTTTACGCTGAGAAGTGTGACTATAAAGTCGGCGAAATAATAATAATAATAATAATACTCACCCTATAATTTCTCAGAAGAGTATCCCCAGAGGTCCTCTCAGGGATCTGTGCGGGGAAGGGGTGGCTATTATTATTATTTGCCACGGCGCACTGGGAGCGACTTAAGATTATTTCGGTAACGCATTTGCTTTACTACAGTTCTAGTTGAGGAAACCCAGAAAACTCAGAACATTACCAAATCTAGGGCATGTGTGGTTGGATTGGCATCTATGCATACACACACCTATACTAGTGTGTATAGGTGTGTAAAAAAATCCTCTACCTCGGCCAAGACTCGAACAACGCGAACAGAGGTATCGCGACTGGAAAGACGGTGCTTTAACCCACTCGGCTACCCGTGCCCCCAAATGTCACAGATATTCCTAAATCGGGTAGGAAACGCATTTTAGACGATGAACAGAAATTGGATATATTGTTAGATATTCAAGATAATCCAAATAAACCTACAAGACAAGTTGTCGCCGATAATGATGTTAGTAAAACGTCAATATTGCGTCTTCTAAAAAACGAAAAATACCGCCCATATAAAATTCATTTGGTTCATGAACTTAACGACGATGACCCTGATCGCCGATTGGAATTTTGCGAAATCAGGGCAAATAGATGCCAAGATAATCCTTTATTTATAAAAAAACATTCTTTTTTCTGATGAAGCAACATTCGTCTTAAATGGAACAGTCAACAAACAGAACTGTAGATACTGGAGTACAAAAAATCCACATTGGATGTTGGAGGCCAATACTCAATATCGTGAGAAGGTGAACTTGGGTTGGAATTAAAATTCTCAAATTATCGGATCATATTTCTTTGATGGCACATTAACTGGCGCGCGTTACTTGGATTTCTTGCAAAATTTCTTAGTTCCAGAGTTAAGAATACTTTTCCCAGATGATGACAACCCCAATGAAATTGATAGAAATTTTTGGTTTCAGAAGGACGGAGCTACACCATAATTTTCATTGGAAGTAAGCGCCTATCTGAATCAAGTTTTTCCCAATAGATGGATCGATAGACGCGGTGAAATTGAGTGGCCTGCTTGTTCTCCCGATTTGACCCCACTTGACTATATTTTATGGGGTTACTTAAAATCGAAAGTCTACTTCAACAGACCAAATAACGTAGAAGATTTAAAAGACAGAATAAGGCAAGAAATTAATCAAATCACCCGGAAACAATACTAAATGTTTTAGAAGAATTTCAGCAACGCATCCATTATTATCAAGAAGCAACGGGCGCCCAGTTTGAACATTTGATTCAAACTGTTCTTCTGTTCTGTTTCATGTTGTTTTCTTTACTTAGTAACATTAAAAATGTAATATTTTTCAATAAAAAAAATTATAGAAATTAAAAAAATCTTATGTTGCTGGATGGAGAATTAAAAACCCTTTAAAATGAGCTATCACACGCAACCTCGTTCCATTTAAAAATTTTAAAGGGGTAGCTGTCACTCCAAGGGGGTTGGGGGAGGTATAAAATTATGCTCAAAAAAATGTCATTCTAGAATTAAAATTGATGTGTTTCAGGATTTTGAGGAATTGTAAATTACGTATATAATGAATTTATCCGTTACTTATGGACCTCACTGTATAATTAGATTGTAATAACACATATTACAAAATAGATGATTTCCTCTAAAAAATTTATATACCCGTTTTTTGTCTCGTAGCATGACAATTTTCACGTTACCGCACAAATAAAAACATAGAAAGTTAAACACACGACGGCGACGTGACCTGCAAGTTCGCGTAAATAGTAAAAACAGTCATGATAGGCCCAAATAGGCCTCTGTGTAACATGCGGTGGCAATGCGGTTATACAAATGGACATTGGCAAAGTATCGATTGTTATTCCGTTTCTGTTGCAACTCACTGGATTATACGCAATAGTGATAATGACTAACTACTTCTGTAATCTAAATTGATGTAACAGAAAAATATCATTGAAGCTGAATAGCCATAAAATTTTTGTAGTATGTCATTATTGTTTCATAAGTAAATACAATTTAACGACGCAGTTGAGTTTAAATGAATGGCAATATTCCCTCACTTAGAAAAAGAAACAATCTAATATAAAATCGCATTTCGTGAATATAAATTTGAATACATGAATTCATACTTTGAAGTTTAATTTTCCCGACCTAAATGGAGTCTTTTCAGCTTGTAAACGAGAAATTAACCACGTTATTACGTTATTTTTTGACACCTTAGAGCGTTGGTATAACATGAACTGGTGCTGTGTACCACACGTATAAATTCTAACTTATTTGTTATTATAATAAATCACACGAAAGTCAACACTGAACATTTATCTGGAATCTAAAATCAAACTTGTTAATTTTAGTTGAGTCAGGAAAAGCTTTTTCATGCAAACCTTTGCGAAAATCGATTTTTCCAACATACGATACAATATTAGGGGGAAAGTGGGGGAATTGTGTGCACTAAATCAAAACAGATCGTCAAAGTAAACTACTATTTGGCATTGATTCGAATGCTGACGGTATTAGAACCAAACATATGTGATTAAGCTCAACCAAGAAATCTAGTTAACATCAGGTGTTCTATTAGTCCTACAACTAGTTCCTAGTTGTTTTAAATTACATTAGACAATAGTTCGAGAATATGCAGCTGCCAAGACATAATATTGTAAAATATGCATTACGCATTATTTTTTATTTCTTTTGGCCTTCATCTCCAAAAAACCGATGAAATTGTCGATAGAATACGGAATCTTGTGCGTTCAGACTTAGTTATTTGAGTACGACCCGAAAACCAAACGTCAAAGCATGGAATGACACACTTCAAGCTCTCCAAGACACAAAAAAGCAAAAATAAGCAAGTGGAAGATCAAGTGCATGCTGATTTGCTTTTTTGATAGCCAGGGAATTGTCCGCAAAGAGTTTGTGCCTTCGAGCCAAACAGTAAATTAACACTTTTATAGAGAGGCTCTAGAAAAACTTCGAAAAAGAGTCATACGTGTGATACCAAACATTAAGAACAACTGGATGTGTCATCATGACAAAGCGCCTTGTCACACAGCCATCTCAGTAAACGAGTTTTTAGCCAGAAAAAAAACATTACTATGGCTCCTCAGCCTCCTTATTCGCCTGACTTGAGTCCTTTTGACTCTTTCTCTTCCCGATATTGAAAAAATCACCTCAAATGACGTCATTTTGGGACCATAGAAAACATTCAAACGGCTGTAGCCGACCAGCTGAAGGCTGTTTCAGTATATGCGTTCCAGCACTGCTATGAGGAATGGAAGAACCGTCTCCAGCGCTGTGTGGCTTTATAATTATTTAAGAACACTGGTTAGAGTATGTGCATCTCCCGCGAAATATGACAGGATGGTGAACCAGTGGCGAAGCATGAGATTTTTTCTTGGGTAGACATTGGGAATAAAAAATAAAAATTGGACAAACGTCTTAGTTATACTGTGTGAAAGTATCTAAAGTAAAGTCTAACTGCCGTTTTATTATTAGAGACATCATAAAATCCAAGAAATCTCTCAACTATTTCGTTTTTGTAAATGTACCTTAGAATTATGCTAAATTGCGCTCGACATGAAACATCTGTTGTCTCGTCTGCTTGAACATAAACAAAATCTGTATTTTTCAGTACTGTATAAATCAGTTCGTCCAAAATTATTTGGTGAACTACGTATTTCACAGACTCATTAAGGTAATTTTGAATGTCACTCGATGTTCCTTTGAAAACTGAACTGTTTTCCAAGTGGTCTTTCATAGCAGACTCTTCCATAGCAAGTAGATCTAGTATTTCCAAATAATTTCTTAAAACGTAGGTATTTGTTTCATATCGTATGATACGCGATATGTTTAAAAAAAAAAAACATACAATATATACCTTTATTTTTTGAATCAGCAGTCTCGTGATGTCCTCTAAATGCAAGTTCTTGTTTCGTCAAAAAACACACCACATCAATCAATCGTCCAACAATGTGCCTATTTTTTTGCAACTGTTTCATTATGTTGCAAAGCGTTTATTTTTGTTGCTTCAATGACAGCATAATCTATGCGCACCTTTCCCAGCATATAGTTGGGTGATTAAATAATTAAATAAAAAAAATTCGTTGCAGGTAATATGTCTTTTTGAGGCAGCATGTTTGTTAACTTTTTGAACAATTTTTTTAATAATATTCACACCATCTTTTGCCCAGACTTCCTCTCCACCAAAAAGAACACAAGGAAAACAATAGACTGCATTCGTGCTTACACTTCGAGTCAACCAGGTAAAAGATTCATACCAACCTATTTGCAATTTACGAACGGTTTTTCCGTCTTATTGCGATAGATTCAAAAGTCAGGTCGCTTTTGGGAATTTTTTAAATTCAACTTTTCTTCTAGAGATAGCGAAGAAAAACCACGTTCTTTAACGTAAACGATAGGATCTTCTATATTTGTCATTTTATTACCTATTTTCAATATTTATTATTTATTACACAACGCACAACGAAACAATTAAAGCAATGACCAATTTAAAACACAACCCAGAATAAATAGAAAATTAAAATATAATATAAACTACAAACTCAAACGGGCGCGCGGTGAGCGGAGTATTGCAACAATTGAGGACCCTGCTGCAAGAACGATGCAGCTCCATTTTCAACGCGTGACGAGGTTTGCTGCTTATAATTTCGATAAAAATATTAGGCGTTATTTAACGCAAATTTCACACATCTCAGTGCATGGAGTATACATACTGACATATGCTGAGCTGCGTTGAATTTGCGTTAAATAACGCCTAATATTTTTATCGAAATTATAAGCAGCTAACCCTCGTTACGTGTTGAAAATGGAGCTGCATCGTTCTTGCAGCAAGCTCCTCAATTGCAGTTGACCACATGCATTCGCGCATTCACATACGTCCAATCCCGCCGTATACAGACGGGACAGCAGCGCTTAGCTCGTCGACTACAGTAGACAAATGATGTTTTGTCTTTGATACCCGCATATCGGCCCAATTTCCGCGGATATGCCACCGCGGTGTGCTACGTGCAATCGCCTGCCGCGCGCAAATAGAATAGACAAATTCGGAAATGTTTACACGACTATTACAGGTATTGTCGCGTCGGACTCTAGATTAGTTACTGAGAATTTAGAGAATTAAGAGAACAGATAACAGGACATTGAAATAACATGATATAATATAATATTATGTAATTTCGGTCGGTCGGTATCAGGAAATTAGTTTACAATAATTGGAAAATGAAAATACATAAATATTTTTATTCAAAAAAGGGAAATAATTTTGGGTAGACAATGTCTACCTTGTCTACCCGTACGCTTTGCCACTGTGATGAACCAAATTACCCGCAGCGCTCACTCGCTCCACTTTTCCCCATATCCGTTTTATTCATACTGCGCCGCAGCTCGACCTTATCGAGTCGGCGGTGGAAATATGAAAAAGATCGGTTGGAAATTTCATAACAAAAGGGTAAAATATTTAACTGCAATAAAGTCAAACACAGCTATTCGGGAAACCCTCCAGTCTGCGATATATAACGTATGTACAGCGTTTACAACCGGCATAATGTATACATTAAACCCTGTTTTCGAACAGAAAACGATTCAACGTAAATATATGCGCGACTTTTTGTTACAATTAGCGTTTTCGTTTCAATATATTGTTCGCGATAGCCGTCCGCTCGAAAATTGTTTGTGGAGAAAATGAATTGAAAACATGGAAAAATAATTGGCTGGTTAACAAAGAAGTTAACAAAACATACGGTTTGTACATATATATGACATCCATATGACGAAATAGAAGGCCACCAGCAATCATCATCCTCCAGCAATATAAACAAAACTCTAAAAACGTTATATCTTATACCATTTATAAAGATGTTAAATAAAAAGATTAAAAAGATGTACATACAAGCATATACAAGCTATAAGTTCACTACTAATGCAAATAATGTAAGTTTTATACTGCAGTTAGTAATAACTAATGATACGAATCTAGAGTTTACTGTTATTGTCAGTCTTACAGCCTAGGAAAGAGAGCCAAAATAGGTCCAATTTTTCAAAAAATTTCTCAAGCGTAAAAAAAAAAATTAATAAGTAGGTAAAAAATGGTGCAATTTGAGTGCACTAGTTTTGGATCAAATCGTTTTGTAGGAACATAACCAAAAAAATTCATAAACGTGTGAAAAACCGGTATTTTCACTTTTTAAGTACCAAAAAAAATTATTTCAGAAAAACAAAAAAATAGCACGTTATAGCGTTTAAAAAGACGAAGAAAATCAGTTATTAAAAATTAAAATCGGTTAACAACTTTTTGCAAAAAAAAAAATAAAAATCTTCGAAAATTGTCCTTTTTTTACTATCTAATTACTCGGCCTACGAAAGTCGTAGGGACTTCCAGTGACCACATTGTAGCTCTTTTCGGCGGCTACTTACAGTAAAAATTTTATAAAAAAATATTCATAACTTTTGGAGCATTTCAAAAAAATGTAAAAAAAGGTGTTTTCGAAAAAATGGCCCGGCAATCTCAATAACAGTCCTACGGTAATTTTTTTAAAGTGCGTTTGGTTCGTGAAGAGGTGCTCTACAATCATACAATGGACCAAGGTTGTCAAATTTGAGGAAGTATCTCAAAAACGACATTGAAAACCGAGCTGTTTTGTGTTTCGGGCGCTCGGGCGCTCGAGCGAAGGGGAAAGGCCGCATGGTGGGGGAACTCTTGACTGCTTGGCGCGACTGCTTTCGTGCGCTGGAATTG
The DNA here is from genome assembly GCA_029963805.1 of Aromia moschata. Lineage (NCBI taxonomy): Eukaryota > Metazoa > Arthropoda > Insecta > Coleoptera > Cerambycidae > Aromia > Aromia moschata. The sequence continues at coordinate 186,484 of JAPWTK010000714.1, forward strand.
AGAGAGTTCCCCTAGGGCTATTTTTCTTACTTACTAGGTGTCTTTCCTAGGCTATTATTGAACTGGTGGCGAAATGAAACTGTTCAATTCACTCTAAGAGCATTCAGTAGTACTCACTATTATTGTTTGATTCATTGCTTCCAATAACAGCTCGTTGCTTATTTTGTATGTATTTTGTTTGCTTCTATAAAATTATTTTACTAGTGTCACTTGAGCTCATCACTATTTTTTTACAATACATACTAATTCCCAATATTATTTTGGATTTATAAATTGTTACTAACGTCGAAAATCAAGATTATAAGGTTGAGAATATACGAGGTGTGTAAATTAAGTAATGAGACTGGCATAGCGCCCGATTTAGCAACACTGCGGAGACGGGACTTTAGAAGAGCGCACAGTGGGTTAGAATCGGAAAATCCTGGCCAAAAATCGAGAAAGGTAGACAATTTGCCAAACTATATCGAATTCAATGTTTTATGGGTCGCTGATTTCAAATTTGTACTTTATATTTCAAAAAAACAAAATGGCGGCCCGAAAGTAACCGCTTTTTTGCGATAAAAGCAACTTTTAAAAATCCTAATTAGAGTATTCATATTTTCTGTAAATAAGATTTCAATTTAATACTCCTCGAAAGGGAAACAAAATGGCGGACCGGCAGCAACCGCATGTAACCATTTCTTTTCACGATAAGAGGTACTTATTATGATCAAAATTAGAGCATTGATATTTTCTGCTTATATAATTTCAACTAAATCTTACCGAAAAAAAAAAACCTGTGGAGTACCGGAAGTAAAATTTTCTTAAAAAACTACATATTTTGATTCGAATAAGGTTATTTATATTTTTCATTTATAAGAATTTAATATAACTCCCTGAAGAAATGGAGGGCCAAAAGTAAGAACTTTTTGGAATCTACAATTGGTGTCTTAAGTCTTCAGTTAAGTTACATTAGGTTACTAAAATTATTTTGTGTTAAAAATTGATCGCAGAGAACCTCAGTTAAGTTGGATTAGGTTAACTAGTATAAAATAAAATATATATATTTCACGGAACATTGAGACACCCTATATTTCTCCTTCCACTGGTCAATAGTGTAGACCAGGTATATACATTCTCCCCTTGGTGAAGTTATTTCTTCCAGGTGTTGCCGTCGTCTAAGTTGACTTGACGGTTCGGTGATCATGCTGTCAGCTTCTTCAGAAGGTTTCTGAAGCTGACTTGAAAGCTGACAGCATGATCAGCGAAACGTCAAGTCAATTCTAGACGACGGCAAAACCCGGAAGAAATAAATTCACCATTGGACCAACAGCCGTGAAAGCCTGCATTCTACTATTTCCCCCTTCTAATATTTGGGACTTACTATTGTATCGGGGATACACACCTGCTTTGACGCAGGTACAGTTAGAATTGCCCCGAGAACGCTCTATTGGACGCGTCTTTCTATTTTTGCATTTCACTGAAATAAGCAGTTTCAAGCAGCCAATTTTGATGAATTTCTTATTCCACTAATATTTCCCACATGTTAAATTGTGAATTAGTGTTAGAACGCTGTAGGCACAAACTATTTTCCTACTTTTCTTTCGTTAAATTAACATACGCGTTTGTATTATAAGCGCAGAATTAACTTTTATTTTCCATAATAAGAAATAAAAAAATTTAATTTCAATGCATAGATAATATTTTACATCCCTTCAAAGAGTAGCCTCCATTTTTTTAAGTCAGAAATACACCTTGTGGTAACAAAAATTCACAACTCACGAACGTTGAGTATTTCGGGACCGATTCTCGTA
>JAPWTK010000715.1:0-187303 GCA_029963805.1 Aromia moschata
ATGCTAAAAAAATGTCATTCTAGAATTAAAAATTGACGTCTTTCAGGATTTTACTCATAAATTGTAAATTACGTAGATAATGAACTTATCCGTTACTTATGGACCTCACTGTATGTATATTTCAACTCTCTAAATATGCTAAAATTTCTAGCATTGCTAACACGAGAAACAACAAAACTCTTGAAATATATCCAAAAGACATCACCAAAAATTATAGATGATTGTTTGATAAGAAAATCAGTGCAAAAGAACTTTATAAACATAAATATTTCCAGTTCGTAACCTTGGAAGGTTGGGCCGTATTTACAGTATGTATTGATATTCAACACATTGACTGTCCTCCGATTAATATTTATATCATACTTTGGGACCTTTGGGTAGATGAAATCACAGTTTTGATTATTCCTTTGCATTTTTTTCGCCAATATTACTTCGAATATTATTTAACGAGCAACGTTATTATTACCTGATGATATTGAACGTCTTGTACTTCACATTTCCTTAGTTTGTTGTTTTGGGCAACAAGTGATTATTTGTATTTAAATTATGTTCCTTTACCTAACCCTTACACATCTACCTTACACATGTTTCGTAATTTCGCAGCTCCACAATATTAGGAATACTGGGAAAAGCTTATCAAAATTAAGCTTACAGTAAACAAGAATATACAAATACTTAAGAAGTATGTACATACCTGTATTTTACTACAACCTACTCTACTTCAATGTATTTAAATATATTGTGATATTATTCAGTCTATGAGCTTTTATTAAGGTAAATTTTAAGCGAGAAAGATTCGTCGTTTTTCGATATGCCGCCAAAACTATATATTTGGATTTCGCGTGATCTTATCACATCTCATTGATGTGACGTATTTGACAGCGATATGAGCATAACAGTTTTACTTTTAGAGGGTGGTTTGGGAGGGACATTTGGTAGGTGCCGACTTTGTCGGACCTCCAAAACGTGCTTGGTCTCATTAAACACATTAGAAGGCAAATATAACGCCACAGTAACATACACCTCGTATATAAATGTTCCTAAACGTATATTTTCTTCATCTTAGTATAGCTTTTGAACGTTTTGGATTTTTTTATTTAAGCTTTCTGAGTTTTCTTTCACATTTTAGCGTTTGTTTGTACAGCCGAACAGCGACCTGGTTAATGTATTTGTAAATAACCATTTTGTACAATGTATGTTTCCTAAGTCTTCACACCATATTAGTTACTGTCGCAATTTTGCGAATGATGTGTTATAAAAAAGTGATGGAAATTCGTCGACAAAAACTTAAGGTCATTGCCACACAAGTAATATCTCATTGCTCTTTCGATGAGAAAAAGGGGTTCCGTACACTCACACATGCAGTGAACAATTTTTAAGACAGGCGTATCCTGTTTAAATAGATGAAATAATTATAATTTTTTTTCCTTTCACAGATGGTCACATGATCAACACGAACTGCTCATCTTCTCATAGCAGGAAGGCGTTGTGCTGTAAAATGTCCGTGGAGTTTGACAAGTTTCTGGAAACTGACAAAAAGTAAGTGTGCCATTTTCCCTATCTATAATGAACAGTTATCTTCTATCGATGTATAATTTATTTTTCATGTTAAATGTCCCTCTTTTAAGCCACATCTGTTTTATTATTAATTTTACAGAATAACTTTATATTAACTGATTTTCTTATTTCTACTACATATTTTGTCAATTAATGGCATTGTAGAAAAAAATACCTTGTTATAAAAGATGATTACAGATAACTCAGTGAAATATTGCGAGACAAGTGTTTGAAATGTACTTTTCTTTACATAATGTCTGTAACTAACGTGACTTCAATCAACGGTATAGATTTACAATATTTTTGCCTTGAATTTTGTATCGAATGACTAAACAGCTTTAGAGGTTCTTTAAAAAGCAAAATAATCACCAACTCAGTAAATATTTTAATTAGGTTGAGCTTGTTAATCAATAAACATAGAGGTAAATACCTATATCATATTTAATTAACTAGAACTGAACTATTTTAATTAAACAGAGAGAATGAACGAAGTTATGACCATATTTAATTTTTAGTAATAATTAGTGGCAAGGTGATAAAGGCGTTTTAGCAGTAATTTAAGATTTTTGTATTATACAGGATGTTCCACCTACGGCGGTTTCTTCCATAACTTTGTTATTGTAAATTTAAGAAAGGAACGTTTCAAATAAAAGTTGCCTAAAATGATGTGGTGCATATTCATAAAATATATGTACTTAATAATACAAGGTGCTCCCTTATCTGTAACCGCTACATAACCTCGTTGGATACTCCACTAAATTTTAGGTCGACTTTATTAACCATATATTATGGTACTAAAAACCCACAGTTTTGGAGATATTAAACTGTTTTTGAAAAATATCACGATAATAGCGCTCTAAATATCTCTAAAAAGCGTCTAGATCAAAAAAAGTTAGACGGCCGGTTAGGACAATTAGATTCGTCATGAATTATTCTTTTCGTTTTCATTGGTGCAAAATGTTACACGTTATTCTGTGTCGCAAATCCCAGTTGTCAAACCTGACAATTTTTAAACAGCAATAACTTTTTTTTCAAACCCACATTTACTTATCCCGTTGAACATGAAATTAAATTACTTTTTAGTTGATATAAGACTGTCCATATCTATCTCTTTTAGTTTTCGAAAAATATTCGAAAATCGAATTTCTTTACTCAGATTAAAGATAAAAGAAGCACGCAAAGAGATAAAATAAGCACGTAGGCTTTCACAATATTACAGCATTTATTAACAACAACGAACACATAAAATAGTAAAAAAAGCAATTTGTAAACGAAAATAATAAAATAATATAATTATAATAAAAAATAAGTAATAAGGTAAATAATGAATAGCATAATAAAAAATATATTACATAAACATAAACCATTGTAGAGATGTCTCTAACTTTTTTGGTTTAGACGCTATTTAGAAATATTTATCGCGCCGTCCTTGCGATATTTTTCAAAATAGTTGAATATCTCCAAAATGGTGGGTTTTAGGTACCATGTATGGGTATCCAGAAATGTACAAATATATAGGGTGTTCAATTCAAAATAACGAAGTTGTATAGTGGTTACGGAAAATGAAGCGTCCTGTATGATTAGAAATATTTTACAAATATGCACCGCATAATTTCGGGAAACATTTTGTTTGAAACAATAACAGAGTTATAGAAGAAATTGCCTTAGATGGAACACCCTGTATTTAAACTACATATATTAAGATTACAACAGTTTTAAAGGTGTAACTGTTCAAAGTATGAACATTGAATTAGAAATGTGATCAAATTATACCATATAACTAGCATGAGCAAAAACCAGTTACAGTTTATAGATGATTCCAGTTTTACAGGAAATATTGATTTTAGTAGGCACTTCTACAGGAATTAAACAAGGTTACTTAAAGGTTACTAAGATTATTTAGAGAGCTGCCTAGGTTCTACAATATTTTTAGCACAAACCTCATAGTCTTATAGCAACATTACAGTACATTAATTAATTTTTTGGAGTTACGAGGGTCGCCTGTTATGTTACAGCATACTTACATCATAAGAAAGTAAGCAGAATAAAACTATTATGTCGTTCCTGCTATGTATGATTCATATTTTATTAACTACACACTGTAGCAGCTTATCCGTATTTGTTTTCAATGCTGTTATGTATAAAAATCTATTCAAAAAATATAACATTTATGCAGATGTAGACATGTACATATGTATGTATGTAGAACGTAAACTACAATTAATGTGTCCAGACACGTAAATATGTCATTAATCTGAATATGTCTGGTTGTGATAGCGCTATTGTACCTGTACACGTGTCAATGCTCATATTTTATACAATGTGTTCATTTCAAAACTTACCACTTCCTATAATTTGAGAACAGCAAACTGTTTTAGAATTCGCCGAAACACATCGATTATTGTTCTTGGGGGAACCTTTTTGGTACTCAAATCATCTTAATATGTTCATCCCCGTAACCCCTGGCAACCCCAATTTAAAATCGGGGGGGGGGGGGGGCAAATTGGTTTAGGACTACATGTTTTTAGGGATTTTCATGAATTATTTTGGCAAGAAAGGAATGTATATAGTTTACTGAAACTTTGAGAACATTTACATATATTCAAATAAACTGTGTAATTTTTTTGAATATTTCCTCGGAAAATATGGAGGCCACAATTTTCATATGAAATCAATAGAGTCCCAAATTTACTGTAAGTCTTGTGTCTTTCTTCTATACGAACCTAACTTCCCCTCAAAAAAATGAAAATTGCATTTTTTAGAGGTGTTTAAACAAAAGAGCATAATTATTTGCCGTTTTTTATAACTTTTTTGAAATAAATAATATTAAACAATGATTAGTTTTTTGGTTAGTTGGATTAGGTCCAGGAATAAATAACAAACTATTTGATTTTTTCCAACGTTTCGGAGCTTTATTTCTCCTTCATCAGGGCTCTATCAATGTTGTTATTGCTGTCATGTAAGGTGGTAAATTACTAACATTGGTGGTACTATCTATATACATATGTAGCAAATGTACAAAGGTAGAGACAAAAAACTATTTTCAGGACAACACACTATAAAAATTATTATAGTAATTTTTAAAGTGTATTGTTCTGAAGTGTTGTTGTGTGTATTACTATAGTAATTTTTAAAGTGTGTTGTCCTGCAGTTAGTTTTTTGTTTCTATCTTTGTACATTTGCTACATATGTATGTATATAGATAGTACCGCCAATGTTCGTAATTTATCACCTTACATGACAGCAACCACAACATTGATTGAGCCCTTATGAAGGAGAAATAAAGCACCGAAACGTTGACAAAAAATCGAATAGTTTGTTATTTATTCCTGGACCTAATACAACTAACCAAAAAAACTAATCGTTGTTTAATATTTTTTTATTTTAAAAAAAGTTATAAAAAACGGCAAATAATTATGCTCTTTTGTTTAAACACCTCTCTTCTCATACTGCTTCTCTCATGAGAAAAATATATAAATTTTTCCTTAATCTTTGTTCAAATACCATTGTAAAGAAATTCTGGACTACTGTTTTCTGATTATCTAGTTTTTATTTTCTATTTGCCTCATTATAACACCGAAGTTTCCCTTGTTGGGCTTTTTACTAGATAATGGTAATCCAGTATTTTTTGATTTTCATAAATGTTTTTTAAACTAATAGAAATGGGTATACACATAGTTAAATTTCACAAGTATTTTATGTTTTTAGAGATTATTACATTATTATTGCGTAATTAATTACATATGGTACATATGTAACAAAATTTCTTTCGAAATTTGCTTGTTTATTTTGTTTCCACATCAGTGTTATTAATATACTGTACATAGGGATTCCTGTTCCGTGTGAAAAAGACCTTTGAATTCGACGAGTAAATTCAAGAATTTAAATTAGGAAAGAACCTGAAATGTTTTAACATTTTATGTTACAACTTTAGCCTACCGTTTACACCTGCTGCTTTAATGTACCAGGAATGAAGGTCAACTTGAATTTAATACAAAGCAACAGACACTGAATGAAGTAGAAGCGTTTAATAAGAATAAAATGAACTGGCTTACGGGCAAACCCCAGCTGTTCTTTTTTTATAATACAAACAATATTTACGTCAAAAAAGCAGAAAGCATATATGTAATTTGCCATTAAATTGCACTAGTTATTTTATGTGACAGATTATGGTTAATCTTTGTTTCAGTTAGATTATGTGATAGAACAAGAAGACAGAAGACTTACATATGCTATAAAATAAATTCTAAATTCCTTTTTATTATGTTTGCTTGTAATTTTCAGTGATCGGTATATAACTGAAAATGGTGTCGCTTCATTGTAATTTAATTTATTATAACTTATTCTCTAGCCAGAACTTTATTATGACGGAAATTGTTACAAATTTCCACATTTATTGTTTTATTATTTTCATATGAACTGTATAGGTACCTATGTCACCATTCTCAACAACTACGGATGATAATAATTTGAGAATCAGATTACATAACTGTTGTGCCTACAGGTAATTTTAGCCATTACTTAAAGCAATTCATAAATACTACAGACATTTTAAATTATATACAGATTGTCTCATAAAAAACGGTCAAAGCCATAACTCTGTGAATATTTTAAATACATTTTTTGAAAATCTGGAAATTTATATTTGCTTAAGGGGCGCTCTTTTTAGCATATAAAACGTGGCGGTACTACTTCCGGTATTCCCGGAAGTGACCATTGTAATTTTTTTAAATGACACCCTGTATATTTTTTTTGATATTTCCACTAAGTGTAAAATTTCCTTTCCGATGATATATCACAAGTCGATATTTCCCCCTAAACAAATCCCTAAAAATTTAATTCTTTCTGGGGTAAGATATATTTCAGTTAAATTATCGAATGTGCCGTGGAAAGTAAATAAATAAACAGTACAAAAATATAAAAACCACCTGCCTATTAATATTGGCCAAATTGACGACCACCTTGCTCAATACACACTTGGCATCTCCTTCTTACTGCATTCGCCCTATTCAGAATAATATTATGGGGTATTTGCCGACAAGCATTGATAATTATCTGCCTTAAAATTTCCACATTTTCCGGTCGTGATAAATAAACAATATCTTGAAGATAACCCCATAACCAAAAGACCAGTGGGGCAAGGTCTGGCGAACATGCGGGCCATCGAATTGGTCCAGATGTTTCTATCCACTTTCTGTCAAATTTGTCATTTAAATAATTAATATTTAATCTGGCATTATGGGCGGGAGCCCCATCTTGTTGAAAATAGATTGTGTTAAGCGTTGCAAGGGGTAATTCATCAAGAAAATTTTCAATTTCGTTGGTCAACAGTTGATAGTATTTTTCACGATTTAGCAATGGTCCAATCAACATATCCCCCAAAACACCACACCACACGTTTACACTAAATCTTCTTTGAACATTACGTTCAACAATAATTCGAGAATTTTCCTGGCTCCAATATCGATGAATTCCTACTAATAATTTTTCTCGGAAAAAGTGGATCTTGTTCCACCATATTTAAGAAAAACTGACAAAACCGTATTCTTCTCACTTGGTCCATTATCTTCTAGTGTATGAACTTTTTGTGACATGTATGCTTGAATTTAAGTCCTTGGATTTTCTTGCACAGTAAGAAGAACAATTAATTCTACCTCTTCTTGAAATTGACGTACTGTCTTAGGTGGTTTTTTGAAAGCACCATAGGCTCTCAAATTGTTTTCAAGTCTTGCAAATTTTTAGTGTTGTGGAATTTCTCTATTCGGAAACCTTTCTCTATAAAGCCGCACCGCTTGCCTACTGCCTTTATTGCATTCGAAATACACTTGTTACATATCAGTTAGATGGTTATAATTCATTTTTGGCTTTGTGAATTCTGATAAATCACTAATCAAGATGCGACAACCAACAAGACTATCAGAGAATCTGTAAAAATTATATTAAATGTCATTTTGTGTGTTTCATGGCACATTCGATAATTTAATTGCAATATATCTTACAATAGGAAGAATTAAAATTTTAGGGGTTTGTTGAGGGGGAAATATCGACTTGTGATACATCATCGGAAAGTACATTTTACACTTAGTGGAAATATCGAAAAAAATATACAGGGTGTCATTTAAAAAAATGACAATGAGGGCACTTCCGGGAATTCCGGAAATAGTACCGCCATGTTTTATATGCTAAAAAAGAGCGCCCCTTAGGCAAATATAAATTTCCAAATTTTCAAAAATGTATTTAAAATATTCATAGAGTTATGGCTTTGGCCGTTTTTTATTGAGACAGTCTGTATATGTGTCTAATAATTATAATCTACTTAAAAAAGAATGTGTCCCATATATAAAGTATAAACAAATATACGAGGTGTCGTTTGAAATAAAGAAAAATGTTAGCACTGCGAGGGCTGCATTTTTAATCCACACTCATCCTACAACAAATTGACGTATCTTTTGTTGCACTTCGAAATCTCAATTTGTATAGGAGTTATGTTATGACTTGTATAAATTATTCTGTATAGTGGTCTCTATATTTATTTAAACTATTATATCAGCGTTTTTTAACACGTGAAGAAAATGGAGGGCATGAATGAATTTAAAGAAGGAAGTTACAACAGGATAGCAATTAACCAAATACATTTTACTCTTCTTACTTTCTTCAAGTAACGTAAGAGAATATTTTCATGCCACTATCGGAACTTAGTCAGATATAACCGAGGCGACTATAATTTCACCGAAGGTGTCAGAGATACGCTTGTATTGAGATTTCCCGTAGCGTAAAAGTAGAACTGAAAGGCATTTCATCAGAAATTTAATGGACCGTTGCCTCCGCTGGCAGTGTAACATTCAAACAGTTGCGCTCTTCTCTAAAACGGATGCGGCAATTGTGTTTATAAAAGTTTAACAGTTGATAAATTGGCACAACTACTCGCTAAATTAGATAAATTTGAATAAACACCGAGCCTCAACTACGGATAATTTAATAAGGTAGCTAATGACAATGAATCGGTTTGTGTCGTTTCACTGGAATCCATTACCGAAGTGAATGAGTGAATGAGACCAAACTTCAATTATTTGTCTCGTCTTGCATGCGGTGGTGGCTGGCTACATCATTGGTCAGCGCAGTGTGATGGAATTAGGAAGTAATATCTGCATACTGAAACATAGGACCAATATTATATTTTGTTTTGGATTACTATAATTTAGATAATTAAAAGGCTGTCACACGTGCAATAACAAACAAATCAAAAATTGAAATGAAAGCCTAAATCTAAAACGCGTATTTTAGGTAGTCAAAGTCACTCATAGGCTGCCATTTTCAGAATTTATTATTTCATAGATGCCCATTGATTGATATAATAATATATAATGAATTATATGTTATAATATAAAATATGTTATTATATTGTTGTTGTGTGCTATGTAATAAAATGTGTTAAATAACTGAAAAAAACTTTCCCGTGGATTACTTCCGAGAAAAAAAAAAAAAAATCCCCCCAAAAACCCCCCAAAACAATAAAAAAACCCCCCCCCAAAAAAACCACAAAAATTTTTGGGAAGTTTTGCTTTCCATCACCTACCGATCAAAAGTCTATGGGCTCAAAGGGTTAAAATGAATAGTTTTTCTGATATGGCCCTAAAATTTATTTTCTCCGTCAGCATTGTTGGAGTTAGAAAATGTTGTGTACTTACGACTTTCTGACTGTTGTGGATCACCAAATAAAGATTTAATAATATACAATTGTATGGAACAGCCTGTTCATAATATTTCATTAATAACTATTAAAAATAAAAATAATTATTAGTGCTAGAATAGCACTGTATATACTAAATATTGCTGAAATAATATCAGGGTGCGCTACTTTTAATACTTATATCCCCCTAGCTCGTATTCGTATTTATACTTTTTTTTTATAGTCTTTCTAAACTCGATGTGAAGACGTAGATTTTTAATTCCTTTGATGGCTAACGCCGCCCAATGGCGTGCATATATCTTTTATAAATTTGAAAATTGTGAAATAATTTTTTTCATTCAAATCATATAGGAGATTAAAATTAGCCTGCAGACAAAACTCTTAATATTTGTAATATAATTTTCTGTAAATAATGCTCATTTAGCCAGACAATCTGAAAAAATTGTCTGTGTTAATAAACCTAGCTGAAATGCACGTCACTGGCGGAAATAAGTAAGAATTCCAAAAGTCATAAATCATTTTAACGACGTCGTAAAACATTTTACGACACAATGGACCACATAAATATCTAACTCATTGGATTTAATGCATTAGCACAATACTCTAATGGGTTACTGCAAATGGATCTGGCTGATCAACGGCTGGCTGGCTAAACGGAAGCCGTTGCCAGCTCTAAGCATTGCCGGATAATTATTTTTTCCAGCAATTTTAAACGCCTTATTTTAATGCTAACTAATAAATTTATATCTATGATTTTTTTTAAATATTTCCAAACTAGCTTTCTAAGAACGTCACGAACTAACAGTTTACTGAAGTATGAAGTATAATTGTATAGTGAGCTTAACAATTTTAGAAAATATATCTGACAACCTTGCTTTTTTTATATCTTCACATTTACATTAGAAATAGTATAATCGCGAAAGTTTGAAGGGAAATATTAACATTCCATTTGTCTAGCTTTCTCTAGGTCTCCTTCTTCCCTCACTCAATTGAAGCATCTGTTTATTGATCTTCTGTATACGTTAGCTTCCGGAGAAGCGGTAATTTACAAATCTCCAATAGCACAAATAATTGAGCAATTTATTTCCGTTTTTCTACAACTACAGGTGACTTTACACCTGTTAGTGCATCTCTAGGGCAAACTAATTAAAAGCGACTGCGGAGCAGGTTGTTTGATGATAGTAATAGGAGCCAGATCATAATTGATAGTTTGCCAACCTCAGCTCCAACGGGTCCGTAACGGTTACTTAACTACGTTTGAACTTTTATACGCCCTCGTGCAGCTTCTAGCGTTGGTGAAGTACAATTAAAATTAGTTTTTATAATAGATTTTGCAAACAGCTGAAATCCTGAACCATTGAAGGTATAATCATTCTTACCTCCATAGAGGGCTACAGAGAATATTTACCATGTATCTACTATACTACACGGGTGCGCGTTTTTGCTCATGCCACTTAACAATCTTCCTCTTTGCCCGTAAAGTTAAGATCACAAGCACTGAGAGTGTAGAGGTATACAAGAGCAATTTTCACGCTCCGAATTTTGAAGACTGTTAAAGGAGAACAAGTTATTTCGTGACTTTCCTATTCCAATTCTCGGCCAACATCAATCAGCTGATGAATACCAGTCCAATATCAATGGTGAATACCAGAGAGATAGGGAAAGAGAGAGATAGAGGGATATAAAGAGAGACAGAGAGAGATAGAGAGCGGGAGATAGAGAGCGGGAGATAGAGAACGATGGATAGAGAGAGATAGAGAGCTATAGAGAGATAGTGAGGGATAGAGAGAGATATAGAGATAGTGAGAGATAGAGATATAGTGAGGGATAAAGAGAAAGAGAGATAGTGAGGGATAGAGAGAGATAAAGAGATAGATAGATAGATAGATAGATAGATAAATAGATAGAGAGAGATAGATAGATAGATAGATAGATAGATAGATAGATAGATAGATAGATAGAGAGAGAGAGAGAGAGAATCTGACAATCTTGGAAACGAATTGCAAAATATTTGTAAAATATTTTTTTCATGACTAAGTACCATGTGAATATAAATGTGAATATAATTTGCCAAATAATATTTCTTGAAGTTACAGCTATTAGAAAATCTCAGAAACGAAATGCTGGTATGAAATAAAAAATTCAAACTTTCAATAACTTTGAGCTTCAACTTAACAAAAATTCAAATAATCTTAGCAGATGTCGAAATTTCAAAAGAGACATAAGAATAAAATAAACTTTGTATTATTTGATGATTTAGAAAAAAATATATTTCGCAAATATTTTGCAGCCCATGTTCCAGATTTTTCGCAAGATGTGTTTGAAGAATTTTTTTTCTATTCTAGCCTCCCATTTGAGTCTAGCAATGGCGGTGCGTGATATTTCAGTTAGCCATATCTTGAAAACGATGCATGGGACCCACTTCACTTTTTAGGTGATGACTATACACCCTCTTACAGAAAGGATTTATAGTGAAAAAACCGTCAGCAAAGTTTGCGAAAAAATTTTCAAAAACACTGGAGCACTCCCTGGGTTCTCAGTAACGCTCTGTGGAATATTTGCAGTATATTTTTTTTCATAATCTAGAAACAAATATAAGGAGACGTTTTTCGATTTGTTACAAAATATTTTTGTTTCAAAAAGTTATGGCCATTTTAATTTTGGGAAACAAAATGTTCCTATAAAATTAAAATTAAAATGGCCATAACTTTTTGAAAAAAAAAATATTTTGCAACAAATCGAAAAATGTCTCCTTATATTTGTTTCTAGATTATGAAAAAAAATATACTGCAAATATCCCACAGAGCGTTACTGAGAACCCAGGGAGTGTCCAGTGTTTTTGAAAATTTTTTCGCAAACTTTGCTGACGATTTTTTCACTATGAATCCTTTCTGTAAGAGCTGTATAGTCATCACCTAAAAAGTGAAGTGGGTCCCATGCGTTGTTTTCAAGATATGGCTAACTGAAATATCACGCACCGCCACTGGAGTCTAGTAATAACCCCCTTATACCTGGTGTGGTCCCATGCTTCCTTATGAGAATATGAACATTTTTGTGTGTAACATACAGATTCTGTAGAGGTTTCTGTTTCTTGTCGCAGTTCGTTTTCTCATTCATAAAAACTAGTAAATGTGTTTGTGTTTTGATTTGCATTCTCACTACACTGAATAATTTTGCCTTGAGGTGATATGTTTGTCCTGAATTATGGTTAGATTTACTTACTATTTATTAATATAGGCGAGGTAGGTCATTTTGTGAGGTGTGAAAGTCGTTATAAAATCATGATTTATGCGCACTATTCAGGTCAGACTAAAGATTTTAGGTACAGAATAATATATTGGTTTTTTTTTGTTTAAACTAAGTAAATAATATATTTGCTTAAGTTGATAAGTTGCATAAAATGTCCTGGTATAAAGCCTGGTTGGCTAAACGGACTGGTTGAACGAAACAGCGAAGCCGTTGCCGGCGAAGCATTGCCGGATAATTATTTTTTCCAACAATTTTAAACGCCTTATTTTAATGCTAACTACTAAATTTATATCTATGATTTTTTTTAATATTTCCGAATTAGCTTTCTAAGAACGTCACGAACTAACAGTTTACTGAAGTCTGAAGTATAGAGACATCCAAAAAAAAAACGTCATCAACTCTGGTTATGAACGAGAGAGATGGAAATAGCGGTCATGTCTAAGCTTTTCAGTTATGTCAAACTTTTCACAAGTGACTTTCACAATTTGTAAAATAAACAATCGCTGTCATATAATGTGACAGTCTTGACAAGTAAATAAGGTTATAAATTCGATTAAGAATAGAAATACGTCTTTTTTTCTCGGCCAACTTTGATGACGTTTTTTTTTTTGGATGTCTCTATATAATGTATAGGTAGTTAGCTTAGCAATTTTAGAAAATATATCTGACAACCTTGCTTTTTTTTATGTCTTCACATTTACATTAGAAATAGTATAACACGAACGTGTTAAACACGTTTTAAACGCCGAAGTTTGTATCAAGTTATACTTAAGCGCTTCTAGCGACAAAAACTGACTGCTCGAAGAACTTCACCATGACGGTTTCAATCTCTCCAATAAAGTTGGGCTTCTATGAATAGCATAGGTTTTTTTGCGATCATAACTACTTGAGAGCCGAATTGTGATCAGGGTAGGATAATACTGATCACAGTGATTGGTATCTCCTCCAAGTTATGAATAAGTACAGTCTAACTTCAAACTACTTAATAATACAAATTAACGGATTTCTAGGTTATTCAGTAACTGTATAAACTACAATTTATTCTAACACAAAATAATAATTTACTACAGTTACAAATAATTGCTTATATACCTTATTTTCTTTTGAGTAAAACTTATAAGCATACACTTCCAAAACTATTTCTCTCGACTGTATCACCATCTAACGACCAGGTGTCAAAGTAGGTATCGGATCCACGTAGTTTTGTATCAAATTAATTTTCGCTGCGCAAAACTACAGTAGTACCCATCACATCAACATGATCGGTATTAGCCGTCGATTCCAGCACTCTCTCCAATTATCTTGCCAGTATAACCTATTTGCTATAAAATGCAGAAGAATCCACACTACACCATAACCTACAGCATTTTTGGAGTTGAAAGCCTTGGGTCTATGGTTTCTTTGATTTAAGAACGAATACTGATTTTTTCCAGTCTTATACTGCGGCCTCATTAGAGACCCTCATCCTTTGTCTCTGATGTGTGAGGATTTGCGAATTTCTGAATACGCTTTATCCTGGCCGAATCGTTGCCAGCGGCGTTGGCCAGGAAGTTGCTTCAGTTGCATTCCTACTTAATTCACTGTTTAATTTCCGCCAGCGAGGGTCACACACAAAGGGCCGTCGGATCTGATACCGCAGTGTTGTATTAAAAACGGTATGTTTATTAAAACAAATACTCCTCACGAAAAAGAAATTAAACATTTGATGTGATCCGTTCACCCGTATCATTAAAAAATTCGACTTGATCTAGAAGTCTCGAACGAGTGATGAGAACGCCCTTAGTGAAATTCTCGTAGGCCCGAAGTTATTCATTTAAAAGAGGCAACGTTTGATTCAGACGGTGAATTCCATGAGTTTACATCTGTTCTATTATAGATAATTTAGGCTTAATATAGGCTCCTTGCTACTAAAAGACGTCACCAAAACTGACGAAAATATTTAATGTCTTTTCAATATTGCAAAAGTTAATAGCACCAATTTTTTAAAGTATATTACCAAAGCAAATTAGGAAACAACAGGTCTTTGTTCGAGCTTCAGGAATCTACGAGGGCAAGTCAAATTAATTACATTATATTTTTCTATATAGTTTCCTTGAACCGAAACACATTTTTCCCGCCGAATCGGCAACTTTCTGATTCCGTCGTCATAAAAAAGTGTTGCGTCATCAGCCAGTTGTGCGCAAACTGTTCAACTTCTGTTCTTATCGTGGATTATTGAATGAATACTCCCATGACTGATTTCCACTGATCCAGCAATTTCTTAAGTGTAAGGCGACGGTCACCCTCCAAAATCTCACGTACTACAAAGATGTTCTCTTCCGTGATGGAGTTTGGAGGACGATGATCATGTGGTTCATTTTTCACCCTTTCTCGTCCCTTTGAAAAACGTTTATGCACTCTAACACTTGCGTTTTAGAAAGGGTTTCATCCCCGAATTGGGCCTGAAGACGCGTCAAAAGTTCAGAAGGTCGCACACCTTCAAGTGCCAGAAATTGTGTAATAATGTGTTGCGCAACAGAAGAAGGAACTATCTGCTCACTCATTGTTCTATGATCAACTGAATGCAAAAAAGAAGAGATGTCGCATGTCAAGAGATGTCTATCTATCCAAACGGAATACGCGGAAAGGCGGCGGCCCTCTCCGATATGCCGTCTAACCTTGGAAAAGGAATTCCGGTTTATATTTGACTTGCCCTCGTACAATCTTGTTATGAAAAGAGAAGTTGGTCTTCGCATTTCCAAAATTTTAACACCAGATTTAAAAATCAAACAACGTTGCTATGACAAACTTGGGTTTTGGGTGACAAGGTAAAACCAGTCATCACAGTGAATCTACCTAGATCCAATAATATAGTTATTGTTTCTTACATACAAACAACGTGAATGAAATTAAATCTATACATTAATTAATCCTATACAATATATCAATGATATGTCAACGAAGGTATGAAGGAATATAACTAACAATGATGAAGGTGAAATAATTTGGCCAATGACTTTTATAATAATTCATTTGATCACAGCAGCAAGCTCGAGAGCTAAACTATGGTTGAATAAAATCGACGCGTCAAAAAAAAATCTGAATATAGTCCAGGCTAGATAGTTTATTTTTTGAAAAGAGTCCCGAATAAGGTTTCTCGGCGCGATAATTAGGTAAAAAATAGTAGAAATGGATGGTATGTAGCAACCTTAGTAAAAAAATCGATAAGTGCCGAAAACCGTTTTTTTTGCGGATTAAGGAACGAAAAATAATTTTTTTCTTAAAACAAAAAATAGCACGTTGTAGCGTTTGAATAAACGAAAAAAATGAGTTTTTGGTGATCAAAATCGGTTCAGAAGTTTTTGCACAAAAAAATAAAAACCGATGAAAAATGCCCATTTTTTGAAATCGAATTACAAGGGTTCTAATGGCCGCAGAAACTTATGAGGAACTTGTCGTATGGTAGCTTTTGGTCGTGTACATCCGCAGTAAAAATTTCATGCAAAAATAAGAACTTACATATGAAAAAAAAAAGTCTTTTCGAAAAAGGCTGAAAAAATGGTCAATCCGGGCTTAATTTTATAAATTCCTTACAAATCAATCGTGACTTGTGGGAGAAGTTCATTCAGTCGGCGAAAAACGCGTTTGAAAATAAGCGTCGCGTTGCTTCGAGCGCTCGGGTAAGCGAGTGAGTGGAGCGGGGGAGAAGCCTCTCCCGCCGCAGACGCGCTGACAGAAGTCTGCGGCGGGAGAGGTTTCCCCACCACTCCACTCACCCAACGCTCGAAGCAACGTGACGTTTGATTTTCAAACGGTTTTTCGGCCGATTAATGAACCTCTCCCAAAGTCACGATAATGGATTGTAAGGAATTTAATGACGAGTAATTTAAGGCCAGGAAAAATGGCTTACGACCATTTTTCGGCTTGTTCAAGCCGTTTTTCGAAAAGATTTTTTAGTTTTTTTCGATTTATGCAAAAAGTTCTTATATATTTGCATGAAATTTTTATGATGGGCCGACCAAAAGCAACTAAAAGCAGAAGTTTCTGCGACCATTAGAACCCTTGTAATTCTATTTCAAAAAAAGGGGAATTTTTCATTGGTTTTTATTTGTTTGTGCAAAAACTTCTGAACCGATTTTGATCACCAAAAAACTCATTTTTTTCGTTTTTTCAAGCGCTACAACGTGCTATTTTTCATTTTACGAAAAAAATATTTTTCGTCCCTTAATCCGCAAAAAAAACGGTTTTCGGCGCTTTTATCGATTTTTTTACTAAGATTCCTACATACCGATTTTATCCAAAACATAAACAATCCATTTCTACTATTTTTTTACCAAATTATCGCGCCGAAAAACCTTATTCAGGACTCTTTTAAAAAACTGAGCACTTTTCTGCTATATTGCCTGGATTAATATTGATTGCTACTTTTAAACAATAAAATTATTTACCATTGAAATTATTATATCTAAAGACATACGTATTTTTTATTACTTAACTTGTGCTAATAAATACAAAAGCACCTAGTATATAAACAGTTAAGTGATAAGAGTACCTAGGTACATATCGCTAGCTTCCCTTGATGTCAACAAATTGTAAAAGTGAGAGAACCAATTGTCATGGGAATTCTCGAATGTGAGTGTGGCTGAATGTAGGGCGTTGCCGACTGTGTAAGTTTCAAGACATTATGTATGGTATGTGTATAAAGGCTAGAGAAAGAGATGCTTCTTTTTTAATTTCATACCGGCAATTAGAGGCACATTTGTGAGGTAGTTAATAGTTTCTTTAATTTGAATAATAACACAGGTACACAAAAAATAAATAAATGTCGAGTGAACACGAATCCGATGTCCGTTTTGTCCGATTGGCACTTGCATTTTTCCTAACCTCAAATCACACCTTTAGAATGCCCGAAAAATCTCAAACAAGTAAATGAAAAGATTAAATGAGCTACACAACATATTCAAGACAGTAACTTTACACAAGGAACTCTAAACCTTAATAGTTCTTGTCTTAGGAACTTAACAGTTCTTGTCTCAATTTATAAGTTTAAGTTTTTGGTTTAAATTTATTGTCTCAGGTTATGTTAGGCTAATAATTCTTATGTTATCTTATGTGAGGTTTAAATTTTTAATTTTCAGTTTTAGCACTCCAAATTACATATAGATAATATATATATTGGGATGTCCGTTATTTACCAACTTGTTTTTTTTTTTCGCAGCGCCCCCTAAATTTTTAGTTTATGACCTAAAAAAAATTATCAGACCCATTTAAGCCCTTAATATTCATATTAAACCCTGCCACAAAGGCGATTCATTTCCCATTTAAATAACATGGGATTTCGGCACGTTTTACATTTTTGTTTTGAGAGACACATATTTTTGTAGGAAATTGAACGCTCTACAAAAAAAGTTCTCTTATGATTTTTCGATAAATTCAATTGTTTAAAGGTTAGTCAAGGTTAAAATTGAACGTATAGTATTTTTTTAGATTTTTTACTTTGACCGCAATTTTTTATAATTTAATATGAATGAATAAATAAATAAATAAATATGAATTAATAAATAAACAAATAAAATAAATAAATAAATAAACAAAGGACTGAAAATATCAAATTTTATAAACCTGGAGCATTCCATCATGCTCGTTGGATGTCCAAAACAATTTATTGTTTAAAAATTTATATTTTTCGAGACTGTTTTGAGTTAACTCAGGAAGATGAAAAGAGTTTACGAGAAATTTCCTTATTTATCGTGTTTGTATACGTTCCATTTTGGTATACTGCATCTTTAGCCGCAACTGCTCCGAATCAAGATCTTGAATTCATTAAAGCAGTATACACATATCGAACAATCGATCAACGATTATCGGAAGCAGTTTTGGCAAAATTCAGAAACCATTTATGGTATTTGAGTTCTGGAGCAGCGACTTCTTATCTTTTTATCTTATCTTTTTTCGATGAAAATATCTCTTCTGACCTAAAGCGAAAAATAGTGGATGCTTTGAGATCAAGTAATGAGGATCAGTTTGACTTTCCTAAACGCTTTATTTTCAATTCAGATGATTTTAAATGGTTTCTCAACAAAAACGTTGATTGTTTTATTAATTCTAACTCTGTTAAATTTTTTGAAAGATTTGGTGTTGATACAAACTTTCTTCAGTTAGATGATAGTACATGGTCAAATAATCCAGATTATTTGAGAGGGTTAAAAATTGTTAAATACCTACGAGTGGTCAATGATACTGCAGAGAGAGCAGTCAAATTGACTGAAGAATATATTAATACTCTAGCTGCAAGAAGATCAAAAACAATATGTCATTCAAATTGTAAGTGAGAATAAAAAAAATCCAAATGCCACCAAAGAATGTTTAATAAAATAAATTGTGTTAATCAATATGTTAAAAAATGTGTTTAATCTGTCACATTTTTCCCGATAAATTACAAAATTTTGAACATAACTCAAATCGTCAGTCACATTATTTTTCAATTATCTGAATTTTTTACAATAATTTTACCTTTACCAATAATACAGTTAAAATTAGATATTTTTCGCTATAAACAATTTACTTTTATATAAATAAAGATAGTTTTGCGGTCAAAGTAAAAAAATCTAAAAAATTACAACCTTGAATAACTTTTAAAAAATTGAATTAATAAGAGAGCTTTTAATGCATGCAATAGAAAGATCTGCCTTCTAGTAGTCGATTTTTATTTTTTTTGTGTATGTCTGTATAATTAGGTATTCTTGTAGGAAAGAGTACTTCTTTGTTTTAAACAGATCTTTAATACAAAAAAAATAGTCGTTTGTCACCAATAATGTTTATTCGATTCAAAGAAACTTTTCTCCGTACATGAGTCAGGAGGCAAGCCTTTAGCTGACTTTAGAGTTGAATTTCACAGTAGGTAGTGCCACAGTACTTGACTGGTTTAAGATATACCTACCTCGATCAAGTACAACCGTATAGTTGAAATATTATTTTCCACATAAAACTAAAAAAAAAAAAAAAAAACGGAAAGCCGAAGTATAGTTTCAGTCTAAATTTACTAGTATTAAGCAACAAGAATGAATTATGGCCAGCTATCCTTATCGGCGAATGTAAATGATCCCTCAAAGAACCGGCAGATGGTTTATATCCTCAATTATATTTCGACAAATCTGGCCTCTCTAAATAAATCTTGGTGTCCGTCATTCATCAAGAAAGACGTCACGGACCTGGTTAGCCCGCATGTACATATCTGTATCGTCTGCGCCATTCAGCTGAACAAACAGCAGAGTGGAGGAGAGGGAGGCCTTTTATGTTTATGGGTTTAAAATGGAACTAGTGAAAATTCAATTTTAATAATCGAGCGGAATAAGTGGACAGAGCCGGCTTTGCTCGAAGGGTTAATGCTTTGAGTTTGTTTTTCTGTTGGTAAATTGATATGGAGTCTTCATTTTAAACATAAATTGTTACACATACGGAGTATATATAATATGAGTACGCTACTACAGAAGTGTAAGCAACACCAGAAATATCTAAAATAAATTGATCCTGGAGTGGGTACTGGAACCTTCGGCGTAGAAACAGAAAACTGGACGTTTTCAATGAAACACCAAACTACTATACTTTTCCTGACGCGCGTTTCGCCTACTAAGTTGGTATCTTCAGGAGAAGGTTAAAACTAAATTCTAACCTACACACTTGCTCTATTTATACTTAATTTGCCGTCACGATTCACTGAACCGTAACATCTGTCTTTGTTTATCAGGGCAAACAGTGGACTGTTGGGTATTGGATCATTCATACTACTGTAATCTCTAAACTTTCAACAGCATCAAACTGTCTACTGTTTGTTACATTTCTAATTAATTTTAAATTATTTATGTCTGTCCTATGATTGTTGTCAAAAACATATTGGACAGCACAACAGTTTTCCCTTCTACCATACTTTAAATGAGCCATGTGTTCTAGTCAAAATAGATCTTTTTGTTTGCTCAATATACTTTTGATCACAATATTTACCACTTATTTCGTATATTCCTGACTTTTCGTTATTGTCGATTTTATCTTTGGAATTGCCCAAAAGAGTCTATAGTTTATTATTAGAATTATAAACCAAATTGATAATAATATTTTAAAAACTTTATCTAGTCCGCAGGTCAGTTTATGTTCATATGGTAACGAAACACACAGAATGTTCAAAATATAAATTAATATTTTCATTATTTATTTAAAATTAACAAGATGTTTATACTCGTAAAGTACGTAAGATTTTTTCAAACTATCAATATTTCGCAAAATTGCGTGGTATTGAAGAAAACATTTTTGTTGTGAAAAATCGGCCAAAAAGCTTTTAAATAGACATTTAAGGACTAATCAAAAACATGCTACATACTTCTGTGAATAAGGCGTTATAAAGCAACAGTTACAAATTAAAGTTAATCGGTTAAAAATTGTAGGAGAAATCGTTCCGGATAGTTTGAAAAATACAGTTTCAAGTAAAAGTTTGCACCAAGCTACTGGCCTTCCTGTTGAGGTTCTCATGTCCTACATCCTTCCTGTTGCAAGCTTTTGGAGTTTATTCAATGAGAGCATGTAACTCTTAAAAAAAGAAAATTAGCCCTATGAATTTTGGAACATCGATTGTATATGATCTGATAATTAACCGTAATTGCCAAAACTTCTAAAACTCAAAACTCAATTGTTTACTCAATTATTTAATCGGTTTACTCATTTCAATTTTGATGGAAAGCTTACTGCGCATAACATTCCTAAAATATAAGGTTACCTTAGTCACTGCACGATATTACATGTCTTTCATGTGATAATCAGATACGGTACAGATAACATACACAAAAAATAATTAATCTAATCTAAATATATGTAATTCTAATATAGACCAAGTAATAAGGTTACACCTTCTATGATCTGACTATCAGTAAGATAACGAGGAATATGCATTACTGCACATCAGTATTAATAAACTGTCCAAATATAACAATATAATCTGTCTTTGTTTATAATAATAATTAATTTCCTTGTTGCATTTATTGTGTATAATATACATACATATATACGTATGTATGTACATATGTTTATTTTTTTTACGTGGGAAATAATAAGAGGAGAGTCGTGACACTACACGTTTTTGTATTTTGAGTGTCTCCTCACTCATATTGAACACATATTTCGACGTTATATTTAGTGTCGCATTCGAACTCGAACCGGCCCTGTTAAAGTGGAGATGTTAGTTTTGAGGAAGAGCACTAAAGAATGGACGGCATTCTGTGGCACGTACTAAATGCATCAGTTGACACGATTGTTTCTTTCGTGCCGTCGTTTTTGTAAAGGTAGTAAAGTGAGTTCGAGGCGACTACTTGGGTGTAATACTGCGAAATTTCATCGCCTGTCGAGAAGTGTTTTTCTTAGCGCTTAGCTATTGAAATACATTTATTTATTTTTTTATCCTTTCTAGGTTTAAATTGCCTTCTATCTATATTTCAAATTAAATTATAAAAAATTATTAAGGGAAGGTTTTTGTTTCAAAACTAGCTTGTCCTTAATATACAAACTGCATCCTGTGATATATAGTATAATAGCGAGTATGTGTGATATTGATTATGATTAGCGATAATCTTATTGGATAGCGGCTTCTGCGACATTAAGTTCGATCACGCTCATTTTCTAGCATTCCGTGACAGTTCACTCACTTTAATAACTTGTTGAGATGAAATGCAGCTATTGGTATATAATGAGTATTCCACAATTCACGCAGAATTTGAATTTGCCGCCATTTGTGCGGTAAATTGTTGGCAACCAAAAAAAAGAAAACTGTTTGACAGCTAACAGTTTAGGGTTAGTAAAAACCGAGCACTATACGTAAGAACAACGCGTTTTCATTGTTGAACAATATTTCAAAAATAATGAAAGTTTGGCTGCTACAGTTCGTAAATTTCAAAGTAAACTGTGAAGAGAGTAATTGATAAATTCAGGGAGACTGAATTGATTCAATTGGGGACGCTAACACACTGGCCGTCCAATAACAAGCCGTTCAAATGAAATATCGAAGCAGTGCGTGAGAGTGTTGGTGAAAGTCCAGGAACATCGATTCGGCGTCGTGGACAGGAATTGCAAATTTCAAGAAGCTCTCTACAGCGTATACTCACTAAAGATCTACGTCTCCATGCTTACAAAGTCCAATTGACACAAGAACTGCAGCTTGATGGTCATGTACAGCGAAGAGAGTTCGTTGAATGGATTATTGAACAACAACAATTGAATGTTGATTTTTCGAGTAAATTCATCCCAAGCGATAAAGCTCATTTTCACTTTGATGGCTTCGTTAAGGAATAACTAAAAGGAGTAGATTCAATGCTGCATCAACGTAATTCACCCACATTTATGCAAAATGATCATGGAAAAATTCGTCAAAAGAGTGCGTATGTGCTAGCAAAGCCATGAAGGTCATTTGCCCTATGTGCTATTCCATGCATAAGCCTATCCTATGTACTTACATGTTTCAATAAAAAAAATACAGTTGAAAAAAATACCTGCGTTTTCTATCTAATTCAAATCTTGCGTAAATTTTGGGACACCCTTTTACATACATATGTAGGGATCTATGTATGTTTAATAATATTCAATAAAGTTGTACGTCATCCCATTTTTTGTGGGTATATTGACGTTTGTCTTTCTAATAATTTAAGATCTATTATGATATATTTAACAAAACTGATGGGACAATAGCAACACTCAGCGCCCAAGAAAAATTAATTGAATGTGAAACATATTAATTTAATCTACTTATAGTATGTACCTACATTCTTTTTTTAACACCTATATTTTCTTAAAAAAACTGTTGTGCTTAATCTTATAATAAGAGGAAGGTTACATCGGTGCATTTCGATTACCGTATAAGTGACTTTTTTTTTAACGTTTAATAGCAATTCCGTTACAATTTAAACAACACATTGGTCAGTTATTTATTAATGTTTCTAAAATTTCATAATTCTAATTTCACACGTTAAAAAAACTAAATGTAACATAGTCGAACTGTTTCTCAGTTCATTAACTTTGTTGTGTAGAAAACATCAAATGCGAAATATCAAATTTCGTAACTGTATACAAGTAGGCGAGAATCTTGTGAACGGGTTAATTTAGTAAATTTTGAATGAGGTTCTCAAATCGACTGAACCTAATCCAATTTCCTGATTCAAGGTTAAAATATGATCCACACATGGCTTCCATGTTGTACAAAACACAGATTTTTACGACACATGTTATGTAGGTATCATAACATTCATAACGCTGCTCAAAATTTTAATCTTTTGTTAAAGTTTTTTTTTTATCAAGTTTATGTCTAATCGTATACACCAACTACTTGTCCCGTGATATTTTTCGCAGATTCATTCACAACAGCTAACACCCATGGACCTAAAACAAATAAGAAATGTAAGGAATACATTGATTACAATAAACTGAGAGAGAATTTGCAATACGAACAACATAGAATACTGCATAAAAAAGTGCGAATTAAAAGAAATGTAATCAAACGATGTATTTGGATAACATCTGGACTTGTTAAATCAATAAATAAGAAAAACTAATTATACAAAAGAACAAAACAACATCCTGACAATGAATGATTAATAAATGAATGGAAAAATTATAGGAATATGGTAAGTTAAGTACACTAATCAAGTTGGCAAAAAATACTAGTATCAGACTAAAATCGAACAAAATTACAGTAATCCTAAAAGCCTACATATTTATTAATAGCAACAAGTAAAAAAAAATGAAATAACTAAACTTACAAAATACTATAAATATACTACAATTAATAAAAGACCAATTGCGTACAAGTATTGCAAATTGCAAATCATTTCAACACTTATTTCGTAAATGTGGGCACCAATCTTGCAACAAACAAAAAACAACCAATTCACTGACAACAATTTCTACCAACAACGAGGAAGTTACAGTGGGTACTGAAACTAAAGCCAAAAAAAAAAAAATAATCCGGCATCGACGGAATAAGAGCTGAAACTTGTAATAGGCCATTGATTTCTTCGCAGAACCACTTACTTATGTAATAAACAAATCATTCCAGGAGGAAGTCTTCCCTAAATTAAAGATAGCAAAATCTATACTTTTGCATAAATCCACAGAAGAAACATCGGTCAATAATTATTTTCACTAATTTCCATCGTATCCAAAGTTTTTGAAAGAAACTTAAACGTCAGGATCCAGAAATACCTAAGTATAACTTCAAACTCTCACTATGGATTTGGAAATGCCAAGTCGACAGGAGACGCAATAGCCGAGTTTACTTATTATATTTATAAAGCCCTAGATAACCTATCACCGGCTATTTACATTTTTATTAACTTGGCAAGAACGTTCGATTCGGTGAGTCAAAAGTTCTCTTGTACAAGAAGCGTTTATAACTTCTGGGGTTAGTTGGCGATCAACGAGTTATTCTGTTCTCAACATCAAGACTAGTTGTTGGCTTCTCACCATGCAAAACTTGTTTTAAATAATCCCATATTAAGGGGGGTTCGATGGGGGACACGTTGCCACTTAACATCTTCCAATTACCAATCAATTTTTTTTAAATCGCTCATTTGGGAAATCCATCAGTTGCGCATTATGTATTATGTATATTATGATCATTCGTCTTGTTGCCACCATAGGGCTAATAGACTGAAGTGGACTGATGTAGATAGATGAATCACCTTCATTCACTTAAATAATCCATCATTTCATGACGTCATCAGTTGTAGTGTACACACAGAAAATGTATAAAGGATCATGAATGAATCTACTGTTCTAATCTATTATTTTTCATTATATTTCGAGAGACTCCTTTATTTTCCTATCAAAAAATTAATTTCGTCTGGTGATCATTTTTAGCAAATATCACAAAGCTATAGTTTTACTGTAAGTACTGTTAAGTTAGTGTGTTCTTTCACTTCAAAACAAATATCTCAATAACCATTTACTGTTTAGTCTTAATACGATCCATATTTTTTAGTGTATCAGAATTTTGAATGCTTAACATATTTAAGGGGTACATACATCTTCAATATAATCGCACCCAATAACGGAGCATTTGTAAGAAATTGCACATTCACTATCCATTATTTGTAGGGTATAGGTTTATACCATATTTTCGAATTACAGTAGTTTCAAGCTTCTAATTAGCTTCAAAAAATAACAAATCTGCGAAATAGAAATGTACAAATAGAGACATATTAACCTTTTAATCGTTAAGTTTTTTGAGATTCCCAGTAATTCTACGACTTTTAGATAAAATGCAAAGAAAAATCATAATGAATCCACATCATACAGTTCGACTATCTGCGACTATCTAACATCTGGCGCTGAAATCGATTTCCTTTGGACGTAATTTAAAATTTAAGACCTCTAGTTATTAATTAAACTGTATAATATCGGTGTTAAAGAAGTTTCGTAATATTTTCCGAAGTTCAATTTGGTCGAAGTAGACATCATTCATTAAGGCCATTATTAAGCAGTTTTAATTTCTTTGTTGATATTTAAAAGTTCTTAAAACTTAATTACCGAGACCAGCAGGAGCAGAACTATTTTCCGAGTCATCGCCTCAATTTTCATTACTTCTGAGATTAGCTCTCTGAATAATAATTTGAGACTGCTTCGTTGATGAAATTTATAGTTTCGTTGTAAATTTGGTGCATATTGAGTACTAATCGACACTAATAGTAAAACTATGTATTTTGTGTCTTTATTTTGATAAAAACAAATTAGAACGTGATTTTAAAACTTACCTATTTTAATTGAGTGATTTTATAATTGAAGACAAATAACAAATACTTCTAAATAAAGGTAGGTTCATCACAAATTGACATTCTCCATAAAAATGTCATCAGCAGAACATTCGAAAGAACTTGTGACACACAACTCCCTTGTGGTAGCTATATACAGAATTCGAACCCTCATAGATATAATCCATTAAATAATAACAATCCTTCGCCTGGCGTTTTATAGTGTTCAACATCTTTTTACACAATTATGTTTTTACTACTTTTATCAAGAGCTATGTAATGTGTATTACATAACTGTTAATGTTTTTTACTAGTTACATCATAAGTAGCTATTTGTTTCTTCTAGAAAGAGGAAATAATCTATTAAATGTCTGCTTCGATTTGAACACAGTTTAGTCCAGTAGGCAGGGAGCTAAAATCATCAAAAACTTGAAACCTCTAGGGCTAGTTTTGACGGTTTCCTATGTATTTTTTTGGGTAGATCACAATGCGAGGGGTCCGTAGAGCTGAAACCGTCCGCTACTTTTTTAAATTAACAATTTGTGAAAAAAAAAACGTCTTGTTTTCACATTTTCGCTTCTTCTTTTCGCTTATATCTCAGTTCCTTGGCATCTTTTATATAGCATATGCATTTAAGAAGTTGTAGCCTATTGTATTTCCAAAATTTTTAAGCCCAACCCGAAGTCTGGTTGGCTATTTATAGTGTGAAGTTACACAAAAATTTCAGCTCGATCCGTTAATAACTTTTCGAGTAATTAACGATCGATTTTTTTTGCAAGCTTTAATTGACAATGACGCCATTTCTTTGTTTATTGTACGATATTGACCGGGTTGGGCTAGAAAAATCATAAATCTCTTCAAGTTTGCGAGACTTTTTGAGATTTTGAAAAATATTAATTTGGGCCAGTTTTATAACGTTTTCTACGCGACTACCTTTTTTTGACGCGCCGTATATATATTGTTTTAGCGTTGCCGCTTCTCGGAATTGTGACTATAACATCTTGAAAGTACGCTTCAAGACGCGTATTTAAAAAAATGGGTGTCAAGGAATGGAGATATAAGCGAAAATGTAAAAAAAGACGTTTTTTTCACAAATTATTAATTTAAAAAAAAAATAGCGGATGGTTTCAGCTCTACGGACCCCGCGCATTGTGTTCTACGCAAAAAAATACATAGGGAACCGTCAAAACTAGCCCTATATGTTTCAAGAACACATAAAACGCTCTGCCTACTGGACTGGTTGAAAATAACACGGAGACAGCAATTCCCTATATGCTCCCTCATGTTTAACGTATTATACAAATGACCATCGAGTAATATAGATATAATAAGCCTACATCTTTACCCACATGCCGCTCACAGTCTGCAAGGGCAACGAAGAAAAACGTATTTTTATTGCTTCTCTTTTACGTATTCATTAAAATAATAGGTAGAAAGATGGTTTATCTAGACGGTGAATTCACCAACTGACAGTTCGTCGAGATTGTCCGACCCCCTAAGGACCTAGAGGGAATACGCGCCACCACTCCAGTGAGGTGCGTTTTCTAAGGGGCTTAATGATAAACACATATATGTAGATGGTAGCCTCATCAAAACAGTTTGCCTGTTATTGATGTAAAAATCAAAATTCGGAAATACCAAATTTACCGATTCCTTTATTCCTCCTAATTCATAAATATACTCCTTTTTTTGTGAAAATTTACTTTAGAACTAGAACTAGAACTAGAACTTTAGGGTTAAGTTAGAACAAATTAAGAAATAATGGTTGGTGTCAATCTTCTTAGAAGGTACCAAATTATACTCCAGTAAATAAAGAATTTATCAATAGCATACATTTTTTCTTAACAAATTCAACTTGTAGATGTATCTAAATTTTAAATACAGCAGTTTATTATCGGTCCTCGGTAAACAAGTCTTGTTTAATTTATGACTAAAATTTACTTAGCTTCACGTTATCAAACCGGAAATAAACAATAGATTTATGTACTGTAATCGGAAATAAAGAAAATTAGGTAAATGATAAATAGAATAAACAGGAGTAACGACTATGACTAACCTGACTAAAATACAAATTTTCTCGAATAGACGATAATATATGTTTTAAAGTGTGCCCATCTAAGATACAGATATTGTTGCACAGCCATATAATTTTAAAGTACCTACATTATATATGTAGTATATATTTATAGTATATGTACCCTAAAAAAAACTAAAAAAAATATTTAATATATTTACGTATATGTAGTTAATATCCGCCCACCATTGCAGTTCTTAAAGGAAACTCAAACGTAGTATCTCTTTATTTTTTGACTGAAACTATTTTTTATATATCTAATTTTTGCCTGCGGTTAAGTAGGTAAGTAGAAAATGCTGTCTATCACAGTTAGGTTAGTTTGCAAAATAGAAAGTAGAT
This sequence comes from Aromia moschata, assembly GCA_029963805.1. Classification (NCBI taxonomy): domain Eukaryota; kingdom Metazoa; phylum Arthropoda; class Insecta; order Coleoptera; family Cerambycidae; genus Aromia; species Aromia moschata. Next base: position 28,670 of record JAPWTK010000715.1, read on the forward strand.
GGCAGAAATTTATGTATTTCGCTTGTCCAGCACTATCGATACAACATAGATTGAGTTCAATTTGTATTTCAAAAATGTCACTCTGAGGGGATATAATCTGAGGGGATATAATCTGAGGGGATATAATCTGAGGGGATATAATCTGAGGGGATCCAGCAAGGTTGAAACCACTGTCTGCAGTTACCGGAAACTGATGCCTCTTAAGTAAACGTGAATACTTTAATTTCTTAGTTGCCGATTTTCAAATACTCAAAACGTTTTGAGGAAGTATGTATATCTATAAGGTATATAATTTTTTTTGTAGTAAATAAGAAATTACCCTTTTTATAGATGGGTGTGATTTTACCACGTTTTATTGTATTGGGAAAAAATACTAGCGTTTTTATTTGAATACTGCAATTATTTGTCCCATTTCAGCACTAATTCTTTTCCGCGAAGCTTCCAAGTGGGAAGGTCTATTAATATAAATCCTTAAATTATTCCACAGAAAAAAGTCTAAGGAAGTTAAATCGGTAAACGCGGTGGCCACACCGAAGTGAGGAACGTGCCCCATATTGCTGAAACCGAATATGCTGATGGGGAACATCGCCATCTTCATAATTAGGAAACGTAACAGCCAGCGCTGTCACCAACCTTAAGAAATCGAAATATCTAAAAGACGTCGCCTTATCATTCATATCCACGCATTTAATTTATCTTGGCGTTGACTGTGACTCTTGTGTCCAATGAGATTTTTTTGCGACCAATACCTTCGCAAGTGTGGTGATGAAATGGTTCATTTAGGCAAAAATTTGCTTCATGAGGGAACATATTATTAGTGTTATGCAAAAAATTTGGATTTTGATCACAGCATCTTCACAAATCTGTCAACGGTTTCCATCATCATCACTCTCGACTCCTGTACCATGTGCAGATGACGTTTTTTTTAATATTCTTACAACAAGAACAACGACTGATTCACCTTGTTATTTATAGCGTTGTCTTGTAGAAAGATGGGAATTTTCTTCAGTTTTAAGTAACACATATAATTTGCTTATTCTTCTACAGCAGGTCGACTTTGCCGCGGCAAATCTTTTACAGATCCAGTTTCTGTGAATTTGCCAAACAATTTATTCATTGTAAATCTTGTAACAGGAGGTCAATTAGGATATACTTGATAAGATTGAATAATTCACATGCTTCTGCATGCATCCTCACCTATCGCCATATCCAATCATTATTAACATTATTATCTCTCGTTCAGAAAAAGGTATAATTTTACTCTATCGTAGGCTAAATTATTTATCTTCATCACATTATTGTCACATTGGTTTTTGTTTTCCTTACAAACTCAGCAAAGATGATGTTTTAGTAGTAGTGTTCTAAGAGATTTTGTTTATTTTCGAATGTTTTATTATCTTCTTCAATTTTATAGAAATATTAAGGTTTTAAAGTGAATGTAGCATTTTCTCAATTAGGTTTTAATGCAAGGTACCAGATATACGAGGTGTGGCTATTAAATAACCGAAATGCTGTCATAACACTTTTTATTCGTTACCAATTGAGGACCCTGCTGCAAGAACAATGCAGCTCCATTTTCAACGCGTGACGAGGTTAGCTGCTTATAATTTCGATAAAAATATTAGGCGTTATTTAACGCAAATTCCACACATCTCAGTGCATGGAGTATACATACTGACATATGCTGAGCTGCGTCAAATTTGCGTTAAATAACGTTTAATATTTTTATCGAAATTATAAGCAGCTAACCTCGTCCCGCGTTGAAAATGGAGCTGCATCGTTCTTGCAGCAAGCTCCTCAATTACAGTAGCAACTTTTTCGCCTTAAACCGTTTATACACCGTTCCATACGACTTTTCCATTGTTGATAGCAGTGCTGGAAGTCCGCTTCTGTAAGCTGGTTTAGAACCTCCGTCGCTTTTGCTTTAACCGCTTCCACACTTTCGAATCTTGTCCTCTTCAGTGTCACCGTGTCTAACAAGCCTAAATCAGTGTCAATGTTGTTTAGAATGTTAGCGCAAATGTTCATTCTTCATTTATTTTGCTCGGGAGTGAGGAGTTTTGGCACCATTTATGCGCAAACTTTACGCATGTTGAACGATTCATGCAAAATCTGGCGAACACATTCTTTGTCTTTGTCGATTCCTGTTATGTATTTCAGCAAGCCTTCGGATGCTTAGATAACGATCTTCGCGAATTAATTTCCCAGTTTGTTCAATGTTTTTGTCCGTTTTTGATGTTGAGTGCCGTACGGGGCGTCGAATCTGCTTCGGTCGTTTCACGTCCATCTTTAAACCGTTTCATTCAAAAATTTGTGTGCGGGATAAACAATCATTCCCGTACACTTATTTTAACATTGCATAAGCTTCTGTAAAAGTTTTCCCCAGTTTAATAAGAACCTTGAGATTAACCCGTTGGTCCATCTGAACACTTCTACATTTTTTTCGACGCGTCATTGGTGTGTAGACTAATTCAAACGATTGCTACAGTCAAACTGACCCACTGGTTTGTCCAGCGAGCTCAGGGTGGGGAAAGTATCACCAGTCACAGTTCTCTTCAAACTTGTCGTGACACGCTCGCAGCGCGCTGGTAGCAGCATTAGTCGGTTATTTAATAGCCACACCTCGTATAAAAAAATATACATATATCACCATTTAGGCAACACAAAGAACTGTCAAAAACACATGGAAAAAAAATATGAAGCCGTCATTGCCCGAAAATCGATGATGTCATAATAAATTTTTCCACATCAGAAGATGTTGTGTTGTATGTGTAATACATGTATTTTAGCTATTTTATGTGAATTATTCAGACTCGGAAATTATTGTCTATTCCGTCACGCCACTGTCCTGCTTGGCGAATCCAAGGTACAGTCGAGATCTGGCTAAGGGCGAGGGATTACAATACACCCGTATGTCTTTTGTACCAGGCAAGCCTTGATTTGGACTTGAGCCCTTGAGCTATCTGAAACCGTGATTATACCGGCACGCAAAAGTAACTATACTGTTTCAGTTAATAATAAAACTGAGATAACAATGTGCCCACGTACGTATCGCTCTAGGAAGGCGTCGCGTGTGCTATCCTTGATTTAAATGTAAAGTGAAATATGATGCCAGTATATTAAATTAGTGTTTACGGTAATTATGGAATGGATTAAGATTATAACGTGATATGAAAATAATATGTGATATTTTGGGCCCTGAAAGATAGCTGAAATATATAGGGTGAGTCAGAAAGAATGGGCCAGCACTAAATTCGAGTTACTAGACATAAAAATATTATGATTGATCTCAACATGTCTTATTCCAACGTCGCTGGTTCAAGAAATACAACGCGTTCAAAGTTTAAATTTTATTCTGAAATTTTTCAGTAATTGAGAAAGTTTTGATAGTATAAATTTGAAAATTGATAGTTTTATGTTTTTTGGTGTAAGAATTGCAAGTTTTAAGTTTATTTTGACGTTGCTCCTAGAGGGCTCTAGTTTCACCGTATTATTTTGGTAAATTAAAACATATTTTTTTTATCTGTTAAGTTATGCGTAAAAGAGGATCTAAAAGAACGCTTAATTCTATAGAGAATAGGTACTTGTTTAGGTCGTCTAAATCTATCAATTTTTAAGTTATTTGCATTTAAAAGTTCAATGTACATATTTTGTTGATTTTTTTGCCGTTGGTATTGCTGTTTTCTCTAAGTAGGCTTGTGCCAACATTTGATAAATTTACATATCATTAAATTATATGATTACTAGCGACCCGCCCCGGCTTCGCACGGTTTACGACATCACATTAGAAACCTCTAAAATTATCAGTGTTTCTCTACTATATTATGCATGTATTATACATATAAACCTTCCTCTTGAATCACTCTATCTATTAAAAAAAACCGCATCAAAATCCGTTGCGTAGTTTTAAAGATCTAAGCATACATAGGTAGTTAGGGACAGACAGCGGGAAGCGACTTTGTTTTATACTATGTTATTATGTTATGATTATGATTATTTATACAAGAGGACTAGCTAGTAATCAGAAAATGCCACGACAATAATTTATATCATAACATATTATTAAACTCCGGTTCAGTAGTTATTGCCACAACATTTACCAGCTCGCCTACAATTTGCCCAGTTTCTACAAAATATGCAAACCGAAAACCCAGATTTTCTTATTAAGATTTTATTTACCGATGAGGCGACATTTACTAAACGGGGAGTTTTTAATTGGAGGAACAATCATTTGTGAGATTCCGAGAATCTACCTGCTGTAAAAGAAATACATTTTTAACCTGAGTTTAAGGTGAATATTTGGTGTGGTGTAATTTCTAATGTTGTCATTGGACCTTTTGAATTGCCACCCAATCTAACTGGACCTCGGTGTTTAAACTTTCCTCAACATAATTTAAAGGCTCTCCTAGAAGATATACCACTCGCATTAAGAGAAAACATGTGGTTTATGCACGACGGAGCGCCACCACATTTTGCCTTGCCAGTATGCCAATATTTATATGAGCATTTTCCTCATGGGTGGATTGGCCGTGGTAGTGAATTTGTTTGGCCACCAATAAATCCAAACCTAAACCCTTTTGACTTTCTGTATGGTCAAATTTGAAGAATTTAGTTTATCATGAAGAAGTTAATTCTCTTCAGTTGCGACAGAGAATACAATAAGCAGCGAATACATTTAAAAATAATAGAAACATTTTGTTTAACATTCAGAGACATTTAAGAAGGTGTATTTTAAAATTTATTGAGGTAGGTTAAGGACATTTCCTACATTTGATTTAAATTTGTTAAGTTTGTCATTATCACTATTGCCAAAAATTGTTTTTGTTATTTACTGTTGCTTTGATTGCTTCTCCGTACTTACCTTTTCATTTAAAAAAAAAAAAAAAATCATAACAAAATACATTGAAACTTTTAAATTAAAATAACTTAAAAACCGATAGATTTAGATTCTCGACTTGTTTTATGCATGCCTCTACAGATAAAATAAATGTGTTTTAATCTACTTGCGGCGAAACTAGCGCCCTCTAGGAGCAACGTCAAAATAAGCTTAAAATTCGTAATTCTCGCACCAGAAATAGGAAGTCAATTTTCAGATCTATACTATCAAAACTTTCTCAATTATTGAGAAATTTCAGAATAAAATTTAACTTTGAATCCTGTCCTCTCTCATAAACAGACATTGGTATAAGGATGTTAGCAATATAATATCTTGGTCTAGTATCTCCAGATTAGTGTTGGCCCATTCATTCTGACTCACCCTGTACAGTGGCAAAGTGAGAATAACACTCCACTCTAAGAAGAAAATGGTTGGCGTTCTAAGTTTATATATATTTTAACTAATAAATATTATATATGAAATAATGCGCCTTAATTGTGTAGTCTATTGAGCCAAGGAAAAGACAAAAATTGAGCCAAAAAAAAATTGTCGCGTCATAAATAAGCTACAAAATGAAAGTAACTATTTTTAACAAAGGTAGAAAGAGCCCCCAAAGAGAAAATATTTTTTCAGCGAATAATGAGATATTGATTTTGCGCTGCTAACTACCTACTAACTTTTTACTACCTTGTTGTTTGGCTGATTGAGTTTCCTGCACTATTTTAGATATATTTCTAATTAATTTTGTTTTGATGATAGTTACTGAATAATTCTCTCTCGAGATGGCTGTATGCACTCTCATAGCAAAATTCATAGTACGTAAATAACGTATATTTGCGATAATTAAAGCAGTACTGGCACTGGCCTTAGAGGTACCCTATTCATCGATACACCTCCGGGTAAACCTCTCCAAAGTCGCACATTTGCTGCAAACAGAGGTACCATTCCTACTTTGACCTGTGGCATAGAGCAATTCATTTTTTTTTTTATTTTGTATCTTGTTTATGGCACGACACAAAATAAGTTCCTTGGGTCAATAGACTAGACAATTAAAGCGCATTATTTCCTATATATTATTATTTATTAGTTAAATATACAATTAGAACGCCAACGATTTTCTTCTCTAGAGTGTGATGTATCATTTTCAATTTGAGCTACTTTACATAGACCAACCGCAAAAATTTAGCGAACATGGTGACTTGATTACAAATATACATCATCATATATCAGTTAAAGATTAAAAATTTTAATTTGCAGTTTTAAATACACTAAAATTTAAAAATATTTCAAGAAAATTCGTTATGCCCATATTTGTCTATTTGTTGGTCCATAAATTATGCAATATTTCATAGAGGTCATTTTAAAATGCCTGTTTAGTAAACAATTTTACACACTCAAGTTGGGTCTAAAACTGAGTTAAAGTCAGTTAAGCTAAACTATCTAAAGATTCAATTGAGATAAAACGTTTTTAGCTATCTTACATTTTCAATTAACACTACTGCATTGGCTATTTAGACTGTTTTATGTACATACATATATTCAACAGTGCTGCAGGAAGTGTTTATAACGAAACATTTAACGGTATATTTCTTAATGAGAGATTAATGCAAAGTTAATGCTTTCTGACATATAGGTACAATAAAACAATTTTAATTTAGAGGCTGATTACCTACAAAAAAAATAAAATAAAAATAAAAAGAGCAAATCAAGAACTGTGAAGTAAATGAAGACAGATGTATGTATGTATGTATGTATATCATTTGTGGCCCAAATGAGTTTTAAATTGCCGAATTTAATAATCTATTTTGATTAAGTATAACGATCCGCACAGTGTTTTGTTCTTGTGGATACTAGATAATTACTCATATAACTAACTATTTAGAACTATTGCAAACACTGAGTCAATATCAATTTTTTCTACAAAAAATAAAAAACAAAAAAATAAAAAAACATTTACGAGTGTAATATATTTAATTAGCTACACTTTGAACAAAACTGGTGTTTATTAAAAAAATAAACTTTTCGTTTAAAAAACTAGTTTCCTAAAATAATTCTGAAAAAATTTTGTTTTGTTTGCAAAATTTTATTCTTTTATTTTATATGACATACACTGCTCAAGACATAAAGGTATAATACCCATTTACTTAGCAGGAAACAAAGGAAGACTTGTTACAGAGAAACACTAATTAAAAAAATACAGAATATATACAGAAACCAATAATGTGTTTAAATTGTCAAGTGAGGAAAAGCGTATGTAACTTTGGATGTGTTTTTATGCGGCCTTATAGGGTTGATAACAAAAATTGGATGACTTAACCTTTGGCGAACTTTTCCATTATTTCAAAGTAAACCAAACATTTTTTTAACGAACTTGAGCAAAGAAAACGGTGGATTACCACTTAGCAATTCCATATAATATAAATGAACATACAATTTCAAAGTATATGTAAATTAGATGAGCGTTTAATGATAATGTAATGTTTACACCGCGTGCTGGGTTATAATAAGTATAGTTGATCCAATTTATATAACCACTTGCTAGATGTATATTCTGGTTCATAAAATTCAATGCTGAATAATTTTATGATAGAGAAAACTTCTTCATTTACATAAATGTCTTCCAACTCGTCTTCTTTCCCAGTGAACACTCTTGAGGGACACATACTTTTTTATAGTTGTGTTCTTTTTAAATACATTGAAGTAACAACTTTAACATCTAACACGGTGTACTGTATGCTCCTCTGCATACCTACTTTATATATATACTTTACTTATACATATTGGATTTTTTTTATACTTTCCACGTTAAAATTTACGTTGTTAGGCAGGTAGATTTGACCAACCTAATTCGTACAGATAAATAGTTTACTCGGCATCTAGTAATCATCTATTTTTTTGCATTATCAAATATTTATTTATAATGTAGGATTTGTATATAGTAATACCAATCTTTTCTCCATCGACGCTTCCTCCACTTTGATTCTTCCGTATTCGCTTCATTTTTATAAAACTAGTTCGTATGTACATTGACTCAAATAGTTTGCTAAATATAGAAATTCAAAACTCCATCGTTCACTTCTATTAATAAAATGAACTTGATATTTTAATGATTGAGAGGCGAGAAGACGTTAATCGATGATAGATGATTAGATAGATAGATGATTTAACTAGGAAAGGTTGGTGGTGGAAACGTCACAAAAATTAGTATTAGTTGCCTAAACTAATAAGTTGCCTAAACCTAATAACGTCATAAAAATTAGTAATTAGTAAAAGTATTATCATGGAAGTTGTCAACGATTTAATTAATGCAAGATGTTCTCCACAGTAATGATGATGCTAGTTATGCTTCTGTTTATATATTTTCAGCTAATAAAGTTGGATTCTCTCTCGACCACTTGCAATCCTCTACAATATGTACTTGTACTTTTACTGCTCCTCCAATTAATTACTATATATGTGTATCTATTTGTATCTTAAGTGATTATTTGAATTCAAAGAGTATCAGCCACCCTTTGTCGTACCGTTTGGTATTTAGTTTCAACCCTTAGTGGCAACTGCAAACAGTTCTGTTTATTGTTCCATACACGTTGTACTGTGGCCAACTGAGTTGCAGGATGATTATATGGGAGAGCTAATTTCTTTATATGGGAGAGCTAATGAGTTACCGTGTCAATAAAGGGGATGTAATAAAAGAAACGAGCATTCAGGAAGGTAATTTTGCTTATTTGCAAACCATGCAAAGAGGCAATGTATAAAGTGTGTATTAGGAGGTTGATATTTTCTCGATTTTTCTAGGTGAGCTGGTTACACGACATATGAGTTCTATTGTAATAAAGTTGTATTTTAAATTGATATATTTTGTTGAAAAATATGTAGGTACATACATGCTGTAAATGCAGTGATACCAGTATGTTTGTTGTTGCTGTGATTTATTGTTGTAAAAATAAGGATATACATATGTATGTATAGGCAAAACTATATTATAATGTTTATTTAACAACTTGAAGTCGTAAATTGCAAATTTTAATGTCCTAACAATAAGTTAAGACCATGATATTTGCTTCTAGTGCTAAGTTTTTTCTTCACATCACCTGTATGTATTTTTTGGTGTTACTTTTAAAAGAAAATAGTTTCTTCTCTTTGTTCTCGAGAAAATACCAGAATCTGTCACCTCTATATACCAGTGCTAAAGTCAAGGCCCTGTATCCCAAGGTAACTGCAATATTTAAATTGAGGTATAATACACGGCCTATATATATAAAATAATAAAAATCTATCTATTGTGGTAGATATGTACTCAATACAAATTTGTGTACAGACATTTTACGTTTGTGTACAGACATTTTGTGGATCACGAGTATGTTTTCCAGGTTACTTACTCTTATTAGACAGCTAGAAATGAAATTATATTTCATTAAAATACATGAATATTAATTCTACTAGTTTATCTAGAGATGACTATACCTTAATTTGACTGCTGAGGATATACATACAAGGTGTTTCCGAAATAAGTAGCATACATAATACTACTGAATATAAAAGTGAAAATAAGTCGACTCATTTAATATGCCTTAGTTCAGTATTGCACCTCTATTGAAATACAGTCCTAAAAATTTCCAAGGTGACATACATACATTACTTTCGTTAATGTATTATTATTTGGTGATTGTGTTAATCACCAAATATGATTCTAATACGACTTGACTGAATCACTAACGTCCACACCAGACCTGTAAACTTGAACATTTTTAGGGCTCTATATCCCAAAATGGTATATCCTAAAAAGTAAGTACAGTGGAGCATCGATTATCCGAACTAATTGGGAACCAGTGTGGTTCGAATAACTGATATTTCGGATAACCGATAATTTAAAAAAAACCTATTTGGGGTGTAGGTACATAATATGTATGTGCATAGATAATTAAACAAACAAACAAACAAACATTAATACAACACACAAATTTATTTTACACTTCAATGTGTACCAAAAAAGAAAAGAGAACAACCACTGCACAACGCCCGCACTGACGATGTGACACTTTGAGGTTCGGTTAACCGGTCGTTCGGATAACTGAGGTTCGGATAATCGATGCTCCACTGTACCTATATTTAATTCAATAGACTTATTTCAACCTCCATGTTCACTGGTATAATTTATGATATTTTATTAGGACACACCCTATATATTACGACATAATAAAATATTTTTGCTTTAATTGCCAACTTCATATTTACGAAATCAATGAGGTATGTACAGGGTGATCGATTTATCATAGGAAGTGAGTTTTTGTTGGAAACGGCTGAGAGAAATATAATAATAATAAATATAATAAATAATTTTTGTGAACGGTAAATCACTTTTACTCACCTTCACTCAAAATTAAGGTAAAAATAAAAAATATGTCTTAATGACATAGTAGGTAAGCGTCGCGACGCCTTAAATTTTTTTTTAGCAATATACCTTTTTTACTTTACCATTACAAAGATATATTAATTGCATGTTCTTTTTTTACCAGAACAACCAGAAAAAATAAAAATAAATTATTTCATAAATATTCAATATGCACCATTGTTATTTAAGCACAGCTCGTAACGTTTTCTTAGTTCATTAGAAGTTAATTTTCTGAAAATATTTCCACGTAATTAAGCACAGGCAGCAGTAATATTTTGCTTCAAATCAAAACACACAAATTGTTTTGTGTGTGTCTGTGCACAAATTGTTTGGTGCACAGCTCATTTTTCTGTATTCGAAATAAAAAAATAATAACAATAGCTTTAATAAATAGGCACGTATTTACTTAAAGTACTTACTTAATGTTAAGCCAAAAACTGTTTTTTACACATACTTTCACAGTTAAATCCTGGGAGTTTTGGAAGTTGAATACGGTTTATTACTCAGTTCTTATTTGCAGTAGAAGATGTCCTCAATGGTGTAAAATTTAGAAATGGTCTATTTAGTAGACTGATAATATTTTTAAGCGGATGTTTTAGTAGACCAAATAAGATTTTGGGGAACGGCATAATTTTTGAAATAATGGAAATTAAAAAAGAGTTAGAAAAATCAAAAACCTTACGAATTATAAAGAAGGTTTATTATAAAAAAATCAAAACATCGCGATGCTCAGCATCGTTTTCTATTAACATTGTTAGCAAGCTATATTCTTTATTTGTGTCTTAAAAGGCAGAAGCTTCTGGCTTTATTTTGCTAAACTTTAGTTTGAGAAATTAAACTTAGTTTAGTTTATTTGCCTTTAGGAAAGTAAATTGATATACTCTTTACAGAAATTATATTCATTTAGCTAGCAGTATTTGAAAAAAACAGATAGTACACTCAACAATAAATGAGCCATATCTTTTTAAATATTCAAAATACAAAACAAAAATGTTAAATAGAAAAAGAACTCATAATTAATATACCTTTGTAATGGTAAAGTAAAAAAGGTATCTTGCTGAAAAACCTGCGACGCTTAGCGTCGTTAAGACATGTTTTTTTATTTTTGCCATAATTTTGAGTGAAGCTGAGTAAAAGTGATTTACCGTTCACAAAAATTAATTTCTCTCAATTGTTTCCGAGAAAAACTCAGTTCCTATTATAAACTGATCACCCTGTACACATAAGGATTACCGACTTTAATTTTTAGACTAAACTGAGGCCTAAACCAATTTTATATTCTTAGATATATGTACTTATGTATTTAAATATGTAAATTTTTATTTAAATATGCAAAATATTAACGTATATTTTTTACGTAAAATAATATGCGATTATGCAAGAAAACGACGCATTTTTATATCTCATTTTGATGTCAATAGAAATGCGAAATATGATCTTCAAATATACCAACCTCTTCTCTTTGAAGCCTCCTCTCTTTGTACCCTTTGTGCTGCCAAGAATGTTGCCCCAACAACTCTATACTCGATCAGACAAATAATCCCTGCACGACAAAATACTACAAATGCCGATAAATTTAACTTTTAAGTTTGCCTGTCACAATACGTATCATTATTCACTGGTCTCGCGTACAATTGTTAATCTCACTCCAACGATCCATATCTTGACGGCAGGCCGGCAGCATGCAATCAAGGAAGGCGATGTCTTCCGCAAGTAAATTTCAGAGTCGGATTAATACCGTTAGGCGTGGTTACTTCTCGTTGGATGGCAACAGTTTATGAAAATACTCGGCGCATTTCATGCCTTTCTGGATTCTTTGTATGTCCTCCCAGGATCTTTCTGTTGGAATTGCTGAACTGAAACTGACACTGAATTAGTTGGGTCATAATGTTACTTCCCCGTTTGGTCAATGATGTTTTTGTCGGTACATCTGTATTTTTTTGAAGTTTGTCCAGGACTAATGGTATCCTGTGTAATAAAAACACTCACTATTGAATTATGAATAATTGTTTAAAACATTATATTGTACATATGTAGGTACCTATAGTTTGATTATATCCAATCAAATCACTCACAAATAATTTTAAATCTCAAATGATTTTAAAGTGTCAATAGTACATACAGTCTTTTGTTAAACTTGTTTTTATCTTTATATAAATAAGTTATTTATATTACACTTGTTTTATTTATATATATAATAGTTGTATAATATAATAGTGTATAGTTTCACTTTAGAAACTCATGTCTACGAAACTCACAAATTATGTCAGAAAGATTTATTTTACCTATTTTGAAGAATTTAAAAAAACTTTTAAAAAATACTACAGTTCTACTTCACTACCTGGATATGAAAGTAATTCAGAACATTGTTTTTGTGGACAATGGCATTAATAGACTAATGTGCTGTTCTTTAAAACACACAAATAAAATGGAATTTTCTACTGATGGTTTCAGGAACAACTTACTGTTGCTAAGTAAGTTGCTTCTAATCTCTCTTCAATGTCAGGGAACTAAAGAAGACAGAACAAATTAGTTATTTTGTACTACATTGTTTTCGTCAAATGCGTCCGCATATGGGAGTGTATACATTACATTCGCTGTTTTTATGAATGATATTCAACCAGTTGAGAATTTTAATTGTTAGAGAACAGTCACTGAAAGACCAAAGCATTTTATTACATTTTAACAATTCCTTATTTTGCTCGCGTTTATTAATGCATCTGTAAATTTCCATTTCCTTCCATAAACAATATTTCCCTTTCTTTTTATAAGTTCATTCTTAGGGAAAGGACCATAAGATCTCTAGTTTCATCAATGACGTGGTAAAATTACCTTCTATTTACCACACTGATCTGTCTGCGAATATTTTACATACATTTAATAAATATATTTTCATGGAAATAGTTCAACTCGTTTCATTTTCACTTTGCCTCGTCACGAAAATAACAATTGAACTAACTGTTACGTATCAAATAAATAGTGATACGTAGCATACTTAATGATAACTCCGCCACAAAAAAAGTTGTCTGAAATGTACATGCGATATATTTATGGTTTCCGGAGTATTTTTCCCGCTGAAGACCAATCCAGACTCCACTTTGGTATTTTTTGGTTATAGTACGCACCTCTTAAACCTTATATAAGTAGTTATATAAGTTATATATGTAACTATTTTTTTTATTTATACAGTACTTACTTATAGAACATTTTTAAGTCATCACTCTCATCAGTACATAAAACATGTAACCAACTGATCTCCTTAGAATCCATTCAAGCAATTGATATTTTATCCCATTTATAAGTAATCCAGTCATACAATTCTACAAACCCTAAATTTCGCTTAAAATGTTAGAAAACGAAATAAAATTATCCCAGAGGAATAAAACAATCAATTATGCAACAGAACCACATGAAAAGATTAAAACCGTACCTGGCCTTACCCCATGCACGGCCAAAGTGGCAGTTACAAAATGAAAAATGTAGCTACGAACATCTCTTTACAATAAACCACTCCTATACAAGATTAATAAACTCTGGAATCAGGTAGGATGGGTTTCTTCTTATTTATATAATATGGATTTCTTACTTTTTACTGACATCTGCTGATATTAATTATATACGTTATTACTAGGAATCGAGTTAATGTTGTTTATATCATTAATAATGATTACTTTTACAAGAGTGGAGGGAGACACGCTGTGCTAACTGTCCCGTTTTATGCTTCTCATTTAGACTATCAGTTTATTATGATCATGAAAAATATACATTTTTGGTCTTTAGGGACAGTGTTTTATAACAGTTTACTTTAATTGCGGCAAATTAATTTTATATTTTGTAATACAACATTTAATTGGGAATTCAGTTTAGGTACAATTAGATTTTATCGATTTTTAATTAACCATTTTATTTATATACACTAATGATATCTTTAGAGATTATAATTGAAAGATAAAGTGAGGAATGTTTCTTTAGAAATGAATAATGTTAAAGTTTATTAGGTAGATTGTCTAAATCACGAAGCTACGATAAGTTTGAAAACACTTTATTAGTCAGGTATTGAAGTATAAAAACTGTAGAACATGTCGTTGAAATGTTTATTATTGAACTGACCAATTGTATCTAAGAACTATTTTAAAGACTTTTCTATTATGCTTGGAACAGTATTATGAGACACTGAAATTTCAAGTCGGTCAAGAAACCTTGTTCCTCATAAATATTACAAAAAATATAGTATCTAAATCAGAATAATTGTTATCTAAATATCAGAGAGAATAATGTTACATTGGATACACATAATTTTAACTTTATGGAATGTTTGGATGTAACAGAAAATCAAAATTTTTGTTGTGTTTAAATGGTTTAACCTAAATAAATCTACACGTTTCAGTACTTAAAAATGTCTTTTCGGTGACACCAAACTTGGTAGTAGGTAATTAATTAATTAACCTTATATAGGTAAATTATATTTTTCGATTACACGATTTAGGGCTTTGATATTTAAAAATAAAAACTGAAATTTTGAAAAAACTGTCGATAAGTAATAATTATTTTGATACTTTCTTACTCAGAATTACTTGGAAATGAAATTAAACAAAAATATATAGGGTGTCCTAATTATAAATCCAAAGTTACATTTATTTTTTGGATCTAGCTAGGCTATATAAAAACCTGAAGAACGCTAAGACAACAATGAAAACTCTAAACGCGTATGTTTTTCTATTCAAAAGTTTTTGAGTTTACCCTGTCTTCGTATATACCCGATATAGATAACAAATATTTATTTAATTCCAATTTTCATTAAATAAAACATCCCTTTTAATATCATTCGATGCAATAAATGCAACAACTAAAATTTGTGAGCTGGTTCCTTATTGCATGTCTGTGTCCATATTATTTGAAAATCATAAACTCCAATAGCAATAAATTATATAGTAGTCAAAGTGAATTATTTTTTTTATTTCCTTGTGTTTTTGAACTTTTATTTCGATGAAATGAATCCTTCTTTCGATCTTATTTCTGTCAAACCGCTAGTGGTCTCCAAGAAGATACCGTTTATTGAAAAGATAACGTCAGAAGAAGAAAAAAACGGACAGTACTATAAAGTTTATTTTGTTCACTAGTTCCGATCTTCAAACGTTTCTTCTGTTCGAAAAAGACACGAATCATTTGCTCGCTGTCTGTGACGAATCGAGAGACAGCGTTGAAATTAATATTTTTACTTGCCAAAGTTTTTACGTGCCCAAGACGCCTTATTAATACTTTAAAGGTTACAGTTTTATATACAATCATCGACTGCCGTCGTAGCGACACAGACGATTCGTGAAACCTACTTTCTGTAAAAACAAAATTAAATTTTTTCCATGAAGTGGTACCAAAGAGCATTGCGGTTGTTGCCCCGTGATGTCAGTTTTTGTATTGGAGTGGACAAAAGACTGGACCCGATAGATGATACTGTAATAATTTTATTGTAAAAATGTCTACGATATACTTAATTTAGCTCTTCAGATGGAATTAAAAATAGTTTTATAAAAAGTTCGTTAAAAAAAGTATATATTTCTAATATGGATTTATCGGATACTTATAATTCGTCTTACTTTAAAGAGTATTTACCATTTAATTAATGGAAAATGTACTGCACATCACTTTTACATAGATATGATTTTTTTTACAAAAATACAATACTTCCACTCTACTACATGGACGTGGAAGTAATATGGGTAAAACATGTGAGACAAAGAGAATTCATTATGAGTTCAAGGATATTTTTGCAACTCTCTTTGGTGGACATCTTAAGTCCATTTATATACTAAGTACTCGTACACAGAACATATGTACATACATATTTACATTTCCCACAAATTTTACACCGACTACTTACATGTTTCACTTTCTCGAGTAACCTCAAATGAGGATGTTATTGTAGTGTTATTTTAAAGCTTCGAGATATGTTCTTTTCCAATATGCGTTTGTCTATAATGTGTCTCGATTTCTGTTAAAAAAAGTTATATCCGCATTAGTGGATACACTATTACCACAAGTTAGAATTTATATGAACTTGAGTTAAAAAATAGTAACATCTATCTAATGATCATCAAGCTAAAAAGAAGCAATTGTACTTTTTGCATATGTATGAATTTCATAAGTTAGTCATTATATCCCACAATTGTTATAGGCGAAGACAAATCTATAATATAAAAAATCAATAATATAATATAAACCTAATATCTAGGTAGGTATGATTCATTAGAATTTTTTTTTTAAATTCAAATCCGAGGCTGCAATGACAGAAATTACTTTTACGATTTAGGTTTTACCTTTCTGATGCATGGAAACAATACAAAATGTAAAAAATATTGTGTCACATGTCCTAAATTTAAAATGATCCAGCATGACAAAAAATGCTAAAGAATACCTAAAAATAAAAAAAAAGTTTTTGTTGACTTATTGTTAGTTGGGTTAGCACTATTACAATTTGAGTATAATATTATAGATTTTTTGTGATATTCATTGATTTAAAAGTTCAATGTAATAGGTGCCTACAGTGTGTAACAACCAAACTGTGAAAAGGTTAATGTACATTTTAATGGGGATAATTATTTAGCACTGCTTCAAAATAATACCATGCCAAATTTGGCAAATGTACTGTATTTCCATTCTAAAATGAAAATAGGTAGAAAAAAAGCAAGATTGTCAGATATATTTTCTAAAATTGCTAAGCTCACTATACAAGTATACTTCTTACTTCAGTAAACTATTAGTTCGTGACGTTCTTAGAAAGCTAGTTTGGAAATATTTTAAAAAAATACATAGATATAAATTTATTAGTTAGCATTAAAATAAAGCGCTGGAAAAAAATAATTATAAATTAAAACAACTTTATGTATATTACTATACTTAAGAAAATTTTGAAGAGCCGGCAACGCCGTGCCGTGCCGGCAACTGGAATGCCGATCCAGTATACTATTGGATTGTTTTGTATCTAATACTCCTTAAATACTTATTCGGTCCACTGTGCCATAACATTTTTACGACGTCGTTAAAATGATTTACGACTTTAGGAATTCCACTTGTTTAAGACGCCAGTGACGTGTATTTCAGCTAGGTTTATTAACACAGACAATTTTTTGAGATTGTCTGGCTAAATGAGCATTATTTACAGCAAATTATATTACGTTTTAATAATATTAAGAGTTTAGTATGCAGGCTAATTTTAATCTCCTATATTGATTTGAATGAAAAAAATATTTCACAATTTTCGAATTTATAAAAGATATATGCACGCCCATGGAATCACACCATGGAAGTTGCACCGCTTTTTTTGTTCCCCAGGCGTATTTATCATTTTCAATTGAAAATAGAAGGACTATATATTGCCTAACAAAATTGTAGGGAATTGTCAATCTGGTTACTTTATTTTTGTTTTGTCTGTATCTTTTTTTTACTGTTACTTTGCGATAATGTGGTGGACCCCAAAACCCCCCTTATACCAGATTTGGCATTATTCCATTGTTTTTTTGAGAATCTCGTTGACCGTATTGGATTCGCCATCTTGAATTTTAAAAATCTGAATTCAGATTCGTGATCAGCGACCTCAAAAGCCCCCATCTTTAATCATTCTGCAAAACACCAGACGGCATCAAAAACTACACGTCATGACGGGAATATTGATACCCGGAAAGTATTTTTTTTCGCAAAAAATGAAACTGGCAGATGGGGTGGCTGATTTGACAAAGAATGCCTCATATATTTAAAGAAAACTGCCTGGGACATATATATTTTTTGTATAATGCAAGAACCATTGTAGCAGTAAAATTATTTGTTAAATATTTCAGATCTTAAATGCTGTCAAATCTTTACAATATTTTCTTTATGATTTTGTATTTTTGTAAAATATAACTACGAAGTATCTCCAGAAGAGTTTTTTTTTGTTTTAATTAATATAATGATCGAGTAGCTTCCACCTACTTTGATTTAAAAAGGAAAATCAATATTATTTTATATAATCAGCATATCCGTTAACTCGTGAACATTTAGAAGAAATTTCGCGATTCGTTACAAAGCCATACATGCTCGAAGTGACACTGGACTATATGCAAAAAAAAAATCTCAAATTTAGTGCCATCCCCGCAAAAGAAATTCGATCACATTCGATCAACGAGTAAAAAAACTTAAACGGTACGCATCGGGTTACCTCAGTTAAATACACCTGTTAAAAAATATCCTGGGTGTTCCAGTGTCATCGTCATTACGAACCTTTGTCGCACAATGACAGGAAGTTGCAGGCGGAAGCGTATACTCTGCCTTTGTGGCAGCACTCGTAAAACAAAACGGATTAGTCACAGCACTGTACGCCGCTTTTTGTACATCGGTTTGTGATTTGTCACAGTCGATAGGTAGGAAATTGGATGATGGTTACTTTGACGTACGCGGAGGAGAAATACAATTAATTCATACACTACAGGGTGGACTAAATAAACATGACGTAATGTGATGCACTGTGGTCCCTACGTAATGGGCCAAACTTCATCCACAAAGTCTTACTGCAAAAATATTACGATTTTGCTAGATTTGCTGTAGAACAAAACACATCTGAGTTTTAGGGCTCAAACATGAACAGTTTGGTTGTAAAGGGTGAGCCAATTAGCGCTTTAGGATTTGAACATGAAATAAAACTTAAAAATTGGTCGGCAAGTAAAATGTTCTTTTTTACTTGTAAGAGCATCTAATTACAATTATGTTTTGAAAATAATATCGTTCAAATGTGCACCACGACTTTGTTGACAATAACGCATTCGATCAGTCCAATTTATCATTACGTTTTCACAAGTTCCGATTAGTGTTTTAAGTGAAACGTAGGCCACGTCAAGTCAATTGTCGAAACTATTGTTGTTTGACAGTTCAGTAAGCTTATTAAAGCAACATGGAACATTTAACGCCACAAGAACGTTGTGAAATTATTAGAATTTATTATCAAAGACAAAACTCTGTAAAGGAAACTTGGCGCAGATTACGTCCACGTGGTCCATATCATCGACCAAGTGAACAAACAATTCGCAATGTTGTAAAGAAATTTGAAAATGAGTTTATGTTGGTGGATAATCCAAGGAAGAATCGTGTCAGAAATGTGAGAAATGCAGCCAGTGTTGAAGCTGTAAGACAAAATGTGCGAAATAATCCAAATTTGTCTGTTAGACGTCGTTCCCGGCAATTGGGCCTTACTTATGGATCAACTTGGAGGATTTTACGGAAGGATTTATGTTTGTATCCATACAAAATTCAACTGGTTCATGAATTAAAGCCCAATGATCATCGTTGTCGTCGTGATTTTGCTGCTTGGGCGCTTGAACATCTGACTGAAGGTCCATTTTTCCATCTTACTGTAATATTTAGCGATGAGGCGCATTTTTGGTTAGACGGTTATGTCAATAAGCAAAACTGCAGATTTTGGAGCGAAGAGCAACCTAATGCATATGTAACAACTCCGTTGCACCCAGCAAAAGTTACAGTATGGTGTGCCATTCATGCTCGTGGTGTTATTGGACCTTATTTCGTCGAGAATGCGCAAGAACAACGTGTCACCGTAAACGGAGTTCGTTATCGGCAAATGTTGAACGATTATTTCTTTTCCCTTGTTGTTCAAAGCCAACTGGAGGAATTCTGGTTCCAACAGGATGGCGCTACTTGCCATACCTCCAACGAAACCATCGCGCTATTGCAAGAGCAGTTTGGTGATAAGGTTGTTTCAAGAAATGGTCATGTGAATTATCCAGCAAGATCTTGTGATTTGACTCCGTGTGACTTCTTTCTATGGGGCTATGTGAAGTTGATGGTTTACGCCAACAATCCAAGAACTGTTGAGGATTTAAAAACTAACATCAGAAATATTATTCGTGAGATAGTTATTGTCAACAAAGTCGTGGTGCACATTTAAACGATATTATTTTCAAAACATAATTGTAATTAGATGCCCTTTCGAATAAAAAAAGAACATTTTACTTGCCGACCAATTTTTAAGTTTTATTTCATGTTCAAATCCTAAAGCGCTAATTGGATCACCCTTTAGTTTATAGACGGCATGATCTGCAACAGTTTGAAGTCATTAAGTCATTAGTGAAAGAACATTCTTGGTTACAAATTCTTGTTTTGCTACCTATTCTACACACAAAGGTATAATTCGTAAAAGTCGCTCTCGCCTTGTTTTCGAGATACATAATTGGTAGTGACACTTCTAATACCGTGAAAATACTCGTAATTAAAATTGTTTAAAAAAATAATAAACGTAGGTTTATTTAATGTTTGGAATTATAAACAAATCGTAAATGAAAGAAAATATGATTATTTGACAACAACTGTTCAAAATGACCGCATATGACTTCATACATTTAACAACGCTTTTATTAAAAGATCGTCTCATTGTCATAATTCTTCCGGCTGTTTATAATTTCGCTATAAAAAAAACTATTTCATATAACCCCAAAACCAAAAATGCATGGGGTTGAAATCAGGGTTATAAGCAGGCCAGGACCTGGGGTTCCGCGTCCTATTCGGATCACAATCGGACAATCCTGTCAGACAATTGGACAATCCAAAAATTACCCAAGATAATTCCGTAGTTGGCCTACAAAATAAGCGGGAGTCCCATCTTACATGAAATATAGTTTCTGGTGTTTTAATGGTAAATAACTAGTAGATAATCCTCTATTATATACCATTCAAATTCGGAAGAAATTCATATGGATCCAGAAGGTAGTTTCCTATAATTCCACACCAAACATTAATCCTGAATTGATGTTGAATCCCATTTGTACTTGTTTACAAACTTGAATTGAATACTACACGGCGAGTACATATGTAAATGTTGCAAAATCGGCTAATATAAAAGCCATTATTTAAAAATTCACCATGAAGGTTTTGCTGAGAATGCTGAGTGAGCATAATGTGGGCAAATTGTTGGTATTTCTAGTTGGTAGGTCTGCTACTAATAGATTTTGAAGTGGTGTAAAATAGATTAGGATGCAACTTTTACCTCTTTATCTATTTCTGTTCTTATCTGTTTCTATATCCATTTGTGAATAAAGTAATATCGTAAATGGTAACAAAATATTTTCTTTCAATTTTGAAATATCACTTTTAGAACGTTATTATTACAGCTAACAGCTAACAGTTAACACTTAACTACAGTTAACAACAGGTGATTACATATTATTACTATTAGTTTATAAGGGTCGCGTGTACAAAGGTGGAACATCCGTTCTGTATATAGTCGTGAGAAAAAAACGTGTACCTACCTAATTTTGCTATTCGTCTACTGTCTTCAAATAATGTAATAATATAATGATACTAGAGACACATTCATTTTTTGAACAATAAACAAAAATTATTTATATTAATAACCAGCATACGAGTAGGTACTTCTCACTGTGCCTAATATTTAATGTTTTAAAATACAGATCACTACCGCATCAATAATTTGCACAACTTAATAATATTACAGTAGTCACACCTCTAAAAAAAATTTCTGATAATTGAGTTCGTCAACATCGCTTTATCATGAACAGTCATACTTTTGTGCAACAAAATTTTGTTTTCTTCATATGTGTAATTTTGGTTTCTTCAATAATTGAATTATATAATTTACAATTAAATCTCCAGTTTTAATCATCTCCTGATGATGCCATCATGGATGGTGAAATGCGCGTTGAGTACAAGTTGAGTACAAGTGTTTCGGTGTTAATGCGGTGAAAAGTGTGAATTAGTTTCTACGCCGACGTTTCCAGTTCTCCTCCTGAATTATATAATATTATATACTTGATTTGCATTGTCAATTCCTCAATTCTCCAGTCAACTCAGACGTGCATAGAGTGCCCTACTATTTCGTTATTCAGAGTGTTCATAAAAAAAAAAAACTAATTGTTTCCAAAATGCGGTATATTACCAAAGAGAGAGAATGTCTTGCTTATTTGTTTTTATTACTTATATTGTGCCCTTATCCAGTCCACAATAATTGTTTACGTTTTATCTAAATCTAAATCCTGACTAATAACTGAGATAATTAAAAAGTAAACCAAGATAAACTGCTTGATACACTCGATAAGATAAATCTCTAGAACTATTTATAACGAGAGAGTTGAGGGACTGTTTTTAATTTACATAAAGAGATAGTTCATGTATACACAGATACGCGGGGAGCTGTCATTGTCAGATAATGTAGCGACTGCTGCCGGTTTAAACGACTTGTTTTCAGGCATTCTACATTATTAAGTATATTTTCGAGGCGAAGGTATTTTTCTATATATTACATTTCTCATTATAAATAAATGAATCGATCTATAATGGTGATCTGTAATTGTTAGGTGTGTCTGAGACAGAAGGTGTTCCGATTTACTAATTTATTGCCGTGTTGTAACATCTATAACAGAAATCTCTTAAATTGGGGCCACACTTAATAGCTCCAATACGCCAAAACGTCAAGTTATCGATTTATTTTTACAGGATCATCATGATGGCATTTTTTAATGTGCGGTGTTTTATAAGATATCAATAAAATGGTATTTTTTTTTCACAAGATATCATTTTTATATTAATAGTCATTGCATATTTCACTTAATCTTTTCAGGTGTATATCTTGCTTACTTTCATATTATATATAGTTTGCCCAAAAATTATACAATGGCTAATAAAGATGGACGAAGTTATTATACGTATTGTTGTAAATATGTTGTATACAATTTCAATAATCTCTCTTTCTTTGGTCGAAACGCCATATCTTCAGTTATTTATTGTGGTTTATCTCACATATCTACGAACTTAATCTACTATACAGGAAAATCAGGAGGTAATAGGATATATAAATTTCATAAAAAAATTATTTGGCCTTATTCCGTTGTTATACTTATTTTGCATTAAGCATCTTAAATTATTCTTCTTCTTAAAGTTATATTAAATTTAAGCGTCTTTAAACGAAATTACGTACCTACTGTTCTTACACAATTTTTACTTTTCTGACGAGATACTACGAATTATAAATATTATTTTATTAGATGTTGCTGCAAGTTGCAAAATTTGGATACATTCACATTCATGTTAAAAATGCAGGAAGCACAACTAACACCTGATTGGTTATTTTGCTTAATACCATCTGTTATATAAGTTGAAGAGACTCGACTATTTTTGGTATATCATCTAACTCTGTAGATAGATACATCATACATCATAAGTCTATAATTACTAATGCTTCCAAATTCAATTAAAACAGATCAACAGTTATGGAACATAATGCGATATAATTTTATTTCTGTATTCATTTCTAGGGTACTAGGTTGATGAAATTTAGAAGGGGAAAGCAACGTTCCTCGCTGTATTGAAGATATAAAGCTCTTGTAACAATTATACAGTTATAAGTAGAAAGAATACATTATTCACACACTTGGTACTGCTTGCTGGAGAACAAAAAAAGCTTGTTCATTAATTTCAACATGTTCCTACATGACCAAAATTTTCAAGTTATTCAAGGCATCAATTTTTTGGCCCCTTTTCCGGGCCACCGTTGCTTTTAATTAAAAACTGTTACCTACATACATATACGACAATAATTGATGCTGGTCAGATAAGACCAGATTTTTTTTTCGAAAGCTTGCATTGCGCACTTCTACGGTGCAGAATGCAAGAAGGCCGCAACGTTGACAGGACGAGTTCTGGTAATTATAATCCCGTCCGCATCTGCTCCGAACCTCATATCGGACATTATAAATCACTACCATGGATACGCAATAATCACGTCATGTAATTGGTGTCCCCGTTGCGATTTTATAATTTATTCAGCTGCAAGTGTACCACTACGTTTTGCTCCATTTTCATTCCGTCTTTAATTATTGTCGCGAGCACCGACCAACAAACCATTAATATTCAGCAGGAGTTCGTTCTAATAATTTTCCATTTCCTGAATCGTGATTGCATTTATAGTGCGCTTTAGTCTTTAATACTACCGCAATAAATACAGTTTAGATTGTACCTTATAAAAACGCAATGAGAGGGAAACCAGTAAAAGTATTTGTCTGTCATATATCGTTGATCCACTTGATGCTATTGGTTTTATGTCAGATGTAGTCTTTTTATAGGTACAACAAAAATCTGTCCCTTAAGATACTGAAGTTTCACAATTTTGTAAAAAATAAAATTTTGATTACTGGATATACGATAGCTCATGTAAGCATTTGGTTTAAATTAAACATTTCAGTTAGTATGTAAATATGCTAAAAGCAGATTCATATACTTAATATTAGATGAAATACGTATAATATCTATATATACAAAGTGTCCCCGGATTGAGTTACCTATCGGTGAAATGGACAAGAAATTTAATTTTTCGACAAATATTCTTCAATACATCATAAAAAGTTTTGCTTGTCTTGAAACGTCCAGAAAAAAATTAAAAAAAACGTCCCTTGGTAGAAAAAGTGCTTTCATCGGAAAAAAAATATACTCTTATGCATATAAACATATGCATATCTACAGTAAGCCTCGCTCCTATTTCTAAACAGAAATACAATCGACTTGCATTATCACCAATTTCCAACGTGTGTATTATTTTCGGTTTGAAAGCTATAAACGGATTTTCGGCCAAAATCCTTTGAATGTATGTCTTGCTAATATCAATTTGTGTAAATCTCTTCCCACTCGGCTACCCATGCCCACTTATTGTTTTGGATTTTCTTCGACTGAATTTAAAATTAGAATTGTGGCTGCATCATCGTCATCATGGACCTTTCTTGATTTTTTTCCGTATTTTACATCACCAGTTAAATCAAATTTTCGTACGAACTTTTTCAAACATTGACGGCTAATTCCGACTTCTGAATATTTTTCATGAAACAATTCAATTGCATGACGATAAGACATATTACCGATACCATAACATTTAATAAGATAAATTTTATGTTGTAAAGGAAGCATTATTTGGAATTAAAAATCAATAACCGAAATTTCAAGCGCTTTGTCAAACACAATGTCAAACAATAACAATTGCCTTATGGTGTACTGGAATTTCAAAGATTCTAATTTGGGACTTTGAGAAGAAATAGTGTAAAGACAACCTATTAACTACAGTGTTGATTGACTAAAAGATTATCTGGACGTGCTGCTTCTTTAAAATAAATGTTTAAATAATATTTTTGGGGTTTATGATTTCTTATTATGTCTGCGCCTTTAGTAAACATATTTTTTTTAAGGAAAATGGTCATACTTCAAAAGTATCACAATGATAAAAATTGCGGAATCTCTTCAAAATACTTAATATTGACTAGTAGGCCATGCTTTCATGTTTGAGTATTAAATTTAATTGCAAACAATTTTTCTGTAACAATAACTTTTTTACATAGCGTTAATATTTAAGGTAGTTTAGTCTTCATTATTATTTAATTTTTGTATTTTTGAACACCCTATACGTTAAATTGAACAAACAACACACTTTCAGATACAAAATGCTGGGATGAAATAAAAATTCAAATTAACATAATTGTAATAGATCTTGAAATTTCTAAAAAAAATATATAAAAAAGATTTTGTATTCACTTAATAATTATAAAAAAAAACATTTCGATAATCTCATAAGGCAGACGTTTTTTTTTTTCATTTATTACAATTTTCTACTTAGGTCTAGTAATCACCCCTAAAATATGATGTGGGTCCCATGCTTTCTTGCGAAAATACAATAATATCAAATTCCACCAGCCGCCACTGGCTGGTTAGGATTAAATTTTATTTTTTTTTTTTTTCAAAATTGTGATATGTCAATTGAGTTATTTTTTTGAGGCACGGATTAAGATTGTCTAAATTAAAAAAACTATGTGGGTGACTTTTAACATCTACTAGGGTAGTTCTAGATGGAAGCATAAAACTTGTTAAAGAAAATCCATCAGAAGAAACCAAAAAAACAACTCTAATGTATCCACCTCCATTTCAAACCTTTGCTTTCTGTTCAATTTCTCACTTGTTTATCATGATCTAGTTACCTTTAAATCTTGCTATACTATATATAATATAATATAATATAATATAATATAATATAATATCTTGCTATATATAAAAATGTCTCATACTCAAAAGTTTCCAAATCCCAATCCAAATATTTATCGTGCGAAGAATGAAACGTGCGACCAAATAAACTGACAGGCATGATTGATTTTTGCCTGTGTTATCTAAATTATCAGCATACTGGAACATTTAAGGGTTGTTGAAGGAATTTTACACTTTTTTGTCGATAAGCACAGCCTAATCATTAAACAAATCATTAAAAAAAAAGGTCACATCTCGAACACAAAGAATTTGTTGGGACCGCATTGGTTTATAATACTCCCTAAAATCAATATTTGAATTAATATATAAAAATGGGTAATATATAAAAAATATATTACTCATGTAATCCCTATACATATATGATTTCTTATGAATATTACATGGTTTGTATTGTATATTGAAAATATATTTCATTTTATTTCAATTCTCAGTAAAAAATTTATACTTTGAGGTGTGGGTATATTGCTCTCCTGGATACAGTATGGCTTTCCCAAAATGATTCTGAAATGGACAAAAGAAAATTGTTAGCCATGAATCAGGGCTATTTCACCTTTAATTAACTAGAGAATATTTTCTTACATGATTTATTGCATCCGGGAATATCTGCGGTTCCAAGCAAAAAGCTCCGTGTTTCTTGTATATTTGTCCGTCTTTTCCCTTGACAGAATCATCCTCTGGTAAGAAATTGCCGGTATAAAACTGAACTCCCGGCTGATCACTGTACACTTCGAGTACCCTGCCACTCTCTGGATGGTATACTTTCGCCACAAACGTGTCTACCTGTTGTGAACCCTTAGCGATGCAATAGTTGTGATCGTAACCTGGAGAGTTTGGAACTTTCCGTACGACGTCTCCTATGACTCTCGGTATGCGAAGATCGAAGATCGTTCCAGAAACTGGCACAAGATTGCCTAAAATGTCACAAGGTCTTATTTAAAGATTTAATTTTCAGAGATGATACTTTGGCTTCGGTAGGAGGGCAGACATTTGTTTTAAGAGTTTAAGGTTATTACTTAAAAATCCAACGATATAACACTATATTATTACTATGGTCGGGAAATGTGTCCGGCAACGCAGGGCTCGGCACTATTAAACTCTATGATAATGAAAGTATAAACCATATTTTTTAAGCGCCTTGTACATTATATACGCATGTATTTCGTATATTCTCTCGTATATTCGTATACTCTTATGGAGTTTTACACGTGGGCACGCAAACACTTGGAAGCCTAATTTATTACTATGAGTAGTCATGTTTAGAATCTAACCAATTGTAAATTTGTTTTAGTATGGTATAATGTAAGTGCGCCAAATTGATACGTCAGGTATCCAGCAAGATTAGATTATCACAATACAGATTTTTTCATTTGTGTAATGTTGATATATTGTTATATATTTTATACATAGTTATATTCAGCATCAACTTTTATGTATACAGGCTATTGAGCTGAAGTTGAACTATTAATACGAATAATTTCAACAAAGAACCTGAATGAATCATTGAATACGGTTTCAGAAGAAAGTTGCATTTATGAAAGAATATATATCATTATATATTATTATATACAATTATATGTCATTTTTTAGACCAGCTGATACTTAGTATTATGTGGTTACTAAAACTTTTGGATTGAAACTTACATAGGTATCGGAATGTTCAATATTTTTCACTTCTGGGTGAAAAAAGTAATTTTGTATTTCAATAGATACTGTTACGTACACTAAGCCGTTGTTATATCAGTTGAATATGAAAGACGTGTGAATATTTTCAACGTTTTCTCTGCCTATGTCACATTCCAGATTCCAACTTTATATAATAAAATATTTCACTGGATATAGATTGCTAGATTTGACTAGATTCGACTATACAGAAATATATACAT
Source organism: Aromia moschata (assembly GCA_029963805.1). Taxonomy (NCBI): domain Eukaryota; kingdom Metazoa; phylum Arthropoda; class Insecta; order Coleoptera; family Cerambycidae; genus Aromia; species Aromia moschata. The sequence goes on from JAPWTK010000715.1 coordinate 56,895, forward strand.
CAAGACCTTAAGGATATAACACACGAAAATTTACCTACCTGTTGGTATTCCTTGACTATCCACCTCGGTGACTCTGTCAGCATTTATAGAAATAACGTGTTTATAAAGTTCGGCAGATCCCTTGTTGTGTCCGGCTAAGTTGAAATAAGAGTGATTAGTCATATTTACGTATGTTGGTTTCGTCGTTCTAGCTTTGTAATCGATCAAGAATTCAGTCTCATCGGTAAGTTCAAATGTTACGTTTACCACAACATCTCCTGGGTAACCCTCTTCTAAGTCAGATGAGTGGTAACTCAAAATCACCTGGTTACCGTTGACGTAATGATCAAAAACTACTTTATCAAAACCGGTATTACCACCATGAAGGTGGTTTAGTCCGTTGTTTGCTGAGAGATTATAGGTCACACCTTCAATTGTTATTTTAGATTTTCCGATTCTGTTAGCCCCACGGCCCACTGTACATCCAAAATAAGCATTTCCAGTACTGAAATAGCCTTCTAAATTCTCGTAGCCAATGACCACGTCTTCAACATTGCCCTTTCTGTCTGGTATCTTGATGGAAGTTATATACCCTCCATAGGTGATTAGTTGAACGACAACTCCTCTTTTATTAGTCCAGGTAAACCTTTTTATGGTTTTCTTCTTTCCATCATGATCCGTAAGTTCCCCGAATACATCTTGCTTTAGCTGTACCGCACTCATTTTTTTACACTCGAAGCACTATTGTTTAAAGTATACAAAATGTTACTCTATTTATAGCTTCATTATCGCAGTTATTGGGCGATAACATATTAGCATGTTGATGAACGTGAATTAGAGTCATAATATGTATTAAAGGAGAAAATATATTACTTAATACTTTTATCATTGTTTTTGTTTACATTCGTTGAAAATGTAGCGGTCTTCGCTATCAGCCAGATAACTAATCACAAAATATAACAGTAAATACAACATTACTAACAATTTTAATCAGAAATTTATATTTAAATTAGAAATTATATAATGATGAGTATTGTTATCTTTGGTCTTATGCACTTAGAGAACCACATACATATTTGATTCATTGTATTATTAATACCACGTTACTACTGTTATCTCTGATGGGGTAGACACAAGCCCTGTGCATTTAATCTTATGCTTTGCGTAGGGCCACAGTTTCCTTAAGGGATTTAAGGATAGTTTCTATGGAGCGTTTGTTACCTCTTTGGTTTCTTCTTCCTCTCCACATCTTGGTTTCTTCCTCCACTCCCTCCACACCTTCTACAGTCGGGATCACCCCAATGGTGGTGACATGTCGCGTGAGTCGACAGTGCTCTGTGAATAGCCCCACTGTCCATCTCAGCTGGTATTTACCCAGTTTAGTTAGATTTTTTTGTATTCCACGATGGTTTGTCAATGAACACCCGCGGTTACATTAAACCAGGAACCTCCGCCCAGTGAGCGACCCGTTTTTGTCTTAATAGGTCCTTTATAGTCATTCTGGCTGCTCGGTAAGCCAAACCACAGGCGGGTTTCGGCTCTATCAGTGGAACTTTCGTTCCTTCGTGACCCTAGCAGCCTCTGACTAGTTTAAAAGTTATGCTATTGTGTTCCGCTAGTTACGCGGTTATAGACTTTCACTGGAATATTTTCGCTCCCTGGGGGGGGGGTTTTTTTTTCAAAAAATTCCCCGGGCGGGCCCCCCTTTTTTTTTTTTTTCCCCCCTTTTTCCGGGGTTTTTTAAAATTTTTGCCTTTTGGGGGGGGGGGCCCCCCCCCCCCCCCCCCCCCCCCCCCCCCCCCCCCCCCCCCCCGCCCCCCCCCCCCCCGCTGGGGGGGGGGGGGGGGGGCCCCCCCCCCCCCCCCCCCTTTTTTTTTTTTTTTTTTGTTTTTTTTTTTTTCCCCTCCCCCCCCCCCCCCCCCCTTTTTTTTCTTCCCCCCCCCCCCCCCCCCCCCCCCCCCCCCCCCCCCGCCGGCCGCCCCCCCGCCCGCGGCCCCCCCCCCCCCCCCCCCCCCGCCCCCCCCCCTTGCCCCCCCTCCCCCCCCCCTCCTCCCCCCCTCCCTTCTTTGGCCCCTTTTGTGGTTTTGTCCTCCCTTTTCCCCCCCCCCCCCCTCCCCCCCCCCGCCCCCGCCCCGGGGGTGGGGTTGGCCCCCCCCCCCCCCCCCCCCCCCCCCCCCCCCCCCCCCCCCCCCCCCCCCCCCCCCCCCCCCCCCCCCCCCGCGCCCCCGGCGCGGCGGGGGGGGGGGGGGCGCCCCGCCCCCCCCCCCCCGCCCCGCCCGGGCCCTTGGGGCCTGGTTGTGGGGGGGGTTGTGTTTTTTTTTGGTTTTTGTTGGGGGTTTGTGTTTTTGCCCGCCCCCCCTCTTCCCCTTCTCTTGCTCTCCCTTCCGCCCCCCCCCCCCCCCCCCCCCCCCCCTCCCCCCCCTCCCCCCCCCCCCCGTGTCCCCTTGGGGGTGCTGTTTTTGTCCTTCTTTTGCCCGGGCCCCTCTTCTCCCCCCCCCCCCTTTCCCCCCCTTCCTCCCTCCCCCCCCTTTTTTTCTCGTCCCCCCCCCGCCCCCCCCCCCCCCCCCCCCCCCCCCCCTCCTCCCCCCCTCCCCCCCCCCCCCCCCCCCCCCCCCCCCCCCCCCCCCCCCCCCCCCCCCCCCCCGCCCCCCCCCCTGTCCCTTTTTTTGTTTCCCTTTTTTTTTTTTTTTTTTTTTTTTTTTTTTTTTTTTTTTTTTTTTTTTTTTGGTTGGTGGGTGGGGTGGGGGGGGTGTTTCTTTTTTTCTTTTCCGCCCCCCCCCCCCCCCCCCCCCCCCCCCCCCCCCCCCCCCCCCCCCCCCCCCCCCCCCTTTCCTCTGTTTTTGTTGTTTGTTGTGGTGGGGTTTCTTCTGTCCGCCGCCCCCCCCCCCCCCCCCCCCCCCCCCCCCCCCCCCCCCCCCCCCCCCCCCCCCCCCCCCCCCTTTTTTTTTTTTTTTTTTTTTCCCTCTCCCCCCTCCCCCTCCCCCCCCCCCCCCCCCCCCCCCCCCCCCCCCTTTTTTTTTTTTTTTTTTTTTTTTTTTTTTTTTTTTTGTGGGGAGGTCCCCCCCCTTTTCTTTGGCCCCCCCGGGGGTGCCCTGGGGGTTTTTTTGTTTGTTGGGGGGGGGGTTGTTCTCGTTGGGGGGGGCCCCCCTTTTTTTGGGGGGGGGTGTTGGGGTGTTGGGTTTTTTCGGGTTTCCCCCTGTATTAGCGAATACATACTTAACCACCTGCAAGTGTATTCATATAGCATCGATTCTCTTACTTCTATAAGACCTACTAATACTACAGAATACCCTCGTATAATCAACTCACATATATAGAAATCAAAGTCTAATCAAAGTTATTTTTTAATTAACAATAAATTTGTAGGTACAAGTATGATGGTAAGTTTCTCCAGGGTAAAGTACGACTCGGGGAAAGTTTTTCTGAAAAAAAAAAAATCGTCAGTGTAGGTATCTGGGATGTGAAATGACCTAAGCAACTTACATGGTTGACAGCGTCGGGGTATATCTGCGTTTCCAAACAGAAGGCTCCATGTTTCTTGATGAACCCATCCTTTCCTTGCACAGAATCATCTTCGGTCAGAGCATTTCCAGTATAAAATTGTACTCCAGGTTGGTTGCTATAGACTTCCAATGTTCTTCCGCTCTGAGGATGATCCACCTTTGCCACGAAAGCATTTCCTTGTTCCGAGCCTTTTATTGTGCAGAAATTGTTGTCGAATCCTGCAGCGCCGGGCACTTTGTTTATAATGTCGCCAAGGACTTTGGGTATGCGTAGGTCGTACACGGTGCCAGCCACAGGAATAAGTTTACCTGCAATTTAGAGAATCTGTGAGAAGCTTGTTAGATGCAGCATAAAACATAATGAATGGGATCACGAAATCTAAAGTCTTAAAAAACCTTAATATTATATAAGAGTAGATTTGTAGTTAGATATACTGTACTATGTAGGATTTGTTACGGATATTTATTGAATAGTGCATGTCACTAAAGAAGTAGTCAATAATAATTACTATACTTTTTTTTTCGCCGATGTCTCTGGTTTGGGGTTTGTTTTGCCTCCAACACTGCAGCCTTCAGGCTTATTGTATTTCCAGTTTACATCGTTATTTCATGTGAATAGGTTTGTTACCTTTATAATGTTTAGTAGCCTTTTCACAAGATTTTTCTTTGGAAAGGCCTCCTAGGGGTTTTCTGTTCCCAGAAGACCGTATCTCCAGTGTGTTAGTGCTGGGCACTCTAATATGATGAGAGGGGCTGTTTCATCCTCCTCATTTCAATCTACAAATACCTATTTGTAGATTGTGTAATGACGTCAAGTGAATCAGTCAAATTAAGTATAGCAATGAACCTTCATTACTATACTTAATTTGACTGTTTCACTTGACGTTTTTATTGCTGCGATAGTAAATATACAAGTACACAACCTACTTTATTTCCATTTTTTATTAAGTATCTAATTAATTACCTAGACAAGTAAAGCGAATTAATTATTATTAATTTGATTTTACTGTTTTCGTAGCACTCTTAGTTTCTCTTGCGTTATACCTAATTGCGTTAATAATCATTACTAGAGGATCATATTCTCACTTCAGTTCCAGCGGCGTCGACCAGCTCGCCTCGTTATCTATCATAAATAACCTTTCGGTTTCGAATGGGATCACGGGCGACAGTGTGTGCCTGTTGTGCCTGCAGGTAGTACAGCCGTTTAGCTCGAATACATGTACATAGTAAAGTTTACTTTATTTTTAGTGGATATAGGCGACGCGTATGGAAGTGAATTGAAATTGTTGGTCTAATTATTAATAATGTAAATATTTACCGTTTAATAAGTGCAGTAAAGTGCAGTAACCATTTAATAAAAAAGTCAACAAGAGTCGGCTGTGTGCTAATCTGATAAATCAAATTTACATCAAGATTGATGTTGTTTCTGTGGTGTATTTTTTATTTCCTAAATAAATGTATTTACATCAACATTCACTAAAAAAATACATTCGAAAGGCGACTTCAACATACATGTGCATGGTAAATAATTGAATTTATGCAGATTTTCCTAAACTCTAATATCCCAGAGGTGAACTAATTAAGAAAAAATAGACTTATACTACATAGTTGGTATATGATAAAACATTTAAAAACAAGCTACTTTTATAAAAAAAAATCCTTTAATAATGCAACATTTAGTCATTTTTTGGAAAAACATACACATTTCACAACTACAAACAAGCCTATGAATTGACATATTCCATAATTGTAGAGTGTACTCTTCCATATCATGCAGAGTTTATATGTGACACTGTATACTCAATAAGAGAATGGAACAAGTTTACTAATAATCTGTGATTTTATCAATGTATTCAACAATAATAAATTAAATAAAAAAAATTAAATAAAAGTATCCGACACTCTAATGAAAAACCTGATATAAAAATACTGAAAATAAACTATTTGTCAATAATTATGAACTCGTACTACAAGTATTTTTGTACGTATGTACATATGTATATGTGGAAAAAGCATTATAAATTGCGGATTATAATGTGAGATGTTGTAACTAATGTACCTTGAAATATTATAATAGCATATTATAATATGCTAACGTTTTTAAATGGTTTTTAATATGTTGTGTCTAACAGCAGTCGATCTGGTGGTATAGAATGTATTAAAAATATATAGCCCATAAGTATTACTGTTAATGAAATGTTTTCAAAGGTGTTCGGTTTTATATGACATCTGATGACCTAGGTGTACATATACCGAGAAAATATTAAATTACATAGGTATCTGTCAACAAAAGTCACCAAAAAAATATTTTCACAATCTAGGAATTTAGGATTTAATTTTAAGATTAGATAAGCAATAATTAAGTAATTTTAGTACCTTCTTATTTGGCACTGATTTAGTTTATCATCTATGGGAGACAAGTTATCTAATCAAATTGAATTCAACTAACCTGTTGGTATGCCAGCTACAGCCTCCGTAAAACTGTCTGCATTTATAGTAACAAGGTGCTCGTAAAGACCTGCAGCTCCCTTTCCGTTTCCGGCCAAGTTAAAGTATGAATGGTTTGTTAAATTGACACAAGTAGGCTTGGTGGTGGTGGCCGAATAATCGATTAATAACTCGTTTTTCTCCGTCAGTTCAAACGTAACCTGCACCAATACATCACCAGGATGTCCCTCCTCCAGATCGGCGGAGTGGTAGCTCAGAATCACCTTCCTGCCTTTGACGTAGTGATCCCAAACTACCTTGTCGAACCCCTTGAAGCCACCGTGTAGCTGGTTGGGCCCGTTGTTTGCTGAAACGTTGTACGTGACCCCTTCGATGGTCATCATGGCTCCTCCTATCCTGTTTGCCACTCTACCGACTGTGGCTCCGAAGAATCGATTGTTGGGACTTAAGTAACCCTCCAAGTCGTTGAATCCAATGACCACGTCCTCTATTTTCCCCTTTCTATCCGGTACTTTAATTGAGGTTATGTAACCGCCGTAGGTTATCAACTGAACGCTGACGTTGTTGGTGTTGGTCCATGTGAATCTCTTGATGGTTTTGGTTTGCCCCTTGTCCGTTATTTGGCCGAAATTGTCTTCGGACAGTAGTACTTGCACCTTCCGGTGGCCCCTTCCGTCGTGTTTATGATCACTCATTTTTTTTTACCTGATGCGATGAAATGCGTCTAGAAACTGGGAGAAAAACAGGTGTTTTGTTTTTATAACGCAGCAGTTATCACAATCTCGAGGGTTTAGCAAATGACGGGAGTACTTAGGAATAAATTATATTGTCGTATATACATGGTCTGTGTGTGAATAACTTTATTTACACTGCTCTCGGTATCAGTAATAGATTGTAAATATAATTTAACCGTATCTCTGTTTTGTCGAAATTAATTTGTAGATAAAATCGGAAATTGCTTTTTTTATTGAAGCATGAAGTTGAAACATGCAATAGTTAGTGCCTGAAGTACGTCTATTATTATTATTATTTTATTATTCCTAAGCGAAATAATATTATTAACAATGTTTAATTTGTATAAGAGTGTAGGTGTATTGTTAAGTAGAGTCGCTAATGTGATGCTGCATAAGTGTTTAACATCATAGTTTTAGAAAAATACCTAATGATTTTCTAGAGTTTAATTTGACAAATTATACAGTCAGTTTCAATATTAATATTATACATATCTGCCAACTTAGCTACTGTAATTATGTTTAATGGGTAACAGTAATAATTTAAAGATAATATTAATTAAGTAGCACTTAAGACGCTCTGACGTAATTACTGTTTGGGATAATAATGGAAAAAAGTCAAAGGGTTTGAATACTTTATTTTTGTCCTATTTAATGACATATAATTGAATTATTTATTTTATGCCAGCTTTTAAATGAATTCTCAGCAAGTTTATTTGTACAACAAAAATTTATACTTAACACTATGATGATACTGTTGTCCAGGGTATAAAACAGCAGGAGGGAAGTTTTTCTGAAATAAGAAAATACATTTCAATTATAGATTTTCACAGTTAATTAACAGTAATAAAAATGACTAACACTTTGGGCTAGAGTGTCAGTGCGTTTAAAGTATTTATGTTTAAAGATAATCTGAATGCTTAGGACACAAACAGTTAACATATGTCAATAAAGTACTTGTTTTCCCTTATAGTAATTCTCTAATTAAAAATAAAATTGATTGTGCTGTGATTTGTGAAGTTACTTGGCCAATACGATTCAAAACACTATTTAAATATGTGCCAATTTCATTCAAGTTTTTGTGATTCTAGACCAATTTCGAAGATTAGAATAGGTAAGAATCCTGGAACTGTTTCCAAAAATATTAATAAACCTTCTAAGATGGCTTTGGGATAGAGGTCATGTATAAAGTCTATTTATAACCAACATCAGGTTGTGAAAAAGGATACATTCTACACTTCGCGTTCTAACGACTAGCGTAGATATTTTATTCCCTCACTACTTACCTTTGATGCGTACGCGGTTGCTTTTTATCTGTTGTCTCACTTCTGTTTGTCTTTTTTTTAACTGGCCGATGTCTGATATACACATAGCGTTATATATATATTTGAATGTGATAGTTGTTCGAATAGTTGTTCGAATGAAAAGAGGTTCAATCTAATTACACAGACTACAAGAATTATCTGTATTGAACCATTTGTTTCGATATGAAAGTGAAATTTGTAATGATTTTTTATAGTAATAGTATATGATAGATCGATATCCTATTGTCTTGTCCTTGTCGTTTTTCGTCATTATTTATTATCATTTCATCTTTCTCAATTATTTCATTATTTATGTCAACACATTTAATTTACCTAATTTCGGAAAATTGTAAAGCATTATTACTTATCTAAAAAAAAAAACGTAATCTATTCTAGTTATTGACCATACTCTGTGTTGATGAATTGTGTTTTCATTTTATTAAGCTTGTGTTTGCTGATTATTAAAATCAACTAACAAACATTCAGGAGCCATTTTAATTAATTAAAGTTAATTTAAATATATATATTTTAATAATTAAGTCAGCTAAACTTATTTCAAACATATCCATGAATGAAAACGAGATAATTTTCGTAACGGTATCTTCCAAAGAACTTTATTTTGGACGAAGTAGAACAACTACATACGACAGTATGGCACCAAAATCCCCATAAGAAATGTATGGGCCAACAAAAGATAAATCAAGGTTAATCCGCAAATGGCCTCTGGGTTTGGGTCATGATTATGGCTATTACCGAAGGCTCCAACTTTAGAAGAGTATGCGGAGGAGCCATGGGGGGTAACTTCAGAAGAAGAAGAAATGCAAGAAGTAACTGAACAAGTATAAGAAACGGTGTCAATGGTCAGAGGCTGCTGAAGTCTTCGTCGGAAGGCCTCTGAGAGGTACGACGTCACAGACTTAAAAAAAAATATGGGAGTTGTGAAGGAGTTAATAAAGAACATGCGCAGTATGGAGAAACATTGCGTCACAGGCTTATTAAGAAAAGAAACACGACGTCACAGGCCTGAAAATTTTAAGAAAAACAAACATAACATATTGTGGAAGAAAAAAACTCGTGTGCTGTGTGGTGGAAAAGTGAGTCCACAACACACACATTACCTGATCGGTTAGAGTGGTAAGGGGCTTTGTAATTTTTTTTCTTACTCTTTATGCTCGTAACTCGATATCAAAAGAATAATTGTAACCAAACCCAATCCTTACGCTTGTGCCTGCTTGCCGACAACAGTCGCGGATAATGACAAAAAAATAGCCGATCTGTTGAAAACGACTTTGCGTTAAAGCATTCCGCTCGACTATAGATTGGTACCTGTATAAAGAATTATTGTAGAAAAAAAATTAAATATTGGTTTGTCAAGTTTGCGGAATTAAACCATTATAACTGCTACATATTTTGCTATATCAGTTTTACTCACGTGATTGACGGCGTCCGGCCAATTTTGTGTTTCGAAACAGAACGCGCCGTGCTTGAAATAGTCCCCCTCCTTCCCCTCCAGCCTCTGTAGCGGTCCCGCGTCTCCCCTGAACTTCTTCGGATCCTCCGGTATGGAATTGGAGCAGTAAAACTGGACGCCCGGCTGGTTACTGTACACCTCCATAACTCTCCCGGTGGGGGGATGGACGGCCCGCGCCACGAAGGTGTTTTCCTGCTGCGAGGCTTTGTTTACGCAGAAGTTGTGGTCGTAACCGTCGTATCCGGGTATCTTGTGGATCACCTCGCCGAGAACCCTCGGGATTCTTAAATCGAACACGGAGCCGCCCACGGGCAGGAGCTTACCTTAAAGTAATGGTATTTAGTGGCGCGTTCGAGATACAGGGGGCAGTGTTACCAGATCTCCTGTTTTAACAGAGGAACCACTGCTTCCACCTTTGAGCTACCTACTATTCTGTTTTCAATATTTTCATGAAAAATTATATTAAATTATTTAGTTTAGTTAAACTAAATAATTTAAATTTTTAATACAAAAGAATGTTGTCTTAATGCCATAGCCAAAGACAATATTCTTCTAGTAGAGTAAAAACTTTAAAAATCAGAAGCTCTTCAGTAGTGTGAAGATAAATAAGTGAATTTTAGTGTAAATTCCGCCATTTAAGAAGAAAACTACCTGGAAAATTTTTATATATTGCCATTTACGTAAGCGACAGCTCGTTAGCTGCCTCCTTCACTCTGCCATCAGTGGCGGAGTGACGGAGGGAGCTATCGCTTCATTTATTAAATTCGGACTCCAATTGTGTGAATTTAGTAGGCTCAGATAATGTTACTGAAACATATTTTATTTCAGAATAGGTATATTTAATCATTAACATCCAAAAATTATCTATTCTCTTCTTTTGGTTCTACTAAGCTTGTATTGTTAAACAAGCAGCTTGGTTTGTCCTAAAAATCATGTTATTTTAGGTCATTCATGACCTTACGAAGTTGTTTCTTTTTCTAAATGAGTAAGTATTAGTTGTTCTAGCATAAAAGTGGAATTAGTTGTTTTAGTATAAGAGTAATGACCACTGTTTTCTTTATACGTTCCTTACCTACTTACCTATATACTTGATTACCTTGATATTAATTTTTTTTAATTTGTGATCTTCGTATTAGGTCGGAAATTTAAAATTTCTATAAGTTTTATTCTAATTCTAATCATAATTATCTAACTTCAGATTCATTATCATTAATCAGAAAGGCCCTAAGTATCATTTTCGGTAAAAAAAATGGCAAGTATCACATAGTCATGAATAATAACGTAAAAAATGGTGCACTAAAAATGTAAGTTGAATGATTTTTCATTTTTTATATACACTCTAGGTGGGAATTAAGAAATATTACTTTTGAGTGTAGACTTTAAAATAATTAAATAGTTTCTATTGTAACTTACTGGATTAGAAACAAAATTCTTGTGGATTTTTTTTAAATATGTAATAAAGAGTGACCCCAAAAAAACGAGCTTTTTTAGCCTGTCAAACACCTGTAACTTTACCTGGAATGGATGAAATTCAACTTATAACTGCTCTAAATCTTCATCTCATCATAAGCTAGTGCGAAAAAGAAGATTTATTGCTCCAGACCCTGTGCATCCCCTTAAATGAAGGGTTAACTAACCCTCCATTTTTCCATTACGCACATGCGAGAAAAAGCATAATTGCTACCGCCCAATAAAAAAAGGCGATGGGCCTGACCTGACCACGAATTCGAGTTCAGGAAGCAAAAAACATTGGAAACCATATGTAACATTGCAGATTCGGTCACTTCTCGAAAATCTTCATTTTTCTGAAGATTTTCGACTATTTGCTGAAGACTGAAAGGCGATGGGTCTAACCTGACCAAGGATTCGTGTTCGGGAGGTAAAAATACTTCGGAAACCATATATTGTATGTAGTAAAACATCCTTTTTTTATTGGGCGGTAGCAATGATGAGCTTTTTCTCGCATGTGCGTAAGACACTCTTTATTATCTGAAAATCTATAAATAATTCTTGCAATCTCGTTGACAGTTTCACATTCTTACCAGTAGGTATCGAATTTTCGTCCACCTCAGTTGTATAATCAGCGTTAATCGATATTATATGCTTATACATCTCTTCCGCACCCTTATTATGCCCTGCGAGATTGAAGTAGGAGTGATTCGTTAAATTCACAAAGGTCGGTTTCGTAGAAACTGCCTTGAAATCGATAAAAAACTCATTCGTATTAGTTAACTCGAAAGTTACGTTAACCACGACGTCCCCTGGATAACCTTCCTCCATGTCTTGAGACAAGTAGCTCAGAGTAACTTGGGTACCATTCACGTGGTGGTTCCAGTTGACTTTGTCGAATCCTCGGAATCCACCGTGAAGCTGGTGTTTGCCCAGATTCGCTGATACGTTGTAGGTTGTGTCGTCAATTGTTATTCTGGCGTAACCTACTCGATTTGCTACCCTCCCCACTGTGGCGCCAAAGTAGGGGTTTAGGGGATTTAAATATCCTGCAAAGGGTTGTGATATAATTTTATTATAATTAATTTTATTAAAACCAATGTGATTTTCTGAAATGCTGATATGCGTGAATGTAAGGGTTTCAAAATGGATTAAACACATACTTATATGTAGGTAGAAATTAATCTGAATTAAACAGAGAAATATAACAACGAATTCACGAAATAAAAACATACGAATGAAAACAACGACTTCCTTGTTCTATTGTGTTTACAAATTAATTTTTTCAGCTAGTTTTGAAAGAGTAGACTAGACTCTTTTACATCGTGATATATTTTAAAACTAAATATGGCAGTCAACAGTTGACACTCAATATTAAGTAAATATAAGTAATTGTATTATGAGCGACAGGATTGCTAATTTACCTATATACATATAAAAATATTTTACAGACATTTTTGAGCAACGGAAAAGGAGACAATTCTCAACTTATACAAAATATTTAGAATAACATGTATGGTGCAAACCAAGTCTTCCAGCACGTGATGTCTTCTCGTCACACTAATTACAAATATTAATATTACCACTTCAAATGGTCGCATTGAAACATATTTCATGTTTTTTTTTTAAACCGACTAGATTTGAGATATAAATAAGAACTTCGTATTTTTAAATGAAATACTCTGTATGTTTTTGTATAATTTTAATTTACAAGTCGTTCTCAGTCAGAAGAAATTCATCAAAATAATTGATTTTTGTCGGATTTTTTTTTCAAAATTAATGTTTTCATTTTTAAATCTAGGGTGCTGTGGATGTAAAACATAACAATCGATTATCATTCAAATTGTTAAATTAGGAGCAATTTTTGATTTCAATTTCATTTAACTTACTTTTTCAAATGGGAATACCCCGGGTAAAATCTTGATACTGAAGATAATAGGGTATTAATCTCACATAAATGATCTTTTTCGAGCAAAGAATTGACGTCTTTAAAATTTAAGAATAAAGAAACTTTTGAACAAAAAATATCTAATAAACGAAAATTTTTTGATACCTTCTTACTCAGAACGATTGGAAAATTGAATTAAACAGAAATATACAGGGAGTCACATTTACAAATCCAAAGATCCTATTTATTTGTGGCTAGCTAAACGTAAACAACTCTAAAAGACTACAAATTTCAAGCTATTTGCAACAGTAAAAACCCGTTCAAAAGTAATTGAGTGTAATTGATTGAGGTTATTTAGGTGAATTATATGACATTTTTATTGAGGTAAATTCTACGGTTATTTTCTTGAAACGATTTTTTTAGTGTTTAATTTTTTTTTCCAAATACATTGGTGAACACAAATATATGATTATAAGAAATTTGATTAGCATCAGTTAAAACTGGCGGTTAGTGAAATTTGAAATTCTTGTATTTTTGTAAAGAAGCAAGGAACCTACATCATGTTTTAGGGGGTGATTACTATACTTAAATAGAAGGCTGTAAGAGCAAAAAAAAAACTCAATTGAGACTAGTAAAAAAAAAATCAAAAAATGTTTGCGCCTCATCAGAAGATTTTGGGAAGGGCTAGCAAAATATTTCGGAAATATACTTTTTCAATTACCAAGGGAATATAAAAACATTTTATTCGTGTGTTTTTTGCAAAAATATATATTTTACTTAAAGGCCGTTATTGAAAATTTCAAAAACGATTTTTTTTTCTTTTTAATAGTACAATATGTTTTAAATATTTTCCCCCAATTTTTCATCCCTCCCCGTGTAATTTTTTTGGGGGGCCCCCCCCCGGGTTCCCCCCCCCCCCCCCCCCCTTTTTTGGGCTTCCCCGGTTTTTTTTTTTTTTTTTTTGGGGGGGCCCCCCCCCCGCGGGTGTTTTTTTTCCCCCCCCCCCCCTTTTTTGTTTTTTAAATTGCCTGGGATGACTTGTAAAATTTTTTTTTTTTTAATAATAAATTTAAAGTTTATCCAAAACTTTTACATATCTGGAAGTTTTGTATTGTTATGAAAAAAAATGCAAATATTTTTGTTCAAAGTCTTTTTATTAAACAAGATATTTTTGGGGGGGGGGAATGGTTTTTTGATTGTGGATGAACCAATAATGAGTTTTGTTGTTCCCGGCAAGAGCTTTTTTTTTTGGACGTCAAGGGGGGTTATTTACCGACATACTGTTTTAACTTTGAATGCTGAAAAGAAAGTTTCATGTTATTATAGCTTTCTACTCATTTAAGTCTAGTAATCACTTCCTAAAATATGAAGTGGTCCCATGTTTCCCTAAGAAAATACAATTCTAAATTCCACCAGTCGCTACTGAATTGGAAAGCTATAGAAATAATAGTTCAATATCATGAACAATGATATGAATGAAAACAAAAACAAACATTATTCTCATACCTTCCATATTATTAAATCCCATAACGATATCGTTTACAGTGCCGTTTACATCAGGCATCTTCATGGTTGTTATAGTAGCCCCGTAGGTAATCACCTGCACAGTAATATTACTGGCATTCCTCCAAGTGAACCTCCTTACAGGGTTAGATTGTCCTGTCGTTGGATCCGTGAAGAGTCCAAACTCGTCCTCCTCGAACTCCACCCCGTTCTTTTGGTAATACTTCGTCGTTGGAACAGCATTCGTCTCTTGACTCATTTTGGCAATAAATGGCGCGGCAGTACAATCTAGGCAGGCTGAAATGAAAGTAAAGTTAAGTAGTAAATACGTGAAATACTTATAATAGAAAAACTTTACCGCAGTTTCCTTTCCGGTAAATCAAGTACTTTCCAAACAAACAAGTGTCTAATCTGGGGTCATTAACTCCCTCTAATCAACGATTGATACACAAATAAAGTTAGGTGGGTACATACAGGTGTTAGGATGAGTTAACCGCATGTGTTTATGCCTCGCGTCGGCAATACTGATATGCGTGTTTGTTGGTGTACGAATTGAAACCGGTGATGTTTTTGACCTTGAATAGATTTAGCCCCGGCGTACATGGTTATTATACGTACATAAATGGCTTCCCACTGCAGTAGGCCTATATTAATATCTAAAAAACTATGCATATTACAATTCTGAAAATTTGGCAGGAAAATATAGTTAATAGGGTTTATTTAACTAACATACATATTTTGACACATCTGGGACTTTCTTATTTTAAATAGAACACCTTATATATTCTTATATTTTTGTATTCTACGTGGAATCCTAAAGAGATCTTATGTATAATATCCTATACCTACATATATTCAATAGTTTCCGAGATACACTGTCTGCAATTGAAATCGCACCACCAGTAAAAAAGTATGGTAAAATCACTAGAAATTCTTATAGGCCAACAAACATTCCTAAGGATGGTAGCTCATTTGTCGCTTGTTTTTCGACCTATCCCACCATTCTTGAGCAGCAACAGTTGCTGATGCGAAGGTGTATATTAGCAGGCCCTTTAGGTTCATACATACTGACAGCTTCATTAGCAAATGATAAGAATGAGTGAACCAATTCTAGTGGCATTCTTGAAGGTAGACTTGATCTAACATTACGTCACAGAAACCACTGTCCAATAAGATTATTCCGGACCACACCTACACGTTACACAGCTATGTAACTATGCTAACTTCAACTGATGCATATTGTACATATGTCTCTTTTTCAAGAAGTGTGATAACGAAAAGTGCGCGTTTTTCATCTCACTTTTAGCCAGAGAATGACGTTTTTTTGATGTCTCTATATATTGAATATGTGAAAATATGAAATATGAAATAGATAGAATATTTACATGTTTTTATTAATAATACAATGGATATAATTTAGTATTTAATGATAAGTTCTATACAGTACCAGAGTAGGAAAAAACAGTAGACCTCTTTTATTACCTTAAGTATTAGCACAAATTATAATAAGGTAATCTTAAGAAAATCGCATCTGTAGGATATAAACTACAATTTGGCACTTAACTTATGAATTTTGGTGAAGCTACATATGTTTGACAATTTTGTTCATTGAGACTTAATTCGAGTTGGAACTATTTAGAATAGGTTGAGAATTTTGTTTGATAGTACTAATCTGTAAAATCACAAAACAAAAACCCCTGTTAGATAACATTGGGCCTCTTACGCTATAATATAATTAAATTGGAGAGATGGATGGTTTATAGGATAAGTAAATCGCTGTAATCTGCCACTACTAATATTATTTATAGCAAAAATAAATGAGGTTATTTAGCACCTTTAAACTGATTCAAAATTAAAAATTCTTGTAAAATCCTGGAACTTTAAGAACTATTCAGAACGAGTTCGTAACACAATTCTTTCGTTCTTGGAACACTGCATTATAAGTTCTGAATTTTTAAATAGACTTCTGCTTTGCACAAACTCAGTAAAGCTCTGAATGGTTCTGAGCTATTGTTAATGTGGGCGCAGAGGGAAAATAAAAATATTACCTCAAAGTGGATTGCTGCTAGTAAAAGATACACACCTAATATCAAAATCTTATTCCGTTATTGAGAGTTATTCCATTATTGAGATAAAAAATTAAAAATGCACTTTTGGTTCGCCCTGTATGTGCGAATAACTTTGTATAGAGGGCTCTAGTCGAAAAAGTTTGTATGAGAGACCTTTATAATCAGCTATAGAATACATATTTTAAAAGTTTTAACATAATTACGACACACCCTGTTGAATAGTTTCCAATCATTGCAAAATTGATAAAAGTAAACTTTTTTTTATAAAATAAATGAAAGGCTTGGTTATTTTTCGACTTCAGAGAGAATCAGCATCAAGCCATTACAATACAGACTCAATTAATTTTTTTGTTGTTGACCGGTGTTATGGACCGTTTATTTTGAAATTATTAAATACCTGAGGTGTTAAGAAATTCCTGGTGCAAGATTCATTTTTAAAGTCAAAAAATCATTTCTAAAATGATTTGACTTCTAAAAATGAACATTTTACTCCTCAACTATATTTATGTAACTGATTAAATCTGCAATTTATCAGATCTGTATTGACAAAAACTAAAATTGGTGTAATAAAAAATATTTGTGCGTTTTTCTGATGTACATACATCATAACTCTGATGTACATACAACATAACTCTCATGTTTCTCATTGATTATATTTTCTCATAACAACATGATTCTCATTAATTATATTTTATGTTATCACATTTTTATAAAAAACAAAAATATGTTTCGCAAAATCTTTTGCATATATTAGTTCTGTGCAAAGATTAGCCTATTTCAGATGTATCCATTTTATTGGATACATTAAACGATTCAATGAATGAAATTACTCTTCAATAATAATAGATAGCACATTAATATTGTTAATTTCAATCTGTAACCCATATTCATACGTATAGAATGACCATACTAAAATTTTGAGGCTTCATAACATATCCAACCTAATTATGGCGTATTCTGCATATACGGCTCCATATATAAACGTCATTACTAACATCAAAAGAAGGAATACCTATACATTCACTCGTTTACTACGCTTGATGCCTGCATTCGTTGCACGGAAATTGTATAGTCGTACGAATGAAAATTTCCTTGATACATTAATCTAATAAAAAATCTATGTCTGAACATTAATCAGTCAAAAGTCAAGCTCTCTTACATTTGATATTTATCAGGCATGTATTATCAACTTATCGGGCTAGTTATTCATCAGAGAACTGTTGTGCTGTCACTGCAGTAGCGGCTGCTCCATAGGGACTCATAGGCTCGGGCCGCTCAGGCCTCCCAAAGATATTATACGGTGCGAACCACTATCTTGGAATAAATTCAGTATTATAAACACAAAATCGTTAAATAGTATTGTGTTTCCAATTTCGCAGCATCACGAACTTGCACGAAAGTTTTGAATTCTAAAATGAGTTCCAAGTTTATGTTATAACAATTTTAATTGCGCTTAAGGAGATAAGGCTTATGCAAGTAACATACATACTTACTACTACTAATTTTAGTTTTTAGCAAGCCGACTTTCTACTCTAATTACTATAATATTCTACGATGCATTTATAGTTACCTACCAGGCATTTACGGATGTAGATAAGAGTTGTTAGATGATCTACAAAGGGACACATCAATATATAAAAAATAAAAAAAATATTTCTCTCCGTTTTGGTGTGGTTTTTTTTTTTGTATATTTTGCTGAATTTGTCATTTTTCTTCTATTATTAAATAACCTTTAAATGTTTATTTCATTTTGGTACATTTAATTATTATTTTTTTATATTCGGCTTTTGAAATTCAGCGAAGTAACATCAGTATCTACAGTACACCCAGGATATAGAGATATAAGAGATACCCACAAACATACAATAATAGACTGTACTTCTCAGTGTTCACGGTTTCAGCTGCAAAACTAATAGGTATGCACAATTTCAGGCTGTGCCTAAGGGCAAAGCTTTTGTTGCTGCACTATATATGTATGTACAATGTTGCATGACCTTTCTAATGAAATTCTTGACTTTCGATAGTTTAAATGCATAAAAGGCGAAAAAATATTATGTTTAGACGTTTTTATTTCCGTTAATGAGCGCACTGATACAGCTCATTAAAATTATCTGTCATTTCTGATTCTAAAGTTTATAAAAGGTATCCAATGGACCTCATCCACGAGAATAAAAATTGCGTTGGAAGTGAATTTGTTTTGCTGTGTTTGTGAAATGCAAAATGTTTAAACGGCAAAAACGCAGGTGAATTTTGATCATAACATGATAATACCTAAGCTGGAGCCTTCCAGAACAAAAATACCAGCCGCCTCTGACTGCTAGTCTCCATCGTTGGTCGTATGTATGTAAATCATAGAAATTCTATCCGGCTCAGCTTGAATGCGATCAATCATTAACCGTTGCTTCTGTGTTTCTATATTTGGAAAATTGACCTGTACCACGTTAAAACACGAGACCTTAATATCCGGATCACCAGCGAACGGGATCGAGGCGAACACGCCCTCCCGTCGGTTTTAAAATGTTACAAGTTGCCCGACTAATCCAATCGACGAGCGAAAGCCCCCATGTAAATTGGTCACTAATTGTTATCAGCAAACAAAAAATATGGTCGTATAGAGAAAGAAATTCTAAGAAAGATACCGTTTTTTGCGACTCGAGTTTTAATGGCGAACATAACCAAAAAAATTCGCAAAAGTCAAAAAAACGGTTTTTTTGCAAATAAAAAAGTCCTACACAAGAAAGTTAAATTAGAAAGTTGTAGGTCTTAAAAATGCGCGTCGAATGAGATGTAAACCAAAAAAACTCGGTTAATAAAAAGAGTTGAGAAAAGTTTAAAAAAAAAGTCAAAATTCGCGTTTTCGTATTTTTTGCTGTATAAATTCAATTTTTGTTTGAACATACTTCTTGTTTACTAGAAATACAGCCCAAGACAAGAGGAAAATGACCCTTTTTTTCAAAAATTCAAAAACGTTTTATTTTTTCGAGTTATAACGATTAAAAAAAAGGACGTTTTCAAAAATCAGCTTTTACAGAGGCAAAAATGATCGTACAGAAACGATCATGGGCTTATTTTATTCGCGAAGACTTGTACTTTCATGCTATTAAAAAACCAAATTGCTTTTATTTAATTTTTGCATAAAAAAATGCGTTGTAAAATTGTATAATTTTTTCAAACCGGTTTTTTTTCGAATAACTTTTTAAATTTTGGTTTTACATTTTTGGCCGTTGCATATTTGAAAACTGGCATTCAAAACACGAATTAAAAAAAAATGAAGGTCCTACGACCTCAGGGAGCCGAGATAATTTTTTTTATTCCTGACAGCGCTGTATACGTCCGATTGACTTCATTTTTACACGAAATAGATCTCAAAGAATTTTACTTTCTTAAAAAACATATTTCAAATCATTTCGCATAAATTAAGTTGACATAATTGTTTGCGAAAGTACAGCGTTGGGTGCGGCACGCGCTAGCCAACACACGGCGACAGAGTGGACGGACACTCGCTTGGGCCCATCGAAAACTAAACACGATTTCAAATCGATCGCGCTCACAAAATTATCTTTTCCTCCGCTTAAAAAAAATATCTCGGCTTCCTGAGGTCGTAGGACCTTCATTTTTTTAATGCGTGTTTTGAATGCCAGTTTTCAAATATGCAACGGCCAAAAATGTAAAACCAAAATTAAAAAAAGTTATTCAAAAAAAAACCGGTTCGAAAAAATGATACAATTTTACAACGCATTTTTTATGCAAAAATGATATAGAAGCGATTTGGTTTTTTAATAGCATGAAGGTACAAGTCTTCGCGAATAAAATGAGCCCAGGATCCTTTCTGTACAATCATTTTTTGCCTCCGTAAAAGCTGATTTTTGAAAACGTCTTTTTTTTGAAAATCGTTATAACTCGAAAAAATAAGACTTTTTTGAATTTTTTGAAAAAAAGAACCTTTTCCGCTTGTCTTGGGCAATATTTGTAGTTAACAAGAAGTCTGTTCACACAAAATTGGAATTTATACAGCAAAAATATGATAACGCGATTTTTGACGTTTTTTTTATTTTTCTCAAATGTTTATGAACCGATTTTTTTAGTTCAAATTCGACGCGCATTTTTAAGACCTACAACTTTCTAATTTAACTTTCTTGTGTAGGACTTGAAGCTTTTTTTTATTTGCAAAAAAACGTTTTTTTTTTACTTTTGAGAATTTTTTTGGTTATGTTCGCCATTAAAACTCGAGTGGCAAAAAACGCTATCTTTATTAGAATTTTTCTCCATACGACTATATTTTTTGTTTGCTGATAACAATTAGTGACCGGTTTTCTCTCCGTTGATTGGGCTAGACGCTGCAAAGCCGGCGCGGCGCGGAATTTCAGACAGTTCGTTGGGTGTCCCGTTTCCCATCGTAGAAAAGAAAATATTGTTCGTAATGAACCCACAATAATTAATCACTGTGTTAGTTTATAATCTTTCATAATACCTAAAAAACAAAATATACCTAAAAAAATAAAAAAAACAGCAACCATGTGCTGCTTTTTAAGTATCTGTACATAAGAGCTGTATAAAAAAATAGTACACAGTATATAAAAAATAGTATATAATAATAAACAGTTTAAAAAACCTCATATGGTGCGTCCTTTTTGCGTAACTCGTACAATAATATTTTTGAATAACATAATCGACCTAAATCTATGAAAATATACAGGTTGTTCCATTACAAAAAAAAAAAAAATATCGTAGGTATACCTCGTAGGACCTAGGGAAAAAACCTTTTTATTATATGACAGAGCCGAACCTAGGTTCGGTATCGTTAGAATCACGAAAAAATACACTTAAAAAAGAATTTATCCATAAAAACTGGGACTGAAACGCAAATAAAGTTGATTCACGATACGTTAGCTATAAGGCTACAATTACTTAGGGATTATATACCTTTTAAAAAATATGTTTTTTCTGTGACGGGAAAAACGTTTGACATCTTATCCCTGTTGACATATAACAAAATATCATTTTTAATGAAATTACTTTTTTCCCCAGGAAAAAGGTGAGTAATTTTTTCCCGGATATATATACACATAAGTAAAGGTTAGATATTTAATTTTAGAATATTTTATTATACAAAAGTTACATTTCCTTTATATCAAAAGTACAATAATTAAATGTGCATTGAATGAATGACTTTATATTATTCAAAATAACTACAAAACAACCACTAAGTTCGCAATTTTTAAATCAAATCACAGAACTAAATTGACAGAAATTTGATTACTTTAAAGGTTTCCTTAGCAACGCAGGTCTAATTGTCGCTATAAGTACAACAGCCTACCAGTTTCAAACTTCAAATTTCACATCTATAATTTTCTGACTTTAATATATTGTAATAATATGTTTTTTCAATATTAAATCGTCGTTTTTCCCGTTACAGAAAAAAATTGTGTATAATACACGGGAAAAATATTAGATTTTAGCTCGAGGTTGTGTTGTGCGATACTTTTTTCCCTTGTATAATAAATAACTGTTATATATATTTTTAATTTTTTGAATTTTATTACATTTTGAATTTTACGAGAACTTGGTATCTTCTGAATAACTGCAAGTTACCGCACTTCGAAATTCAGACTGGTGGCGCCACAATCAGCATCCGCGTGAAACCGTGCACCCCACTTCATCCGGCAGCAACGGTGGTGTGCGCGCACTAAGCTTCGGTTGCTAGGTATTGTTTCCCGTTTCCCCACAAAGGTTGTGAGTACAACCTTTCCTCGTATCACAAAAGAGTAAACCCCCTCAATGGGTATTTCTAGTAGTCAAACGGTATATAACCCCTTAATTAAACTTATAATTCACAGTTACTATAAAACTGGGCAATACAGTATCCGTATTCTTGCCACAGATTACAGGTCTGTGATGACGTCACGGAGACTCTGCAAAATTCTTACAATCCCATGGTACTATACTAGAAAAGTTAACTGGTGGTGGAATAGTTATCGTAAAATTGTGTATGCCTCGACCACACGAACCAGCATCTATCTGTATATAGAATAGTTTAACCAGATCGGCAGGCGCACGCATAACGATGACCTTAAGCGTATCCCATCTAGGAGTTGGGGAAACAGGCAGTCGCGTATAAAGGTTGAGTTATACAACTTTCCGCTGCGGTGTGGGCCACTCACTCGGGTGTTATTACTCAACTTTTATTTAGACAATATAAGTGCGACCCCGTTTTAAAATAAAGAGTTTGAACCCTTATCCTACCATCTGTAGGCATCTACCATCTCCTATTTTTTTGTATTACCATAGATAAAATAGTGCAATTTTATAATTGGATATTAAATACATTTGACCCAAATTGACTTTGATTGAAGTTTGACCAAAACTTCTGAATGATATTCTGTTCTAAGCACAGCTCTGAGCACAATAATACCCCATTTTTCACTTTTTGTCAGATAATGTCATTTATTTTTTGATTTACTATATATGTTGATTTATAGTGCTGAGAGTTTATTAAAACATTGTTACTTGTCAAGTAGACGTGAAGAAATCAGTTTATATCGTTTTTGTTGAGAGTTTTCATTTTTAAGCTATATATGGCGATGAGGATATACCTATTCATATTTTCTTATTTTTTGTTTTTCAAATGGGATCAGTATGGCTCCCTATAATATAAGATTATTCAAACAGTGATTTTTGTTACCAACACTGATTTCACACACTTCCATACTTACGTAAGAATTCTCAAGAAAAAATCGCAATTACGTCATCAAATACATCAAATACGGTACACCAAGAATAGCTTTGCCCGCGAATTGCTCACAACGAACGTAGTACGAGGTAGAACGACCATGCTTGAGAGAATGTATAAGCACAATCAAACAATAACAGACCATACTTCTCGAAGCGTTCAAGACTCCAGCTACAAAATAAATGAGTACAATATCAGGTATCGTATATTGCAGCTAGAGGCATAGCTACTTTTGGTGCACTATACCTGGATGAGGTTTGATTTTATTTGCTGATTTTATTTTAATTAAATGACATACATCATCTGTATGTAGGTGGCTTTGAAAACAAAACATTTGACAACATTTGAAATAAGTAGGTACCTACCAAGTAAATACATACATATGTCAATTCAAAATTTCATTTTATGATACTAATTAATTATTTCGAGGTATTTGATGTTTGATTGCGTTTCTTCTTGAGAATTCTTAAGCAAATATTGGAGTGTGGTGCATCAAAGCATTGGGAACAAAAAGCACTTTTTTAAATAACTTGAGCCCTACGGTAAAAAGTGAGAAAACATATACATTAAACCGGAAGTTAATAAAAACTTTCGAGAATCACCCGGTATAAAGACTTCAGAAAATTTGTTATCTAAATCTGTTTTGTTTGTTTCGCGATACTACACAACTAGTTATGTAAGATTAGTTATACACCCTGACAAATTAAATAAAGGTCCTAAAACAATCGACTTAAAATTATTACTCTACAAATCTGACTTGGAAAATAGACAGAAGATAAGATTCAGTAACTGACTAAACCTGCAACTTTGTAGGCCTATCTTGTATTAATCACCTTATCAAATAAATGTTAAAAATAAAAGTGATATTGATGTATTAATTCTTGATCCAATTTTGCAGCAGCTAGATGAACAATCGGTAAAGAATTTTAATCCTTCCTTTAAACTACTCGTTCATTTGCAAGTGGTTAAACGATAAACCTTATAAATTATTAATAACCGTTGTAAAAAACTCAAAAGCGCCAGTCTTTTACAGAAAAGACCCCCAACGCGTCTAAATCTCCCAACT
Organism: Aromia moschata; assembly: GCA_029963805.1. NCBI lineage: Eukaryota > Metazoa > Arthropoda > Insecta > Coleoptera > Cerambycidae > Aromia > Aromia moschata. The sequence goes on from JAPWTK010000715.1 coordinate 81,036, forward strand.
CTTGTAAATAATTTTACTCTACGAACACGTAGCCGAGCTGAATGGATTATTAAACCCCTCGTATAGAAATATTCAGACAATCCCCTTAACCCTGAGGTATTAAGCACGCCCACAAAGAACCTCTCTATTTATATATATTTTTTTCGCTTTTGACAAATTCGTCCTAAAATCCCCTTTGATAAAACGCTCACTTCTTTCGATGGAGCACGCGGGCTTGTAACGCGGCCATCTATTGTGGGATACATAAAAAAATATGACATGCTTTCCTTTTGTTGCAGATGGTTTTGTCACTTTGATGACGACAACTACGTCAACGTGCCCCGACTGGTTCGATTTCTGGGAGATTACAGCCCCCGAGACGACTGGTATCTGGGCAAGCCGAGCATTCAGGCGCCATTAGAAATAATCAAGAAAGAGAAGAAAGTGCTGGTAAGTTGTGAGATTTTCGATTAGTTATCTCTTAAAAGTAGGTTAATTTTACTACAAAACAATTAGAGAGAAGGCTGGGTATAGAGAATCTTCAAGGAAATTTGAGATGTGATTTATTTATATACATATATACAGGGTGTCACCCAACCAATGTTACATACATCACTGGTATGTTTTAGGATCGAAATGGGGTACTGTTTACCCAAACTTCTTTTGATTGAAAATGCCATACAAATTTGCAGGGCGTTAAAGTCAAGTTTTATATTAACAAATTTGAACAAACTTTGGTGTGAAGTTTCTATTGCTGTATAAGACAATGGTTATATTCAAGGTCGGTTACATAATACAAGGTGTTCATTTTATTACAACGCTTACCTAGCTATTATTCCTCTGTATCATTTTGTACATGTAAATTATACAGTGTTCGCCATACAGTTGGAACCATATAGGATTTGTTTTTAATATTAGAGTTTGATAAAAACTTTTGGTGACAATCACTTCTGCTTCCAAAATAACTTAAAATGCACAAACTTGACAACTAACATCAGGCAACTGTCAAATTTGTGATTTTCCAAAAAATTTAGAAAATGGCCTAAATTGTTAATATTTCGAAAAATGTCAATAAGAGATTATGTTCCTAATGACATTTTATGCCTATATGCCGATTTTGAGCGAAACATTCAAATCAAAGTTTTTGATTCACTCCCATAACTGACTGATCTGAAAATATTTAAAACGCTTCAAAGCAGTATAAAGTCTGCCATTGTAATGCATACTGTGCTAATAAAGGTATCGCTGGTTTTGAATATTATTGATATTCAATCGAAAAAAAAGGTACTATCTGGATTATTTTCCAATTTCAAAAAAAAAATCACACATTGTTTTTCAACTGTGTTTTTTTATTAAACTTTATTTTGTTAGTACAACAATGGTTTTAATTACAATTTGGCTATCTTAACACGAAACTACTACTTAAAAATAACAAACAATAAATAAATCACTTTAAAAAAGAACTTAATGTGCAAAAAAATCAGTAATAGCCATCGAATGCCGTTGCAAGCTGCATAAACCTTACATACCTGTGTGACTACCTCCATTTTCCATGCATTTTTCAGTTTGGTGGTTAAATTCCCTGACAGAATTGGAATATTTGTACATTTTTCTCTTATAATATTTTCTAGATGATCCATATTTTGAAAAGGCCTCCTTTTTTGTTCCTTTAAGTATCCCCAAAAGAAAAAGTCCATTATGTTCAAATCTGGGGAACGCGGTGGCCAAGAAAATTCTGAAAACCTCCCGATCCATTTTCCTCTGAACAAGATGTTTAGAAATTCGCTGATTTTAGCAGTAGAGTGAATTGCCGCTCCGTCTTGTTGAAAAACCAAATGGGATCTTTCATTCAAAGGCATTTCATCCACAATTGCTGGAATTTCGTTTGATATTTACAACACAACAATTCGTTAGAACGCAATAAAATTCCAAAAAAAGGAAAAAAATATTCCCGTATTATTTAAATGGGAAATCAAAAATCACGATGAAACACCTCTTAACATTAAAATTAAGAGCTGCCATTTTGACAGGCTTATTTTTTTTGTCATCGAACAATATTTTCATGGTAACTAAAGAAAAAAAATAAAAGTTTTTTTTAGCCCACCCTAATATACATTACATACAAATACTTACATCAACAGGAACTATAAGGCGCAAAATTTTGCTCAGGTTGCTTAATTCGTGTCTGAGTTCGAACTGACCCTCCTCCCCCCCTCCCTAGGGCGCAACCCTGGGTTAAAGTGACCCCCATTTGGGACCTATATTTTGGGACCCCCCTTTGGGACCTTGGGTATATATACGCCAATGGTTTATGTAACTTCTTCCAAAACCTGGAATACGTTTTTAAAAGAACCAAAATTGAAATAGTGAAACAGAACGTTTTTTGATATCGTACAAAGAAATATTATTTACTTTTAAAAGAGAAGCATAATTTGTTGAACAGATGGTGTTCCTTATAGGTCTGTACTTCGCTTTTTAATTTAATATTACTAGTAACTCTGAAACCGTTACCTACATATGTATATAAAAAAGAACAAAAGTACCACATTGCCATTTATTTTAGCACAATGGCCGCTTTGAAGTACTTTATTAAAAACGTCTCGGTAGGTGATTATAGTCGTAATTAAAGAACAGCGATTGTTTTGGACTGGACATAAATACAATCCTCTTTAAGGTAGCGTATAATTTAAGATCATTTGATGTTCACCTGCAATTAAGGATGATACACAGTTTCTTCCCGTCTATAATTACAGGCTTTAAAGAGATAATTTTACTACCTATCAAGATTATTAAGACTGGCTTTCGTGTGTTTGGGTTCAGTAGCCAAGAGATTTAATAAAAAATGGTGATTGTTGATTTGTCTTTGCACACATTAAATTTTAGGGAGATTTTAGAGATATTTGTGTATAACCGTAATGATAACCAGGTTTGAAATTCGAAATACAGTATTTCTTGATACATTGTAAAAGCCCTGGACACAATTACGTTTTTTATTTTGTTTTTGTCTGTCAAAAAACAGCAACTGACCACATAAAATATATGAAACATGTTCAATGCATGTCTATCTTTACGTATGTATCATCATTAGGGTTCGGAATGTTCGCCTTCATGCTCCACTGCATTAGAATATCCTGCGCTCCCCCACCGGGATGGAGTAATACTGCGCACACGCGAGTCCCGCGCGTTTTCGGGCAGTGTCAATACCGTACGTAGTAGGGACAAGCAATACGCGAGTGTATAATTAACAAGGCGCTTAAAAATGCGGTTTATACTTTCATTATCATACAGTTTTATAGTGCCGATCAGGCGTTATGACATTTCCGGACCCTAATTGATTCTATTTACATATAGAGGTCGTAGTTGATGTTTAATATGTATATTGAAGGTTATATATACCCTATACAAGTAAAATTGTAAAAAGACCGTTGTGTTATTTTTGCAAGTTATAACGCTACCACACTATTTAGACCGAGTTTCAAGTAATATTTGATATATTCAAAATCACGTTAGGTACTTTGTGGCGTGACATACGGGCGTGGGGATTATTTTCCCCCTACTATATAAAAACGCGAAACTATAATGTCATGTGGCAGACCTTCGTGAAAGTTTAATTTTCTTACCAAAAGGTCCCAATAGAGTGGATAGAATTTGTTAACATATCATAGGGCTATGCAAAATTCAAAAGGGGGAGAGGGAAGGATCCAAAACTTCCCACCTTGCCAATTTAACCTTGGGGCACACCGAGTATTCAATCAATATTTGATATAAATTCGAAAAGTTCGAGGTCATTGTAACATTAGGTGACTTTGTGGCGAGACATACGGTCTTAGCGTATGACTATTATTTCCTTACTATATAAACAAACCCCGTCTGTATCTCCGAATGCTGACTGCAGTGTATAAGGTGCTTCAAGATATGTCAAAGTTAATTAGGTTTTGTGCCGGGCCACAGTGACGCACTCTGAAAAGAAAAAGGTTCCTGAAGTTGATAAATGTTCATTTTCACAATTCGTTTTCGACAACGACGATTTTAATATAATGACTGGTAAAGGGACGTTCCATGCGATTGGTGGAATACGTTGTGTGACAGCACATGATGCCGTGAAAAAACAGCAAATCGTAAAATTAAGAGTAGTTCCTGCATCGAGTGAGATCGGTAGTTGTAGGCAAATACCAATGCAGAATTTCCAGTGGCCGAAGTCCGGCATAGAAACCATTTCATTGAGCAATGTGTATTCCGAAGTTGCGTATGAAAAGTTAACAAAACCATCCAGCCAAGATTTGCTTTGGATTTACGGCAAATTTTTAAAGATACCTTCTTTTCCAGCATGGCAAGGATTTATGGAAACTATAACACCTACAAAGCCTCATGGGTGGTGTGGAAACGAGGTCATATTACAAAGAGCGTATCCTCGAAATAAGCGAGAAAATTCGCCAGACCATTCACAAGAAAATTCACCAAGAGTAAAATAAGAAGAAAAGTACAATATGAATCTTGTAGAGGAGAATCCGCTCTACAAGTTTCATTATTACCATTTTTGACGTCAAAGTAGCCGTTTCGGAGATATTCGCTGTGAAAAATCGCGTACCACCGATTTTTCGCCGAGCGCTCCAAACTACCCCGTAATATGAACGTCGATAGCGACAAAACGGTGGGGAGTACGCAAATCGACCATAGAACTTTTTCTGTGCAAAATTGAATGGGGAATATTTTTGTTCCTATATCTGTTTTTCGTGGGAATGACGGATCCGAAGAAAAATGAGAATAACCATAAGAAAGTCCCATCTGGGGGTGGTTTTTCGCCCCAAAATGGTGTTTCCATCAACGGATAAGGTGGGAACTCTTCGGATCCTTAATTCTACTCCTATGAACTATACATATCCGAAATATAATTTGTATATGAATTTTTTCTCCTAAAAAGTCTAATTTGCGTGGACTATTTTCAGTGGACATATACATAGATAAAATAATGGATGCAAATCCTCTCCTCCAAACTAATGTGATTTCGATCATTTCGGTCTATGGAACACTTACACTGACCTGTAAACTGGCGTATCACGTAGCAAAATTGAGAGAACACCAACATGTTCCGATTGATTGCAAATGTGCCGATCTAAAAGTTGTTCCACTACTTACAGGACTGCAGAGTGGCTACACCAAATATTTTTGGTTTTTATGCGAATGGGATAGCAGAGCCAGAAACCATCATTATGTCGTTAAAGAATGCCCGTTCATTGTGGCCTGTTTGAAAAACGTCCTTAATGAACCCTTAGTAGAGCAGCAGGAAATGTATTTACCTCCTCTGCGAATAAAACTAGGTCCTTTAAAAAATGTTGTTAAAGCCTTAAATACAGAAGGAAATGCTTTTCTTTATTTGAGACGGAAATTCGCGCGTATAAGTGAGGTAGAGGAAGAAGGCATATTCGTTGGGCCGCAAATACGATACGAATAGTTTTTAAAGAGAAAAATTTTGAAACTACACTTTCGAGAAAAGAAAATAGGGTTGTAGTTCCTTCAAAAATGTATGTAGCAACTTTCTAGGTAACAAGAAAACGAAGAACTACAAAGATCTAGTTGTAGGACTTATCCAATTATAAGATGCATACGTTGCAATGTCATTTAAACTGCATTTTCTTCACTCCCACTCGGAATTCTTCCCTTACAATTTAGGTGCAGTTTCAGACGAACACGTATAGTGGAAAATTTACCCCAGACATGTTAGCGGACTTCTTCCCTTCTTTAAAAACTTATGAGTGGTAGATAAAAACTGAGCTCATATTTGAATTCAGTACAGTACAGGAGAACAAAAAACCAAAAAAAAAAAAAATCAGGGAGCGACAAAAAATTCAAAATGCTGAATAGTGTAATTTAATGATTATTGGTATTAAAAAACGTAAATAATTTAAGGTGCAAAAAAGTTATACCGGTTTATATATAAAGCTTATAGAATCTACATCAACGTTATTAACAAATTAAAATTATTCGCCTCAAAAAATTCCCATTCACAAAATTTTGTGCAAAAGTGTTTCACCAAAGATTTTAAAAAAAGGTATTAACAAATATCGAAAATACCTTTACTTGTGGGACATCCTGTGTAATTCGTTTTCAAGATAGAAATACTGTTCATATTTAAGATGCTTAAAACAAATCCCTTTTTTTTGAAGAATTTGCTCTAAAAAATAAGAATATTCTGTGTTTCAAAATGTGATCACCGAAAATTAAAAATCTCAAATTCAGGTATACCTAATGACAACGAATTTCCATTTATAAAGGTTTTACTTCCGTATATGTACCGAGTATTTTCGAATGCAAAGTTACAAGTTCGAACACATTGCTTACCTAATTTATATACGTAATGTCAGTAAAAACACGATAATGACGCCTAATATGTCCACTCCTTTATTTGGAAAAGCATTTAACAGTAACTTGTGAAGAAGTAGTAATTAGTTTACTAATAGAAGTTCGAACCGTTATTGTAAAATATGTTCTTACTACGATATCCGCTTTAAAAATTTCATTTAAGATGACCAATTCAGGAGTTAATGAACACTGTTCGATCCCTCATTGTTGTAATAAGCCATCGATTTTTTAGATTATAAGATAATAACACTATCTTACAATCTTGCACTAAAATACCTTACTCTCAAGATTGACAGTTGTCCCACTATGCTGCATAAAAACTGCTAATATATACATTTTTTACATTGCGTTATAAGGGTGAATAGTTCCTTCTCCATTTTACTTCCACATCCACGTTGAGAGTAAGTGGAAGGATAGTGTTCATTGGCTAAATATAAAAATTACATTTTATAGCCAAATCGTGTATAAACGCCTTATTAATATTGTTACTGTTATCGTATTTATTTTAATTCGTAAAATTATCAAAATTTAAAAATATTAAAATGTATCTCAATATGTCCTAAATATAAAAATTAGTTTTATTTAAAAAAATAGCTTAAAATAAATAGAGACATCCAAAAAACTTCATTAAATCTGGCTATGAACGAGGGAGATATAAATAGTCGAAAGTTTTCGATTATGTCAAACTTTTGACAAGTGATTGTCACAATTATTGTAAAATAAATAATGGATGCTAATGTGATGCTTGATATTATGTTAGATTTTTTTGATGGCGTTTTTTTTTTGGATGGCTCGATATATACACACTGGACTATTCTGTAATTGGACTTTCTGGACTGAATCTATTTCTGAAGATAAACTTAGAGCAAAAAACTTCTCAAACCAAAAATTGACAAAAATATTATTGCTCTAACATAATTTGGTAACTGAAAAATCATGTGAAGCAGGAATAACATCTAGAAAAGTGTTTTAACACCTAGAAGTAGATATTTGTATATAATATTAAATTAGTTATTATTAGTTGAAGACATATTTCATTAGATTTCTACTATAGATTAGATTAGTACTATATTAAATTAAATTTTAGGTTCTCGTATTTTCGGAATGAACCATGGGACCCACATCATATTTTAAAGATTACCAGACCTAAATAAAAGGTTGTAATATCAAAAAAATGTCGAAACTTGCGGAAAAGCCGTTTCCAAGATTTGCTGATGAAGCAGACGTTTTTTGAACATTTTTTTTCGCAAGTTTCATTTGAAGTTTTTTTGCTGTTAGGTATAACCTTCTAGTTAGGTCCAGTAATCACTAATCATCTTCTAAAATATGATGTGTTTCTCATGCTTCGTTACGAAAATACGAGAATCTCAAATTCCACCACTCGTAAAATCGATAAAAATATATCTGTATAAGTGCATATACCTATAAATTCACTTTTAGCCATTATTTCATTTACATAATGTGTTGTGTTTATAATGACTGAAATAAAAGGCATAGATATTCCATAGTTTTATTGCATATTCCTTGCCGTATTATAAAATATATTATATACAATTATATTTAATGGAGGTACGTTTAAATATTGCATCTAGTAGAAAACTAAATATCGCCTTTAAGCTATAAAAGTTTTTAGCAAACATGCAAGTGTAGTGATGAAACAATTTATCCATTTATTCAAATCGCTTTAATCTTTAAGTTAATGAATGATAACCATACAGAATTAAATTATGCTTAATCGTTCTACTTTTTCTGTTGTCATATCAACAAGATGGTTTTTTTTTGCTGGATAAGAATTTCGTCTTTCACACATTGTTGTAGATGTTTTGACACAAATTATATAAATTATATTTTTCTTCAAGAAAAAAAAACGAAGAAATTTAAGAACAAAGCTTTACTGTGGTAAGGAGAAACCATTAACTACATATGTGATTGATGATGTAAAATAAATAATGATACTATTGAAGACCTCATCCACCGTTGCATATTTTTTAATACCTAGATGAAGTTATACCTTCATCTGTAACATAATCTGAATTTAAATATATATATATGCATTATTAAAGTTGCAGATAAAAAAATAAGTACTGCTTGGAACATGGTTTAACAAATTAAAAGACAATTCTACAGAGAACCAGAAAAATGAATTTTTAAGAATATTTTCTTTAATTTAGGTATATTTATTGAATAAACTATTTAGGTGTACGTACGCTATACGGAATTAGTGAAAGTATATGATAAGTTTAAGTGATATGATAAGACTGTATGATGTCATACAATCTGCGATGGAACAGAATGCTTTCAAATTAATTTCAGCTAAGATAGCAGTTTACCAAGCTGCAATTACTGTTTATTGTCGTAGAAACTTACTGCTTGCTTACTAAACTACATGTTTGTTAGAACTATTGAATCCAGGAAGCAGAGTCAAGCGTATTCACCGCTCCAATGCAATCTATTTTGTCGCTCAAACGGTAACTGCGATCCCATAAAAATGTTCGCCTATTAGCGTAAAATTGCGAAGCAACTATACAGCCATATCTGGTATCAGTTTGCATAGTTCCTTCATACTCTTACGCTAAAGACAAACGTGTTTAAATAAAAAAATAAATAAATTGAGTTATTACCACCAATTACCTGAAAATAAAGAGTGCGGCAAAAATCTAGGACGTTTTTCAAAAAGTCATAAAAAATGTATTGTCTATTCGAAAAATAATTTAATGGTTCAATATCATTCCTGGGGTCATAGCATCTGTGTTAAAAATAAAATCAATAGTAAAAAAAATATTTTTGAGGTGAAAAATCATGTGTGAAAAATCACGTCTTGCATATGATGTTTTCTGCAATGCATTGTTGTAGCGAGCCAACATCACCAAAACTGGACATAATACGATTAGGGAATAGCCCATGAAGAATATTCATGGTAGCCCTGGCTGTATGGCACGTGGCTCCGTCCTGCTGAAACCATACACGATTTCTTGCAATACGTCTTCGTCTTCGATTCAGGATAAAAAATGTGTTGATCATGTTTATGTAGCGCTCTGCATTGACGGTGACAGCTACTCCGTTTTCCTCAAAGAAAAATGGTCCAATAATGCCAACGATGCCTACAGCACACCCAAAAGGTTACTTTTGGGCTATATAGCGGTGGATTAGCTCTGGTGTATTTCTCGGGGGTTTTCAGCAGCCCAGTAGCGACAATTTTGTTTATTCACTACACCGTTTAGGTGAAAGTGAGCCTCATCACTCATAAAAAAGGTCATGTTTTCATTCTGCTGAAAAACTGTTATCATCTGTTCAGCAAAAATTCACTCTTTTTGGACGGCCTGTTGGTTTCTTTGTCACCAGTTACTTATTGGTGATTCGGTGCGAAGCCCGCTTACCTACCGTAAGATAGTGTTACGCGTAGGCACAGACGCATTTCGGTGTATGTTGAAACTGCGACGAAACACACGTTGCTCCAACGTCCACGGCTCCATGTTTGCTACTGAATGTGAAAAGTGAAAATGCTATGAGCTAAGGAATGCAAGGCCACCTCCCACATCCCTCTCCCCTTTCAGACAGACGAGTACTAGCCATTCTAAAAACATCCGGTTTTTATGCCGCACCCTGTATTTTAATTCAGAAATATATAAGGAATGACATCAAAATAATGGTTTTTAGATAAAATAGGATTTTTGTTTTTAAGAAATAAAAAAAAGGGGATATCTTTAAAAAAATAAACGATCGAGCAAGACACGCTAGTTTTTTACTCATTGTCAGTCAGTATTATATAAAGGATGAGGATCCCTAAGGCCTATTTTTGGCCCCTTCGAAAATCGTTGTAAATTGGTGGAATCACGCTTTTTTATAACTGAAGGAATAATAGGAGCGTTTTCCTTTTAATTCGTATATGTGTCTAAAAACGTACAATTGAGAGGACGCAATATAACAGTGAAAAACAAAGTATTTATTTTAAAAAGCAATATTCGCTCTAAAACCAAATAAATTAAAAAATTAACACAAGACTGTCAACTCCAAAAAAGCTTAATGTTTGTGTGCAAATCTCTAGCTTACCATAACTTCAAAGCTGAGTTCTCGACAGATCGCAAACCTATGTATATTTTGAAACTTCAAAAACCATACATTCTGGTCATACCATTTGGTTCTTTGGACAAAAATCACCATTATTCCTGTCTTGTGTGTGTGTGTGTGTTTTTTTTGAGAATAATTGAGGTTATTCTCACCTAGGTTTTTGCTTGCAAGCCTGCAGATTTTTTGAGGTTAAAGGTCTTTAGTTTGTGATTCCTTTAATTCAAGAACGAATACTGCTTATGCTCATTTGTATGTTTGTGGACACAATGCCAGAGTCAATCGAGGTCGGGAACGCTCTGTCTGGTCTGGGATCGACGGTATATTGTTTCTTGAGTTATAAAAAAATAGTTCACCTATTCACACGACAACCCTCATATTTTAGATGAATAAACCAATAAGAATTTTTTTATAGAAAAATTCAGCAAAAATATTTCAACAAGCAAAATATTGCGACCTTTTTTTTATTGTGAAAACGCTATCGTATTCTATATCGTGATTTTATGACATAACGACTTCATTATGTTGCTAAATTGAACCAGCAAGTTTTAATTTGATAACTAAAACTATTGAATTTTCTGAACTTCTATCAAAAGTTATGATTTTTGTTGATCTACACTACTCTACATACAAAAACGAATAGGTAGCTGACACTCTTTTCCTAGCATATTTTCTTACCATCTTCATTACGCAAAAGTTTGCAGCAAACTGTTGATGCTACTAGAAGAAATCTCTTAAAAATATGTGGTAGCTTTTAGTAGTAGGTTTAATAGTATGTTTTTCACTTACATCTCGAAAATGTTTAATTCTAGTGAAAATGTGGTTATGTACACAACTAGATCTGACATAGTCATCAGAAAATAAGTTGTGAGATATTAGATTTCCTTTAGAATAATTTATTCAATATTTTATCTTCTCAAAACTCCTGGTGCGAGTTGGTTCTGAGGTTAGATGAGTGGTTCTTTTAGTTTTTTTCGCCTTTTGGAAGAAAATACTCCTCCAACTGTCTTCCATTACCTTAAGTAGTGCGGGAGGTGGCTCCACCTCTTCGAAATCGTCATCCTTATTCTCTAAAATAGGAAGGTCATTGAGACAATTTCGTTCGCTAGGTAATTTTGACAAATTGAGGAGCAATTTATCGATGCTTTCCTGCACCCGCATTTGCCACTGCTTCAGTCTTTAGCGCTTAGGCAGAAAATCATTTGCAAAATTTCATATAGTGCGGAGGTAATTTTGGTTCGTACATGAGCGGATTGGTTGTTTGGCTTATGTTTTAACCCCCACAAGTCAAAGTACAGTTTGTTTCTTAACTACTGCTAGACCTAGTGATAGGTTCTACAACTTTTTTTCCTGAGGACTTCTCAAGTGAACGATAAAGAAGTTTACCGTTTAGTTTTAGAACGGTAAAAAAGGCCAAGTTTACGAAAAAAAAAAAATAGACAAAAGGAACACAATTTTTTACGAAATTTACAAGCCTATGCCTTGAAAACTCTAACAGATAAGAAGAAAATGAATAGAAAATATTGTCAAATTTAAATTTGAACATATAACCACTTTTTGGCTAGGGTTAATCCTTTTCCGACCGAGATGTAAGTGGAAAACCAAAGACCGGTACTTTCTTCGTGTCACCCCGCACGCTCCTCACCACCTAGGTCCGGGAGACTTTTGGAATATATACTATATATATCTTCTAACTAGGCCAAACACGACTTTCAAGTAAAAAATTGGGACCCTCTTCATTGACAGAACTAAAATGACAGCCTAGTAGGTGGTAAAAATAATGTTGCGGTCACGGCTTCCTTTAAACAAACAAACGGTCCAGCAGCTTAATTTATTAAAGCTTCATTTACCGGTTCACCGGGGCCCGACATTTAGAAGTTATAAGGGCGTGTTCGGTTCGAGAATCCGACAACTGACACGGAATTACGTCGTACAAGCAGCCAGCCAGGCAGGCGGTTTAAAATAAATAGATACCCGTGACAAACTGCGAGGATCGTGACTTGAACACTTAGGCCTTTCTAATTTCTGCACCGGAATCGAATCCTAGCTTCGCCTATCGGCCGTCTTTATCGGAAACAGTGGCGTCGGTACGTATTCAATTATTACTGTCACAACTAAAACCAATGACGTTAGCTAATAAAGTCCGTAATTGTAGAATCTATGTATTCAAGAGACTTTTTGGAAATTTGCAAGAAAAACCTGATACCTGAGAATTGCAGAGAACTTAAAGGAACACAGTTTCTACAAGACTTTATCAATTATAACCGGGACTGATTTTATTTAAATATTGTTTTATTTTACAGTATTTAAAAAACATATTGTTTTTCCACATAACCTCCCGCCCTAGAAACGCACTTATCCCAGCAGAATGGGAGCTTCTTGGTCCCATGGTTGGGTCATCGTAGAAACTCTTCGGACGTCACGTAGCCATTAGAGCATACATTTCTCTATCAGTTGATCGTCGTCGAAACGCTGGACTTCATGTGCTTCTTCATGTTGATCATCCAAAAAAGATAGTCACAAGGATCTGGACTGTAAGGATTGTAGAACGCTCCAACATTTCCTCTGTCTAATTTTTGCCTCGTATCGTTTGCTGAATGCTGAATGAAACCAGGCGTTGTCGTGAAGAAGAAATGCCATTTTTGTAAAGGATTAATGCGAAATATTATTATGATTTTCTGTATGCTGCAAAATTGTTATTTCAAAGGAAAAGAAATACCCAATCGGACGACCAAGCGATAAAGATTTTTGAGATTCACTGTACAGGGCATGCCAAAATGATTTATACAAGCCATAACTCCTATACTAATAAAGATCTCGAAGTGCAACAAAAGCCGTTAAGACGTCAATTTGTTGTAGAAAACCAACAATAAAATGCTGTTCCTGGTGTACCACCACAACTTTTTTTTAAACGATACCTTTATTATTAATTTTTGTACTAACTTAGGTATATTATATTATATAATATATTTCGTTATTCTAGAGTTGGAAAAAGGCCAGACCTTTTTTATTTTGTGGGTTTAAACCGGGTTTGACCCTATTATTTCATAAGACCACCGGGTTTAAACTCAAACAAGATTTTGAGCTGTTCAATCAAGAAAAATGCATGTAGTTTTATCTCAAAATTCACTCCAAAAGTACAAGATACCTATTAAAGAAACTAGTTCTTTCTGATGTGACACGAAATTTTAAAGATTATTATTAAACACATTTTAATATCTTGTTTACTTATTAAACACAAATATTTTAAATATATATCAATTTATTTGACGTTTGAGGTTATGTATAACGGCGCCAAATTTAAATTTGAAAAAGACCGGGTCTAAACGAAAAGACGGAATCCAGTTTAAACGCTCGCATGGGTTAAAACCTTGTAAGGGTCTAAACTCCTGGCATAACTCTGGTATATATAATTTACTTAAAAAAAGATTAATAGGCTATAGACAGTTGCCAAAGCAATATCAAAATGTAAGTCTAGTTTATGTGCATTGTCAATAAGTAAACTGTTAATTTACAACTGCCAAAAAATAACTGTCTGCCTAATAATAACGGTCTATCTATTCTAAAAGCCTAGTAGGTCACGAAGCTTTTAAAGTAAATAATATTGATTATAATGATTATAATATATTCTGGGACACTTTATATATTTAAGAATATCCATAATTATATTTTTTTTTGTTTTAAAGTAATTTCTTTAAATAAATGTAATGCCCTGTAAAAATTCAACAACAACATAAATAACTGTTCCACAGTATGAGTACGCCTTCCAACTTCATTACCCCATGCGGATAAAGCTTGGCGTTTTGTTTTTGTTAATTTTCCTCGGATAAACCCACGCCTATGCCGCGGCCGCCCGGCGAGGAATCAGGACGAGACGGGCACGCACGACGGCGAAGGCGATCGCGTGTTCTCCGGGCGCAGGCGTGGTCCTCCATCCACTTCGCTCTCTCGAGGCGCTACCGGGCTGCGACGGGGTCACTTCTTGTACGGACGAGATTTATAGCGCACAGCTCGCGCTCTCGAGGAACGCCGTATATGTATTATCAGATCAGTGGCGGCCGATAGAATATTGATATTATTAGATCTAAAGCTATTATACTAGTAGTAGTTCTAGTGCTACGTAAGATTAATCGTTATATTTGTATTGATATGTCATACTCTTCTCGCAAAAATTAAAGGAACAAAAAAATTTTCGAAATTTTTTTGGCAATTTTCAACAGGCTGTATTTCAGTGAAAAATGGCCGTACAGGAAATAAAAAAACATAGTTTTTAAAGCTTGAAGACTCTAGTTTTCGAATTTTTTGGTTAAACATTTTTTGGAGCACCGGTAGCCATGCAATTCTTGGATAAATCACGAAGAAAAATTTTTCTAAATTTTTTTACATTTTTTTTCGCTCTACAGGCATGGAAAATTTTTTTCGAGCTAGACCAATGCATAGGTCGCATAGCCTGTTTATTCAGCTTCAATTTGCTTTTATCGGGAAGCAGATACGACCATTTGTCTTCGAGATATCGAATTTTGAATGCAAAAAGGATCCTTTTTCACTCAACTGCCGATATCTCTAAACTACTGGTGGCCCAGCGAGCGGACAAGGGGTTTCGTTTTCTGCAGAAAATTTCCTACAAAAATCTGTCATGGTTGATTGGAAAAAATTTTTTTCCACCTGTAACGTTAACGTGAAAAAAAGAGCAAAAAATGTCATTTTCCCTTTTTTTGGTTAATCGACTGTATCTTCGACAATATTGGGGGAAATGCTTAGGTTAGAAGAAAATTTTACTGTCTAATGTACCCCAAAGGCCCCCATAAATCGGTAGATCGATCGGTTCAGCGGTTTCCCTGGACCGATTGATTGAAATTTTGAAAAATTAAGCGAACAAGATTTTTGTTCCTTAAACTTGACCTAATCTTTTCAAAAATCGATAATTTCGTTTTTTTTGACTTTTTACTCAATTTTGATTTTTCTGAAGATTGATTAACAAAAAAAAATCAAAACAAAAAATTTCCAAAAAAAATTTTTTTTAAGAAAATTTAAAAAATAAAAAAAAACAAGAGGCCATTTCTGACTCACCTCGCTGAAGCTAAAGACACATTCAAACCTTTATTTTCCTTAAAAAAAAATTATTGAATAAAATTAAAGTTGATACCCATAAGGTGCCCACTGTACTCGTGCGAAATTCTGAGCGATAAATTTTTTTACGTTTTCTGCAGAGCCATTACGTGTTACAAAACAGTTTTTTTCAAAACTTTTCGACTTTCTTGGTAAAAAAAAAACAACCAACAGTTTTTTCAAAAGTAACCTTTTTTCGTTATTTTCAAAGAAGAAATTACTGACAGCAGCTTTTAAAATTCGATTTATGTCATAATGCCTCCCAGGCGACATTTATCTGCCCCAGAAGTCGCTCGGCTAGTGACTCTTGTTCAGGAGGGGTACAGATATCGGCAGGTTGGTGAACGACTCGGTGTAAGTGCTTCGGTTGTGTCTCGTGCGTACAACCGATTCCTGGAAACAAATGCATATGAAAGACGTGCTGGACAAGGCCGCCATCGAGCAACGACTCGTCGAGATGACCGGGCAATCATTCGACAGGCTATCCAAGACCCTTTTGCTCTAGCAAACGTCATCGCCCGAAATTTCCCAAACCGTCCAAAAAAAAAATTTCTTGGAAAATTTCGAAATTTTTGAAAAAAAATTTTTTGGATTTTTTTTTGTTAATCAATCTTCAAAAAACTCAAAATTGAGTATAAAGTAAAAAAAAACGGACTTATTGATTTTTGAAAAGATTAGGTCAAGTTTAAGGAACAAAAATCTTGTTCCCTTAATTTTTTCCAAATTTCAATCAATTGGTCCAGGGAAACCGCTGAATCGATCGATCTACCGATTTAGGGGGGCCTTTGGGGTACATTAGACAGTAAAATTTTCTTCTAACCTAAGCATTTCCCCCAATATTGTCGAATATACAGTCGATTAACCAAAAAAAGGGAAAATGGCATTTTTTTGCTCTTTTTTTCACGTTAACGTTACAGGTGGAAAAACATTTTGTTTCCAATCAACCATGACAGATTTTTGTAGGAAATTTTCTGCAGAAAACGAAACCCCCTGTCCGCTCGCTGGGCGACCAGTAATTTCAGAGATATCGGCAGTTGAGTGAAAAAGGATCCTTTTACATTCAAAATTCGATATCTCGAAGACAAATGGTAGTATCTGACTCCCGAAAAAAAGCAGATTGAAGCTGAATAAACAGGCTATGCGACCTATGCATTGGTCTAGCTCGAAAAAAATTTTCCATGCCTGTAGAGCGAAAAAAAAAATGCAAAAAATTTAGAAAAATTTTTCTTCGTGCTTTATCCAAGAATTGCATGGCTATCGGTGCTCCAAAAAAATGTTAACTAAAAATTCGAAAACTAGAGTCTTCAAGCTTTAAAAGCTATGTTCTTTTTATTTCCTGTACGGCCATTTTTCACTGAAATACAGCCTGTTGAAAATTGCCAAAAAATTTTGAAAATTTTTTTGTTCCTTTAATTTTTGCGCGAAGGGTATTTGCGAATATATAACATTCACATATTTGAGTCACTATGACAATGTTTCCATTACTTCCAAGCAAATAATCCATATTTCTAATTTTGCTATTTTATATAGCAGCAATAAATGTTTTTCATTTAGAGTTGCTGTAGCTTCTGACAAAAATGAACATTTTAGGAAAAGAGCAGAATTAAAAAGTATATGTGGTAATTTGGTGGTAAAAATGTGTTACGTAAATATCTTGCAACCAATTTCCAAAAACTTGTACGGAAGTGCACTTCTTGTAGGTAAGTATAATTTTGTTTCTCTGGAAGTTTTTCTACTATACCTAATATCTTTCTGGTTATCAATTATCTGGGTCCCGTTTTCCATTATGAAGATTCGAGAATTTCAAATTCCACCGGCCGCCACTGCATATCATGCAGTTGTAATATTTTAGTTTTTCAGATAAGAACCAACATACATCGACGAGGGAGAAACCGATAGGTTCAGCGTTATGAATAATAGGTTAAATGGTACCTATCCATCTCTGAGCTAGGCGGTTCTTAATTATTACGATTGCGGAATCTCGTCACGCTTTGTCGCACTTAAACTGTGCCGTTGCCGTCGCCAAACAGCGCGTCGATAAATATCAGAAAGGATAACCATTCGTCTTTGGTCTTGGCGAAATCGAAATGACATTCATGTGCGTCGTGGGCCATATAAAATGCTACCCCTCAAGAAAATGACAGAATTACTTAAAATCTTTAACAATATTTTTTAACGATTAATTATGAATATTTAGATGAGAAAATAAAAAGGAGTCCTGTCTGAAAAATGCTTATATAATCCCTTTAATGTGACAAGTAATGTCAGCCAATTAAAAAAAAAGACAGCTTACAAAGCTGTAAAAGTAATTGTCGATATATCGAATATTAACATTTCTTTTCATAGGAAAAAATCTGTATTTTTCATCAAACTATTTAGTTTACGAAAAACTAAAAAGCTCATTTAAAAGGCAGTACAAATTGCATTGTAATAATTCTTATTATTCTACGAATAGTTCATGGCAATGGTTGTGGTGAAAAAAAAACCCCTTTCGGCCCCCAAAAGAAAAGGGGTTTTTTTTTTTAATATCTCTAGTTTGGTCAAATATGGACTTAACGGGTTTTTTGCGGTAAGCCCATGACTTTATAAATATCTACTTGTTAACAAAGTTGAATGGCGCAGGAAGGTGATGGGTAGAAAATAATTACTTGCTGTTTGTCGGAAGCTATTTGGCAGGTGCAACCCGCCCAACTAGCTAGGTATTCTAGGTGAGTTAAATACAAATCTGAAATGTAGTAAATACAAATGTAATACTATACAAATCTTGCATAGAGTGAAAACAATTTACTTTGTCCCTTATCACTCTAACCGACCAGCTATTCTTTAAAAA
The DNA here is from genome assembly GCA_029963805.1 of Aromia moschata. Taxonomy (NCBI): domain Eukaryota; kingdom Metazoa; phylum Arthropoda; class Insecta; order Coleoptera; family Cerambycidae; genus Aromia; species Aromia moschata. The sequence continues at coordinate 99,379 of JAPWTK010000715.1, forward strand.
TATGGAGCCTTTTCCACGCCAACCAGTTCAACTCACGATACATTTTTCCCACCCACCCGTATGGTGTTCTATGACCCCTTGTGTTCGTGTTTTATGACCCCCACCCCATCTCAGCTGCTTGTTGCCAAGTTTTTCCTAGTTCGGTAGATCCAATTTGCCTCACATCCGCGATGTATATTTATTATATGTATGTACATACGTGTATATCATGCTATTGCATGAGACTCTGTAATGAGCCTCACTTTGACGAGCTCAAGTTGATATTACATGTTTATATTGTTAATTAGGTTCTATATTGGTAATCAGGTATCCACAATAATTAATTATAGATACTGTTTAATTGCATTTTTTTGTAATGTATGTTTTAAAGGAAAAACAGATACAATTTTAAAAACTTATAAAGGCCTATTTTATCACAAACATGAAGTAAAATGACCCTTTATTTTTGTACTATGCAAATGCTTTTATTTACAAATATCACAAAATTGACAACGAATAAACGACACAACATATGAACACATATTTTTCATAAAGAGTGTATTATCTAAATCTATAGCCATTATCATTTCTCTGAACAAATTCAAATGCTTTTTTATTTCTTTTTTTTTGTTACTCCAGTATTGGCCAATATTGTTGTCTGGTAGGTAGTCTTCGAAATATATGTTTATATTAATTTCATCTTTCCATTAGTAGTTGGGGCCATGGGGAGAGTGAACTATTTTGCCCTAACATCATGGTTGAGTTTTACCTCAAAAGATAACCTGCAAGCTGAACTAATAACTTGCAAGCTGAAATGCGCACAACATCCAAAATTTAATATTGAAAACTTGAAACATAAAAGTCATGTTTATTTTTTAACTTAAAAATGTAATAAATAATATGTTTCAATAAACAATAAATACATGAAACACTATAGGTATTCTCACAAAAAACGATAATTATCTAAAACGAGTTATTAATCATAAAAAGTTATATAAAATGTAAAGGGTATCCCCCCATAAGTATGGTGAAATGCCCCCCCCCTTTTTTTATTTTCTTTGCATGATGAAAGTGTTTCTTAGGGCTAATTATGAAAGGTAGACCGAATTTTAGGTCCAAAAAAATTTTCCTCTCAGCTAGGTATGGAAAAAACCCTGTTTTTTTACGTTTTATTTTTCCCGGTTTTTAACTGTCGAAAAAACCTAACCGTAACCGTAGAAATCTGAAAAAATTCATGAGTACAGAAAATATGATTAGTTTTATGTAAAAAATAATTTTCAAGCTCATTCAAGATCATTATGACCTCTAAAAAAATTATTCACTTTAAACTCCCATATCTTTTAACCAAAAAAAAGCTTCAGGCTCAGATTTTTAATATGTGATTTTCAACATGTGATATCTCAACGAGAAAAAAAAAAGATATTTGAGCAAACTCAACGGCATTCGAAAAAAGAGGAGCCTTGTATTTTTAAATTATATGTATTTTTTTTAAAAGAATATATGGCATTACTACATAACCTCAAATATGACGAAAAACAGTTTTTTTTTGGACTTTTATCACAATGTAGTCGATAACAAATTGTGGATGAAGGGATCGCAGTAGAGATACTGACAGAATACGAAAACATCTCGGCAACTGGTTTTGTTAAGCTAGGTTCAGCTGTGGGCAATAATAGGATTTCTGTATAAATTGGACGTGTGGAAATTGACCTACGTCGGTTTACGGAGAGAATGCGAGACAGCGTAATTTTCACCGGGAGACACACTGGGGTATCAAAATGGTTTTTAAATTACACTAGTTACAAGCTTGTCTGAAAGACATGAATTATACATGTTTACAAAAAATGCTCGACCAGATCAGTTTTGTTTTTCAGTAACACATTTCTAAATAAACGCAATTTCCAGATTGTCTATTGTTTTTAAGATATAACGTCATCGGTGTAATTTTTATGCGGTTATTTGAAAAGCAAACCACTTTTCAACCTGATACGCCCATAAGGTTCTTCATGAAGTTCAGTGGTAAACGGGCTGTTAGCTGTTACAAAAATGTACATGGCGTTCACCTAGAAAGTTTACTATTGGAGTTGGTTTTTATTCACTTAGAGTAATATATTATTTATTTATTTATATATATTTAGCTTATTGTTTTCGTTCTTTATTTTCATATGTTTATAAAGTAGCAAATGTTACATGGTCACTTTTACAGTAAAAAAAAGGATGTTTCTGTTAGGTATTTGTTGTATCAAATATGTTTGTTGGGCACATACTTTTATTTCATTAATCTGAAATATAAGCCAGTATAATTTTCCACTCATCGTCATTCGCTATTTAGAAGTTATAGATCTGGAGAGCTCAGTGTTGTTACCTCGGAAGTATCGCTCTCTACTATGATTAGATGGGACTAGACATGCTGATAGATCTGACAAAAGCAACGACAAGATGTCCCTCCTGAAAGCACACTAACGGTGAAACCGTTAACCACAATGAAGCGAGAATGATTTTCCGCTCATCTTCATTCGCCTTTGAGAAGTCAGAGATCCGGATTTTGATCTTATTAAATCTCACCAGTGTGGCATATCTAATTGTAAAACTAATATCATATTTGGTCAGGATATCCATGATTTGAGCTTAACGGTTTTGCCGTTAAAGTGTGCTTTCAGAAAGAACAGTTGCCAATTTTGTCGGCCCTATCAGAATATATCTAATACCATCTAATCACATTAGTGGGCTCTAAGTTAGATACGATTACTTTAAAGTCAAATATCTTGAACATTTTAATATAAAAAATATTTTTCTTTGACGTATATGTATATTTTCTTCCTTTTAGGGTGGACCTTAATATATTTTTCGTTTTTTTCTGAGCGGGCCGGGTGAAAATCAGTTCTGGGTACCTAAAAACTGCAACTGTGGGAAAAAAATCCCAAAATTGCCGCGATCGGACCTTTTTTTCCCGTGCCGCAAAGCGCCGGAAGTTTCTTATGGGATTTACATGATAAAAATCATGGAAAACGTTCGATACGCTCAAAAACTATGAAAATCATCAAATCTGATAGTCGCAAGGGTATATTTCCATGTATTTTTTCCTCCTGAATCAGATGGAATCGTCAGATTTCGTTTATTGATAGGTATCTCACGTGCTTTTTACTTTCCCTGGGTTTTTCACTTTTGGGCCGTTTTTTTGGCCAGTTCTTGGTCGACGCCCATTATAAATTAATAAAATTGAAAAAAAAATCGTGTCATACTTTCCGAAATTTCGATTTTAAACTTTCAATCCTCAATATAAGGGTGAAAACTACCCCCGATAATTTTTAAAATATTTTTATCGTATTCTACGCAAAAAAAAAACACATCGAAAACCATTGCAACCTTTTTTTTAATTTTTTTTCATTTTACCGAAATAAATTTTAGAGTCTAAACGAAAATTTGTATTTTCTCACCCTCACCATCCCTCTCCTTGTGGCTCAAAAAATCTAAAATTTTAGGGAAGTTAGTTTTTTAGCAAGTACTATCGACTCTGTTATGTTTCAAACAGAAATTTTTTTTGACCTCACATAGTTGGCGTGAAATGCCCCATATTATGTATGTTATATATGTATTTCAGTTAGAATGTAACGTGTATGTAAATTCAAATTAAGGATATCTAAAAACCTCCGTTTCTCCGTTTTATAATCCTAATTTATCCGTACTTTTTACGCTCATTTTTTATGGCTGTGTATATTTCTCACTATGAATGCAGAAGGCTTATTGTTCGGCGTTTTTTCTTCGAGATATGATCGTGTATATGTATAGGGCTTACAATCTGAAACATGCATCAGCTGATGATTATCACATCCACTATATCGCCTTTGTTCTATTGCGAACCGCATAATAATAATACCGAATACGTTATCCTCAGGCTAGCTGGGACTGTGTTAATTCAGTTTATAACATGACTTTACGGTTTTAGGTATACATATTTTTTATTTTTTAGTTTTTGCCAGAACAATACTGTACTTACCGTACTTACCGTACCGTTATTACTGTATGGTTGGTTAATGTCTATTTTTGACTAGTTTTACTTAATCAAAATATGATTTGTATTAATGTAATTAATAACATATTAATTAATATGGTGTACCTATTGGCAAGGCTTTTTTTAACCTATCAGACATTATTTATAACTTCCGGTTTAACCAGAAGTAGACCCATCTTTTTCATATTAACTAGAATCTAAATATTTGTTGTAAATAATGTTTGTTAGTTCGAAAAAAGCCTTATCAATAGAGGTGGCCGAAATGTGCCTCGGGACATAGGCGTACGCATCGTAATATAATACATGTAATAAACTATATAATATTAAACATAGTAACAAAAGCAATAAATTCACGCTTTCTAACCATATACGTATGTATGTATGTAGAATTTACCGTCTTGTTTCTTGACGACATAGTTTGGTTGGGGGGGGAATAGTACTATCACGAACTGGAAAAGATTTTGCACCATCACAAATTTGTCTTAAATTGGTAAAACCGGGGTCTTTCTTTAATACACTTTCAAACTTATTTATAACTGGCTCACATATTGCATCACCTATAGCTTATAGCAGCGAATTTACTTCGTCCACTATTTGTAGTGACTCCGCACAACAACGCACTGCTCTGTAATTTTTATATGCCGTCATACAAACCTTTAGAGTTACTATGAATAGTTTTTGAAGCCGTTTCAACGGACACATCTTGAAATTTGGTCTGGCTCACCTTAATAGCTGCAGCTTTGGCAGGATTGAATTGTAAAATAACAGCTTTTATTTGCTGGAAATGTCTCGTCAATACATAACCACAGTCATGTATTTTTTAAAGCACTTTGAATCCACTTTAGTAAGTCATTGCTTACAGTTAGTAGATAGTTACATAACGTTGTGCGACCTGATACTGACATCTCTGGAACGTATTTGTTCCAGAACAAACGAAATGGTTGTCTATTGAATGTATTCAGAGGTACATCACAGGTACTTAGCATTAAAAGTAAGTCGAACATAAACTGAGTTCTCAAGGGTATACCCTCTTTTTTACTTTTATGTTTCACACTATTTATGGGACGGCTACAATCGCGTTTGTTCGTACACAGCAGTTTTTCCTTACAGACTACACATCACGGTCGCGTCATCATAAAATGAGTTAGAAATATCCGATGAATTTATTCACTTTGTCAGCAAATGGTAGTTTTTTGAAGTTTGCACGTGTGACATTGAGTGAAGCACACTAATGTTGATGCTGAGTCTGTCAGACGGTCGGGTGAAATTAATGAATTAAAACACCCGTCTGCCGCGCGCCACTGATTTGCGTCACTATCGGCCAACCCTACTTATCAATAGTTTATGCAATTTTTAAATTTTACATTAATAAACACGGAAATTAGAGGCTGTTGTATCATCCCAGTGTCAATTGGTCATTGTATTAAGTTTGGAATAAAATCGATATATCTTCTTGAGAAAGTTTTTTCATTTCTCAAAAAATGATTGTACCAATCACATAAATTTGCAGCTATTTAATAGCAAAGGCTACATCCAAGTAAGACGAAACAATATTTATTTTGAATATCAAGCTCCTAACAGTGAACTGACATGATTCAGTGTCTCTGTCACAACACTTAAATCACCTAATTTTTGTTGTGGTTTACAGATATATGGAATGCCTATATGACATGTCATTTCAAACTTCTCATAGGGTACAATAATTAGATCTATTCACAATCATTGCTGTAGTGGTTTAGACAATGCAAAGACGATTTATTTTGTGTCTAAATGGGTCTATGTGGTTAAAGTTCAGTCGAAATTGCAGTTCAGGGTAGATGCACGTAATTAATCGTTATGCAGAGGTGAACGCTAAATTTAGAGGAGATAATAGCATCTCCTGGGGCGTGCAGTATCAGTGGCGTCCATCTGTGTTCAACAAGTGTACCTGAATTTAGGAGGAAAAATCCTCTTTTATGTTAAATATACACATTTTTCTTTCATATCGTATAGTTACATGGTTAATAAGAAATATTTTAATTTGACTATCATTTTTTCTGTCAACATATAAAAGTTAAAAATACTTTATTGTGTATAGTACGTAGATAACAATAATAAACAACTTGTTTTCGTTGTTGAAAGCAAGACAATCATTATTTGCTCGATTAGAACTGTTCTTTACCACATTTTTAGTAATAATAAAGTTGGAAAAAAATTAAAATGATCACAGTCAAGGGGGCACAGCTGACGATTTCTAAGAGCACCAATGGTAAAATGTTTATTTAGTAGCAATTCGGAATAATTTTATTTGGTAGGCACTAGTTTCCTACGCGGTTATACGTAAGCAACAATTTACTTTCAACTCACCTCTAATTTAAGGGAGACTTCTTTTGGCACCTTTTAGTCCCGTTTATGTTTTTTTGAAGAAACGAAAAAAAGACAATCGGTTTTTTGGTGTTTTTTTCAATCTTTTTTATAAAAAACAATTTTTCGTAAAAGCAACCGAAAAAAGCTAGAAAGAAAAAACGGCCCACGTACATTTCACCCCGTTGGTCTGAAAAATTTGATACAGTTTATTAAAAAGGGACCTAAAAAATCCTTCACGGTTTTTGTTTGTCTATGAAATTGAAAAAAAAAGTTTTTTTCAAATTTTCAAACTGAAGTCTCCCTTAATTAAAATATAATTTTTACTCCAGGAAGAATTCCATCGTATTCCTTCATTTTTTAAATTTGCAATCAGGCGAAATACACTTCAATAGCATTAACGCGCTCATCGGAAGGAAACTAAAGATGCCTAAATTAGAAATGTCTAAATTTTTCCCAATTTGTGCATTAAAAAAGTCGTATAAAATTCTGTTTTAATCTCTATGTAATTTTAGTTGTAATAATATTTCTTACATGTCGAAAGACAAAATTGTCAGGCAAAACCTTACCTAACCAACTTCAATCCAAACACACAGCAACAAAATATTCTGTATTAAAAATAACTACATATATATTCTCCAAAATATTTCTATAGACGCTCATCGATTTGCTGAGTAATTTGAAAAGTACAGATAGTTGTTATATACAGATAAATGTAGATAGTTTTTATCAGAGGTTGCTATTCCAGAAATTGCCCCCTTCGACTAAACATCGATTTACAAATTGGACTCTTCTTTGTTTATGTTCATCAGACAGAAAGGCTGTGCAGCGCCAAAGCTTGTGAGCAGCGGTGCAGTTCTTCAAAATTGACTGAATCTTAACAACAATAGACGTCTACGCAATGTTTTTAGATATCCTAGTAACAACACCATTTGTTCACGGGCTTCCACTGAGGTTTTAAAAGGATTATGACGAATAAATAGGACTAAAGTATTTTCTCGATCCTCTTTAGAAACTCTTCCTATACTTACTACACCTAGCAGGCACCGCTGTAGATGTCATTTATCTTGCTAACATTTTTAAACACAAGGCGAGGAAGAATAAAGGGGATTGAAAAGGCTGCAAAAAAGACAATCATTTTACCCAAATTTTATTTTTGTCACCTTAAACTACATAAAATAGAATTAAAGAAAAGTATGTATGAAAATGGAAAATTATTATTAAATTTCACCACATTGCCAGTTGGATTTCTTTGTGGTGGGTTATCTTGATACGCTTTACTCTTCAGGTAACCTCACAAAAAAAGTCAAACGTTGTGAGGTCCAGTGAATGGGGAGGCCATGCGATATCTCTATTTCGAGAGATCATGTGATTTCGAAATAAACCAGTAACAATATTCACGCTTACTCCCGGTGTGTGGGAGGTTGTTCTGTCCTGTTGAAATAACGTATCTTCGTCTACTTCGTACTATGCAATTTGTGGAGTAAAACAGTTTTTCAACATCGTCACAATCGCTTAATCTAGATTCTGAATCTGAACGTTTCCATCACATTGGGTGGTTCTGCGTATTCTCCATATAAAACATCCATAACAACCAGATGGATGTCATGATATGTGCATAATATCATTTCAGCAGGACTCTCACGATCAAATTATTTAATTACATTTGGACCATCAGTAGTTACTGCATTGATATCTTTGCAAAATTGTATTCGGCAAAGATATCAATCTGTTTCTTTTCCCGATTTTCAGGAATTCTCTACTGCGATTTCCTGGAATCGGAAACAAAACTTTTCCTGGGACCGGGATCCCGGAAAAGAAACGCTAGTGGTGCATCATGACAATGCGCCGACCCATGCATCACTGCGCGAACTTCCTTACTATTCCGATCTACACTATGCAATTTTTTTATTCCTTAAAATGAAATTAAAACTGTAGGGCAAACGATTCGACATGGTTGAAGATATTCAACGTACAATATCGCTGGACGTACTAAATGTGCTTAAGGAAAATGAGAAGTGTTTCCAAACAATACAGTCGCAATCGAACGGTTTTATCAATTCAGTAGGAGACTACTTCGAAGGAGAAGTCAATTAGTTGTTTTGAACATGCACATTTTTGTAAAAAAATAATTTCGGAAACTTTTAGATAGTACCTCGTAACCATCAAGCAAATTCTAACCTAAAATGGACTTTAGGATATACAAGAGGGTACCCAAAAATAACCGAAACAGCATTGCCGTGGGCGGAGCTTGTGTAGTACGCATTTCTGCAGCTAGGCGTGTATAGCGCAACTTATTGCCAGTTCAGTGCCGCCTGTGTTGTCGACCTGGCATGTTCTGTTCATCTGCAGTGATTGTTTTTGCTTGAGCTGTTTTGTTCTTGTTTCGTTTTTTATGATGGCAAGTTTAAGTGAACAACGTGGAGCAGCTGTGAAACTTTGTTTTCTACTCGGTAAAAATGCTGCTGAAACTGTTTTAATGTTGAAAACAGCTTACAAAGATGACGCTACCGGAAAAACTCAAGTGTACAAGTGGTTTGCTCGGTTTAAAAATGGCGACATATCGATTGATGACAAACCTCGTTCTGGACGTCCATCAACTGCCCGAAACGACGAAAATGTTTTGAAAAAATGAATGAAAAAATTCGAGAGCTTGTGCTCACAGACCGTCGACAGACAATTGATCAACTGTCAGAGATTGGTGGGTTATCTTAGAGCTCGGTTCAGCGAATTTTAACCGAAGATTTGGGAATGAAAAGGGCTGCTGCCAAGTTTGTTCCTCGGGCTCTGCATGACAATCAAAAAGAATGTCGAGTTGAAACATGTCGTGCTTTGAAACAACAGCTTGAAACTGATCCAGATTTTCTGTCAAAGGTCATTACTGGTGTTGAGTCATGGTGTTATGGTTACGACCCAGAAACAAAGCAACAGTCAAGCCAATGGAAAAGGCCATTGTCACCCCGTCCAAAAAAATATCGTCAAGTCAAATCAAACATCAAAACAATGCTGATTTACTTTTTTGATGCCAGGGGCGTAGTTCATTCAGAGTTTGTTCCCCCAGGTCAAACCGTTAATCAAACCTTTTATTTGGAAGTTTTAAGAAGATTGCGCAACAGTGTTCGTAAAAAAGACCCGATTTGTGGCAGACAATAGACTGGTTATTTCACCATGACAATGCATCTGCATATACAGCCATCTCTGTTCGCCGGTTTTTGACTAAAAATGGCATGGTTCCGCTGCCCCACGCACCTTACTCGCCTGACCTGGCTCCGTGCGACTTTTTCTTATTTCCACGCATAAAAAGGGACATGAAAAGACACCGATTTGACAACATTGAAGAGGTCAAGACAAAAAAACAGGGAGGAGCTGTCAGCCATTTCTAAAGGTAACTACAAAAAATGTTTCGAACAGTGGAAGCACCGGTGGGACAAATGTATTAGTTGTAAATAAATAAAAAAAATTGAAAATATATAACTTTTAAAAAATAGTTCCGGTTATTTCTGGGTACCCCCCCCCCCCCCGTAAGTACTGTGATGATTGGATTAAGAGTGCGGAATAAATAGAAAAAGTTGTAGAAGGCGAAAAAGAGGAACACGGGGAAGTCTGACTCTTATATTAAGTCGAGGTCCATAATCTTTGGCCGCTTCCTGGCCGGCAGCCAGTTGCGGCCGTTGATAGCCGGCAGTGATACGGACCTTTCCACTCGAATGAACGCGCCTCGCGAGCGCACGCAGCCGTTAATCATCGTCGCGGAGCGGTAGTTGCGAGAGGGGTGCACATTGCACTGCACCGCAACTGTGCAATTACAGCCGGCCGCTATATTTTTTATGGACTTTTTTCTTCTTCGTAGGTTAAGAGCCCAGCTGTAGGAGTTATTTTTTGAATTGCACATCCATTTATCTGGAAATATTACCACTACGCGACACTCGATTGCAAGCTAACGCAGTGTGCCAACCAACAACCTTAAGAGTAATAAACTCGACATATGCCGTATGAATATCTTCATGTGACTTGTTCATCTACTCATTTGTTTACAAGTCATCAGAAATCCAAATAAAATCTGTTACGTTGTTTAGAAAGATATAAAATTAATAACCAATTGAATTGCTTATGTCATAAACAACCTAAGTCGCTTTTTGAGAGTTTTCAGAGAGAGAAAAAAAACGTTTTGTAAGTATATTTGAACATTTTAAGTAATACTGTATTTTGCTTTTATTTGAGCATAATTGAGGTCGAAAGTTTACCACAAATGTAATGGGGAATTTATCTAATTTTTTTTTGAGGGGGTGGTAGGTCGAAGGTATTTCAAATGGGGAAAAGTTTTGGAACCACTATAAATATTTTGCGAAACTTCAAAACAAAATCTAAAAACAAACAGTGGACTAGGTTGTTTCTGAAATGAAACAACAATGAATGTTTTGAAATAAAACTTTTTATTATAATAACATAAATATATATTATAATATTATATAATACTATTTTTATATAGTATTATAAAAATAGAGCTATTTTGTATATATATAGTAGTATCATATAGTATCGTAAATTCCTAGCTAGTATATTTGTTTAATATAGTATAATTTAATAATATCATGAGTGAGGGTTTCTGGAAAAATCATTGGGGCAACCCTAGAGTTTCTGAACGCGGTTATATTTATCCGAATTTTCTTAATTCCTTTACGTCTTTTAACAGCAGAATCTCCATCATTAGTATTTTTAGCACTGATCGTTGGTTGATAGTTGTTCATAATAGTTACAGAATTAAGTATGTTTTTTCTCTAATAAAACAACTTTTTATAAGCAACAATAACAACAAACTATTGAATGTCGACATTATTACTGTTAGTGAAGTTAAGTTAAAAGTGTAAAATGACCACTGACAATTTAGTGCCGAAACAACCTAAATCCGGGACTAAGGTGGTTTCAGAAATAAACGAATATTTTAATTTGTCATATAACCAAGGATGTTTACGGGACTTAAGTTCTTTTTGAATTAAGCATGAGTTACCCCGAAAAATATATGTTGGTGTGATAAACTCCAATATGGCCAAAATGTGACTTAGGTTGTTTCTGAAATAAGCGATTCAATTAGTAAGCACCTAAAAGTGCAGAAAGTCTCATGCCTGTAAAATTATATTTGTAGTTTTTATGTAGCACAATACATAGAGAAAATGAAAATAATGCTAATAATCATTATTAAAATATTTACGTTTATATAGGGTTTCCACTTTTTCGTTTATACAGGCTATGCATTGATAACTTCTAAAACGCAATAGATACGAGATCGGTTAAATTAAAGAGGAAAGGGATTCTGGTATTCAGGAAGCGCGGAAGGCAGACTTAAGAAGTTAACATCACTTAAGCCCTGTTGGACCCCTTATGCTTCCTCCTTTGGGAATTCAACCTATCCAATCCGTCAGCCATCCCAATATTTTAAAAACGGTGGTAAAGTTGCTTAGGAGATCTCCTTTATGTTGGCCAAGGATGTCCAACTTTCACGTAGTATGAATTATCTTGTTGATAATACGGCGGAGCAGTCTCATAGTATATGTCGCAGGGTCTCCTCTTCTTACTAACAGCCTCTACAAAGGGGTGTTTAATTTATATTCAAGTTGTGGAGGTGTTTTTTTTTTTAGCTGACAATATCCAATGGGAATAACTGTAACAAAACGAAAATCCCTCCTGGTCATCGCTGAACGTACATAGGTACCATTGCCGCTTTTTTGCTAGGGTACCTTAGAAGGTACCCTAGCAAGTTGGCAGCTGGTTGTTTTATCCCATAGTTTATTAAATCTCACAGGGGTGTTTTTTTTAATTTGTTAAATTATTGCTGTGATATTGCTTGTTTACACAAGCAATATCGCAGCAATTGGCAATCACTGCCCTTCACCCAACAAGCAAAAATATTTGTTTTGTGAGAGATGCATTCCAAGTGCTTGATGGCATTCGTTTACTACCCCTGTCGGTATTTTGCAGTTCTGTATTATTAGTAGCGGCTGTCTGCTGTCGGTGTAGATTTTATTCGTTTTACCTTCTATCTGTTGCGGGTAATCTCTTTAACGACAATTGTTATTCCTGTCACGGGAAGGGAAAAATTGGGCAATTTATATCTCATGAAGGTGATACCTTCAGAGATATTCAGCAAGTGATAGATAGATAGCAGTAGAGTCTTCAGCAAGTTTAGTAAAAAAAAAAAAATAAAAACAAGAGTTTTAGTATATGCTAGGTCTGAAAACAATACTCATGTCATATTTTAAAAGATATTACAAAGGCTTTGATAGCTTTGAAACTCGTCTTAATATTTTTTAATCAAACTCTGAATAAACCCTTTTACTTATACGCATAATGGTTTACATATTATGTGTTTACAAATATGTGTACGTAGTATGTATAAAACCCGAGTAACCTAATTTTCGTACATTAAAAATATTAACAAAGTACATATAGCATAAAATGATTAATTTCGAATCTTAATCCAAGGTTCAAAGAGTGATAAGAAATTCCTCATTGAAATTAGCTGTTTGTATAACTATTGTTTAAAAACTTTGTTTTTAACGTAGGTTTAATAAATAGCAATAATAATGCCCCGGATTTAATACTGTTATAAAATTTAATAATACGGAGGACATAAAAAATATGATTTACATTTACAGGTCAACAGATAGTGGTTTCCATAAATTTTCATAAGAATTTCTAGTCCTCATACGTCATCCTAATAGACTTAAACCCATTTGAATATTCTTAATTAGTTTACGTAATATTTTTTGTGGTCAATAATCCTTTATGCGAATTCCAGATACTCATATATTGATATTTCTTAAAACTTGCTAAGCTTGCCGAAGTCCCCGGTTACTGAATATTACGAGTATGTCTCGTCAAATAGAAACATCGGGCTACGTATACTACTTTGCCGCAATACTTACTTACTCCGTCTTATTTCAATAAGAATAATCTCCCTTTGCCTTCAAGCCATTTGAGGTTTATTATGAGCTTAACTTTGCTGCAGAGCACCTTAAAGAAAAGCTTTCGTTCTTATAATTTTCTTATAAGGAACGTTTTGAGTATTAAACACTAAAATGGTGCTGAGGTAGTTAAGAAGATAACTAATAAGTTACTTACTAAAATAAATTAAAATTGAGCCCTCCTCTACAAAACAAGTACCACAAACTGAGTTCCTTTACTCTATGACTGACAGATAACATTGTGACGTGACACTAAAAAAAAATCATAGCTTAAAAGATGACACAGAAGATTTACTGAAATCCATATAAAATAAGAAGTATCTTTCTATCTCGTGTAATAGACCCTGCAGGTAGTTGTCAAAATATAAACGAAGACCTTGTACATACACGAAAGAACTTAATAGATAGAGTTAAATTTTCTCGTTAACATTTTGTTTCTTTTCAAACAATTTCTGATTTCATGCTATCTACTGATTGAATCCATACAATGTTTTAATAACCAGAAATGGTCACGTGTTCATATTACCAATTGTACAGAGTTAGTTTTTATAATTTGACAAGTTATTGCGAGTTTATTATTGAAATTAGAAAAGAGTTCTTTTATCGAAAGTTATAGAGTTTTACATAAATTTTTATAATAAACGCCGGAAAACCATATTGAACTGGAATATACCCTGAGCAAAATTATAACAACAGTTGGTCGTCCAAGACAGTTTTTTTGTAGAGACATACGATACATCAAAGAGGTTATTAAGTTATATTAATAACTTAAAGTGGTCAAAAACTAATGTAATTTAAAACTTAATGTGATTTGTATCTACATATTTACATTCTCCAGTGATATTTTTCACTGCAAACATAACGAAAATAAAATTATTTTTATCGAAATCTGAAGTAACACGGTTCACTGTTGAACACTGAAGTAACTGTGTTCAACAATATTTTAACCATATTATACATTAAGTGTAAAATTCCATTATCAGAAGCTCAAACGACAGGATAAAATTGTGACAATAGAAAAAAATATAACACTTTCCGTTAATACCATGACATAAACTATCAAATATTGAGGAAAGCTAGCTCCAACCATGAACGATGACCTTACCAACGCCATATGAAATAATTGTTCTTATCAACATAATGCAAATCATATAAAAACTGTCACAGTATCCCCAATTTACGATAAGCAAACACACATTTAGTTTTGTTTTATTTTATACATTGCTTACATTTAACAGTGGCTTACATTGTGGCTCGGGCCAATTTTAAATATAATGGCAAATAAAATGTTAGGTTATTATTAAATATTGGTAAACAAAATATTAGAAACATCGAAACAATGCTTCAATGCATGTCTCCGATGTGCGCGTTTTGCTAACCTTGGCATAATCGGGTTAATTAATAAATGCTTAAAATCTGAATTTTGATGATGTAATACTGATATGAGACTTAAAATTCAAGATAACTCAAGACTCAAAATGTAAGTTATGAAGTTATGAAAATGTTCATTACATTATTCCAAACATCGCATAGAAAGTCTCTATTTGATAATCCTTCAGTTGGAAATTCTATATAACCGCAGTGAATCGCAATAATTTTACATAGCCGTAAAATTCTATTATTTCAGCCCTTATCATTTCGTGTTACAACCGTTTGAGAAGAACTGTATGTATTAAGTATAGCGTGCCTGTTTCAAAGAGATCTACATACCTACTTCAATTCATTCGTAAATGAAATAAAATAAAACGTAGGGTAAATGTAGGAGAGATGCCGCAGTGGGAGAGAAGACGCAAGGATCATTTGGAACTACTGTTATAATTTCAACGGCAATTTCGCTTACTTATAGTCAGTTGATGCATAACCGTGCATCGTAAGTCACTTGCATGCAAATCGAACGTTTACATTAATGAATATTTAAAAAACACTGTTCAGGCGTGGCTAAACATTTTTCAGTGGCTTCAAAAATATTGGGCAAAGCACCAGTGCAGTTTATATTCGCTTGTATTTTTATTTGTGATTAGACGTAGAATCATTAATATTATGTTTAACTACACGGATCGAAGCATTAAACAGCTATAAGAAATTGAGTGCAGCGTCTCTCCCATCTATTGGGGAGAGACGCTGCAAAGTATTGTGGGATAGAAGACGCACTAAGTGGTGTTTACCCACACAATCTACAGGCAATACCTGAACATGCTTTTTGCGTGTCGGATCTTCAGTTAACTAATACAGATCTATCGGAGGTCAACCGTCCTCTCCTAAAACCAGTGTAACTGAAGCTTTACACAGTTTGGAGGAAGGAGAAAACATACAGTAAATCCAATCTCGATCAGATACGATAATGCAAAGTTCCTCCAATAACAATTCAGAACCTCAACCATCAACTTCGACCACTTTTGACGTTACCTCAGGAGAATTGGTTCAACAAATATCGCCCGTACCTGTACTTTCTAATATTAGAAAACGCAAAAAACAACCGGCAGTTCATTTAACTAACCCAAGACAATTTGTATAAAATATATATATATATATATATATATATATATATATAATAATAAAATTTGTATATACATTAAATAAAATTTTGTCCCTAATACGGACAAAAAGAGCCAAGTTAAATCTGTATCTAAAGGATTAAAACGAAAGCAAAAGAAGCAATCATCCTTATTATCTGGAAGTAGAAATATCAGCTCATTCCTCAAGTAGCGATGTTACTGATATTGAGGAAAATGAATGCGTCTTTGTGGATATTGAGGAAAATGAATGCGGAGAGTCTTGAACTTTGGAAATATAGGAACTATGCCAAAATCAGACTGAATGGAGTATACACGTTGCAAACGTTGGTTACATGAAACGTGTAGAGCATTCGAAGTTGCCTGGAACCCATGTGGAAAGTATTTATTGAAGAAGGCTCAAGTGAAAAAATAATTTAATCTTATTTCCTATAAGCCATCTCTCCCTCTAGATATGCGGCGACTCACCCATAGCATGTAGGAGAGTTGGCCTCCTGTATATGACAACAAAATATTTTTTATTTGCTTATTTCTTGCCATAACCACTTGTTTATGTATGTTGTTCCGTTTCTTGAATAAATGTTTCTAAAGTATGGTTCTTATTTTAACTAGTTTTTATTGCATTATTAAGGGGAGTTATTACACATTCTAAAAAAGTGGGGCGTCTCTCCCCCATTTACCCCATTTTAACATTTCTTCAGCCTCATTGCCTCATTACTGCAAGTGAAAAAGCATCTATATCGCACCTTTAACAGAGGTAACCAGCTCTAGAGAAATCACCTACATATTAACTGATTCGATTATTACTTTATAACAGCTTTCTACATTAATCCAAGTTACATTATGCAATCTATAAAAATGCATGTCATATCACATATTCCGTCATACGTTAATAGCCTCGAGGTAAATGTGAAACTTAATTAGAAAAACTGTTAAATACGCGGTGTGTAAATTAAGTCATGAGACTGGCAATGTAGCGCCCGATTTAGCAGTACTGCGGAGACGGGACTCGGAAGGGCGGTATGTTAACATTAAGTACCTAATGCTCTTAATCTTCAGTACAATTTTGAACTTGTTAGAGTCATTTGTTTGTTCTTTGTGACTGTTTTCATAGACAGGTTTTTTTCTAGTGCGTTTTAAAAATGAGTGACATTAATTTTGAGTAACGGTGTGCTATCAGGTTTTGCTTCAACACGCCTACACAGACAGTGTTTTTTCAAGAGCCTAGGTTTTTAGGTGGTTTAAGGCATTCTCAGAAGGAAAAGAGTCGATTGAACCACGCAGCGGAAGGCCCTCATTTTCAAGAACCGATGAAAATATCGATAGAATATGGGATCGTATGCGTTCATATCGTCGGTTGACGACAAGAATGATAAGGAAAGAGTTAAATTTGAAAGATTTTGGCTAACGAATTGGGAACGAGAAAAATCTGCTTCATTTCAGTAAACGAGTTTTTAACCAGGAAAATTTACAAGGGACGTCATTTTGGGATCTTAGAAAGAAAACACTCAAATGGCTGTAACCGACCAGCTGAAGGCTATTCCAGTAGGTATGTGAGTTCTAGTACTGCTATGAGGAATGGAAGAACCGTCTGCAGCGCTGTGTGGTTTTCCAAGGAAGTTATTTTGAAGGAGACAATACTGAATTGTAAATGTATTCGAATAAAAAAAAATTAAAAAAAACAGTCTCATTACTTAATTTACACACCTCGTATATCAGTGTTAAACGCCGAACGGCTAACACGTCACTTTATTGCTGCCAGGTTAGAAAATCTAAAGAAAAACTTGGTATATTATCCGCAATCACACTGAAATACATACATAAATAAATTAGTGTTTTATAATCTGACTTCTTCATTTTGTGATAGTAAGAAATTTAATTTTTTACGGAGATCTAGCCTCTTCCTGCCTGTTACGCAATTAGAATTAAATCAGAACGGTTCTAGCAATAAAGCTGTATCTTAATGGACGGTTTGAGGGAAAACATTCTACTTGATTTAGTCGGTAATAATTATTGCAACGCTTTTGCTCGTTCGGCTTAATACATTATTCACCTTTCACGAGGTTTTATTTATAGTTTTATTGCAATCATTAAACGTACGATAGATTACTATAAATAAAATAAAACAAGCACTTGAGATTCCAGAGTAGGGCGGCCTAGAACGGAACTCACGAACGAATCTACTGTCTGCCACTCACTTTGGTCAAACAGCAAATACTGTATATACAGTGACAGGCAAAAGTCTGGAATACAATTCGTAACCCCATTATAGCTGATTTTTTTTGAAACATCGACGAAACTGGTTGGTTTTAGGTTTCTCTTCGGGATTTTTTACAAATACTCATATTTTAAAAAAATATCTTCCAGCATACATCGTTTTTAGAGTTATGACGATATCATTTTTTTTTTAACTGAAAGCCCTTTAACTAGATTTTAATGTTACAGACTTATAAAGGATAAATAAGTTTCGAAGTATGAAATAAGTTTCGAAGTTTCGAAGTATAAAATATCCCGGAATAATTAATACAAATCAAATACAAATACGTAAGCTTTGAAATGAATCACATTTTAAAATAAGAAGGTCCTAGTCTATCATTGATGATTCTACATATCCTAGAGTGAACTAGGCCCAATCAGACCTAGGTTTTTATTTGTTTAATTGTCTTTTACAAATGGTGTATCAATGTTATAATTTTGAATTTTCAGCATGATTCACTTGTTTATTACATCGTTATAAAGGAATTAAGCTATCGCTGCTATACACATTTTTCATTATGGACAATTTTGATAAGATTTTATTTTAGAATCATGAATCACACATTCTTCGAGCCACTTGAAGTTTACTGGTACTTTAAAGTTATGAGCGGTATGATACATATAATATAAACCTGTCTGGTTTAATTTTTTGAATTAATGGACATAAACTTGATATTTATAAAGTTCTGTATTTTGTTTGGCTTATGGTGTAATTGACTATATTGTTTCTCTAAATAGATTTAGATGATAGACATAGACACATAGACACATATTACTCCTTTTGGCAGCTTGATGGCCATTGCATTCGATGTGCAAGCTTCAGGACAGTTCTGGAGAAACATTAAGCAGTTACTATACAAGTATGTATAATAACTGTTGTTAACCAAAGAAACTAGTACAAAGCTGGGATAAAAATAATGGGTAAACTTTAAACACTCTAAGGGAAAACAATTGTATTCTCTTTCCGTGTTTCATGTTCTATAGTTTACTCCCTCTTTCTTCAATTTTAGTCAAGTTGCACTTCACTGATGAGGGCAAGACCAAAACAATATTTTTCGAGTTGCTTTGTTGTTCTCTTTTCTGGGTCCAAATCACAAATGTGTTTCCCTTAGCACAAATCCTATTATCATATATGTACATTTTTCTTAATTTAAAATATTCATCTAGTTATTTTCATGGTAGTTCCATAAATGGTAGTTCACACTGATAATATAATCTTACATTGTAGGAAATCCGCAATTATATCAAAATATAATGTGCCAGGAGCACTACATACATACATATGTACATATGTATATAATTTTATAATGCAATTTTAGTTATGCATTACTTTAATGACAATATATACAACAATTTTCTACAGTTCTCTTTAGAACACCGTCTCTTATTATTTGTCATTCTCGCGACTTTGTTTACTTAAGGCAATATAAATTACTCAAATCATATTTCGATAATAAGTCTACTGGAGCTCTACCAGCAGATGGAGGCCGCCATTTTTTTCTGAACTGATACCATTCATCACGGCTCCCTATCAATAATATCTGACAACGCCCTGTTTGTAGTACATAGCGCATACCTCTTGGAATGGTTAATAGGTATGTTTGTGAGTAAGTGGCTGTATCGGGAAACTGATCGGATTGAATAATGAGAAATACGGTTCACGAAATGATATTTACTGATTAATTGCCTAGATCTTGTCGATTGGAAGTGCATTGTCTCCGACCGAACACAAATTTGTTTACACCAGGAACAGATTGTCTTTCTTTTCAGAGTGGAGCAGAAGTACGCACCTAACATTATGTACATACAAATTTGGTTGTATGTGTTGTAAGTTTAGAAAGTTTTTTCTTAAAAAAATTTCAGAACTATCAATTTTGTTTGCCAAAAAGATTTCCTTAATACATCATAATCCCAAATCAATACTGCCATCTGCCTTTTCAGAAATTGATATTTATTACAAAGTAACTTCCTTTAGATCCTTCATATTAAATTTGTCAGATAGACTGATTTCGATTCTGTAGTGAAAGATTGATATAATCCATTTTCTGATTACAGAATCGTAATCAACAACCCAAAAAATTAATGATATGCATTTAATAAACTTTTTATTTTTTAGGAAATTTGACACTTGTTGACAGCTGTCATTAAGTCGAAATTTATGCTTATTTGTAGACAAAAAAAAAACTGAATAAAAAATTTTGTTAGAGACTATAGGAGTTTTGGGGTTATATGGGGCGGAAGAAAAATGTGCGGTAGAAACTTTTTTTGACAAATTTGGTTTCAGTGCATCAAAATACATAGGAAATGGTGGGTCTGATCAAAACAAACGAACCTGTTTTTTACCGAGGGAAAACGCCATGCTTATAACTAAGAAATTTCAGAAATTTTCGTTGAACACGTTCTACTGTATATTTGCGACATTCATAATATGGATACCATACTAGTGCACCGTATTCCAATTTAGTTCTTACAAAAGAAAATTACAAAATCTTCAAAACTTCAAGTTGGTATGGTCTACAATTTCTAATTATGACTTTTTTATACTTTCAGAAACTACCTTGTTAATATGGTCGGTGAAGGTTTCTTATCAAACGTGATCCCTAAATCTTTGGTAGAATATGTGCGTGGTAGGATGCTTTCATCCAGTCATGGAATTAAATTTAATAGGATCTTATTTATTGCCAAACGTGAGGACTTTACACTTATTAACATTAACAAGTAAATTATTTGAAACAGACCAATTATAAAAATGGTTATGGCAGTATTGAATTGGTGGCACGACATGTCATCTCTTGATTTTCTGTTGTTTTAGGGATATGACTTCATTGATCAACTTTATTTGACAAAATCCAAATATTTTTAATGGATCGAGGACCACGATTTAAACGATTGCATTTAAATATAGATAATCTAACAGCTTTATTTTCATTTTGTGGCAGAATACAGATTCGTCAGGAAAATAAGCGGTTCCTTTTTGTTTATTACTATTTTTTAAAGAGAAAATGGGTAAATAATTGTCAGTACAATCATTGTCAGAACAGTTCTTCCCCTTACAAATTCAAGGTATTTAATAACACGAGTAAAAATGTTCGCGTGTTAATTTTTTTTGTCGAATAAGTTGTATACTTCAACCATCAACTACTATACTGTCATAAATATACTTACCTATCACTTTGTAAACGAAATTCTGCGAACGTGTCTTAAAACGCCAAATTAAACTCGTTCAATTAATACTCACCCAGTCATCGATAATCTTGCAGTTGCGGACTTGCCACAAAATTGAACGGCCGCAATAACGATACGGTGGCGGAATGCAATTTTATGAAAATAAAGCAAAACGAGACGACCCCTCGCAAGCCCCTTTTTAGAGTGTAATTTTGAATGCGACAGCATTCTGCAGATTATCGCGACGCTGTGGTAGATTGATCGTCACTTGTCAGAAAAAACAAGGACAGGGTTTGCGTACTCATAAACAACGCCTGGTTTTGTAAAGAGGCGTCTGGAAGCCTTTGGATGTAATTTCATCTACATAGCTGCCAGACGCTGCGACGCAAATACACCTCAATCATTTTTTATAACATTTTTAAATAAGAATTCGTATGCATAACTCAATATTTGACCAACATCTAAAATACATTCTTTTAATAACTCTCCCAGCTGTACCTTTTTTGTATTTTGAACTAAGGTTGTAAGTTAAATATTTGGATTTTCCCAAATATGTAAGTTATTATATGTGTTTCAGATATACATAGGTAACTTATTAAATCACTTCGAAAACGTATCATATATTGCATTTTCGCGAATGATAGCGTGACGTTATTAATCAGATTTTGTAACCATATGGGAAATATTTTTGAAAGTGGGGATGACCACAAGACATCATTCAATACGTAAATGGTGTTCTCTGACATAAAAGCAACTCTGGATGATTTTAGTTTAGTTTTTTAGTCTTGAATTTTAATAAGCTCATTCGATATGACAAATGTTGTATTAGACAGATTGGTGGAAGCACATGATAAAAGAATATCGAAAATGTTAAATGAGTTGAAGCAGAGAGTACCTAATAACCTTGAAATACTTAAAGCTCTATCAATATTATCAAAATATTTTAAATGACGTTAATAAGGCGACAACTTTAACCATAATTAAAGTTGTCTTAGTTGTAGCATGTGAAACACTACAACAATCTTATATATTTTCATAAGCCTACACAAAACCTCTGTCTTTTAAAAAAATAAAATAGTCTTTTGTGCATGTTGTATAAAAAAATTCCCAGAAAGGAATATTGAATTTACTCCAAATTTAACGACCGCACTCTAAAGCGTGTGCCACTTTAAGAGTCTCTTAGATTTGATGATTTAATAAACGAATATTTACATAATGTTGTTTAAATAACAATCGTGATTACCTGATTACATTAACTATGAATATATTTAGAACTGTTCCATGAAGTATTTAAAATTAATAATAGAAACTATAATGATTACTGAATGATAAAATATAAAACTATATAAGTACTCATCGTCCCACTTTTTTAGTTCACAATAATATATTTTGATAAAAACAAACAAGTATATTTTTATAATTGCGAAGATGATTGTGCTTCCATTGATTATTCGGAAATGATTACTTATGAAATTGAAGGTAGCTATGTACATAATTATGTAGGTAATTAAAATTCTATTTTCCTTATTTTACAGATTCTTCACAAAGCTCTATATTTTTTACCTATTACCCAAACTATCTAATTACATAAACTGGAAACAGACTATATAATGTCATTTATAAATTAATCTATAAACGGTTTTACTAAATTTAAATTCAAAATAACAGGTTATATATCAAATTATAACAGATTCAATATTAATAACAGTTTAATTCAAAATTAAATTACGAATGTTTCATTAAATTCCATATTGGAGGACATTTGTTAATACCTGACAGAACATGTTTTATTAACTTTTGACGGTAATAATTTTAACGATAAATTATTTAAATAACAGGTAAATTCATCCAGAATATATTATACTTAACCGTATTATAGTATCATTATGGGCGTACTTTTTTCAATCTTTTCAATCATGAGGTCATATTTCAACAGTTACTTAATCGGAAACCTTTCTAGGACATGTGTATCCTTGTATCCTTTCAGTCACAAGTGAATTTTTTAAACATTTTTAGTGGTAGATTCAAGTGCCTACAATAAACTGTATATTATCTACATGATGTCCTCTTGTAGGGATATTGTGCGTTGGAGAAGTAACATTGTAGAGTAGAAGCAGGCTTTGTAGAGTAGAAGAAATAGGTGGCATTGGTAGATATAAAAATTTTCGGTAAAATCTCGAACACAAAAAACGAAGCAAACGCTCTTATAAACCACTTGATACCACATGCACTGTCACAGGAATGATGAATTAATTTGAGATGTGTTCAGTACTTTGAAATTTCACCAAAAAATGGAGGTAGCGGAATGTATTAGTAGTATATGTACATATATGGCCCCTCATGGTGTAATATGCGTTAAGTCTTCAATTTGCTATTTCAAGATCATAAGATTTGTTGAAAAATAATGTTCCTGTAGGGGGACACTGTGACTGAAAGTGTTAATTGTAAAAATAATATTACTTTCAGCTAGATAATAAAATAATACATATTAAAGACGACACTGATCTTCGTCTCTAATTAAAATAAACCCGCTCACTGCAAGTACAGTTTGTCCTCCGCTAGAATTTCGATTCTAGTTAGGCCAGAAGTTTGTAGATTGTAGTCGATCCTCATATGCCGTCCAATGCTGAGCATAATCTGACAATTTTAACAAAATAAATGTTTATGCAAGTCATTCTTTAACGACAATATTTTAATTTATTCAAAATGAACAAAAATGAATTTTGGGGCCAGGTCTAAGATCCAAAAATGCCATACCGAAATTTGGAACGTAGAATATCTTTGTGAAACGAAATCAAACTGCATCGTATGCATAGACGCAACAAATGCATCGTATGCATAGTCGGTACTCTCGTTTAAAACCGTCATCTATCGCTATTTGGCATATCGGTGGTAATTACCACATATCAATTATATAGACCAAACCATACAGATAAACCAATAAAGCCAAGCGGACGCCCAGTGAGGCCCGGGCTTGAAAGCGAAATTATGGATAAATGGTCGCGTTGGTGGTTGTAAATACAGAACCAACTGTACCTATACTTAACCACAAACGAGACATTTCTTTCTTTAAGTAACCAAACTTTTGATTTAGTAAACATTGCAAACTGTCGGGTCTTCCAATTCGTATACTTTCGCAATTCCAGAGTAGGCTTACAGTTTAGTTACCTTCGATTGTGTTGGAATTAAATAACGAGCTATTATTTCATTATAACTTTCATAGTTTTCATAAGAATTTTTTTGTTATTCCTCAATGCGGCTCTGTTTAAATAAGCGGGACTCGCGTTTTCTTCCACACGTCACAACCCCAGAAGTTGGCTTCAACTGTTCTCGTACAGAAGATACAGCAGCGCTTGATCGAGTTTGTCTGTGATACGCATAAGAGCTACGCGTGTGGAACGCAAAAATGTTTGACATTTTGGAATGTTTGATAGCAATTGGAACCGTCATTTACTGTCCAATATTAATAGGCCCATCACTAACACCGTCCGTTGACATAATTTACGAGGGGATGAAAAAACGGCGGCTATTCCTCGGACATCAAAGGTGTGATCGGACTTATTCTATTGATGGACGGTATGATAATTATGTAGGTACCGGTATTAACCCGTATAACAAGACAGATGCGTAAAAAATTTACCCCAGACAGGTGACATGAGAAGTACACGTTTTTCTTATCCGCATTAAAAAAAGAACACAATGAACACATACATTGATTGAAGTTAACATAAAAATATTAATGATCCTGCTTTCATAAAAGAAAATTAGAAATGCAGGATGTTGGTTTAATACAACTGGTAAAAAAACTACGTCAGGTAATTATTTTCCAGTCCACTAAGCATGGAATTTATAAAACCACGATGGTTCAAATTCCACCCATATGTATCGCGCACAGTTCCCCCAGTGGTGTGGTTTGGGATGCTTAGAACAAGTATTAAGTACCTAGATACAATGCAGGCTTTAGTCAAATGCAGACGAACAGTAGTCTGATTACCACAGCTACTAGCAACGATAACCAAATAATTAACAGAAATATGCGATGCAGATTTTTACGACATTTTTTCCTAAATATGTCAGTTTTCAACAACTATGTAGAAGGTATTTCTATTTTTGAAATATTCCTGAAGAAATTGACGATTAACGGTAAAACAAGATATTAATGGCTAGATACGGAATCATTTTTTACGTTGAAAACCAGATGGGGTTATAATATACATATTCCATAGCGAGAAAAAAAATCAGAATATTGGATACGCTAGTATCAATCTAGCATCACCTAGTATCAATAATTGATACTAAGTGATTCTGCAACTGATTGATACTGATAATTATTAATGAGTTGTTGAATATCTTTCAAAATAACTATTGGGTGATGAAGATTGGATAAGCGTTTAATTGTAATCAATTAAACATTCAAAAAAAAAATTGAATACTGAACCAGTGAATAAAGCCAACGATGCATGAAGATGACGGCAAACTTGAAAAAACTTATAAAGTTCTAGGAGGATTAAAGAAGGCCTCTTCTGGTTCATACACCTTGAGATTAATATGACAAGGTCGTTTATCCAGGTAACGATTAGAAAAAGCTATAGTAGATTGTGAAAGCTATCCACCTCACATAGCTACAGTTATAGACAGTCTAAGAAAACCGACCTTTACACACTTTGTAAAAGTTTTGTAAAATTGTATCAATTGCTTATCAACAATTGGCTGATTTAAAGAAAGTAATATGTAAAAGTCACTGCGGAGACGGGACTTGGAAGGGCGGTAGGTGTAATTCACCTTCAGGACAAGTTTGAACTTGTTCGAGTCGTTTGTTTGTTTTTTTGTAACTGTTTTCGTAAACCGTTTTTTTTCCAGTGCGTTTTAAAAATGAGTGACATTAATTTTGAGGTGTGCTATCAGGTTTTGCTTCAGAAGTGGACACAGCGCAATGGATACTTTTGCAAAACTTCAACACGCCTACGGAGACTTGAGTGTTTTTTCAAAAGCCCAGGTTTTTCGGTGGTTTAAGGCATTCTCAGAACGACGAGAGTCGATTGAAGATGAACCACGCAGCGGAAGGCCTTCATCTTCAAGAACCGATGGAAATGTCAATAGAATACGGGATCTTGTGCGTTCAGATCGTCGGTTAACAAGAATGATAGGTGAAGAGTTAAATTTGAATCACACCACTGTTCATCAGATTTTGACTAACGAATTGGGGATAAGAAAAAATCTGCGCAAAAATGGTTCCAAAAAACCTTTCGCAGGAACAAAAGGACAGGAGGAGAGAAAAGTGTGTTGAGTTTTGGAATCGATTAAAAATGATCCCCATTTCATGGAACGTGTCATTACTGGTGATAAGACTTGGGTGTTTGAGTACGACCAGGAAACCAAGCGTCAAAGCATGAAGAGGCATAGTTCAAGCTCTCCAAGACCCAAAAAAACAAGAATGAGCTAAGAAGTCGAAGATCAAATACATGCTGATTTGCCTTTTTTCATAGCCAGAGAATTGTCCTTGTTCTTGAAAATCCTCAGATTAAAAAAATCACCTCAAGGGACTAATAAAAAAAAACAAAAACAAAAAAATAAATCTCATTACTTAATTTACACACCTCGTATATCTGTCGTTAGATCTTGAACTTATTAGATTTATGCTGGCTGTAACCATTCGCTTTGTAAATGACGCTTCTATGAAATTGAGAATATTCTGAATTCGGTTGCAAACTGTGGAAAACTTTCTCGTTACTTAGCCGAAGTCGTCCATTCAAAAAAAAACGCCTTTGCTGGAGAACCCTTGAAACAGATTGAATAAATCCTCGGCGAAAAAAATAAATCAGTCCGATGTATGTATTTGAATCGCTCCTCTGCTTTCGAAAACTTTCGAATCGCACGTCCGCGAAACCGTATAAGGATAATTTAATTTGCATTGTCGCCTTAAATATCCAGCGTGTCTGCGTTAAATCGAATCAAGTGCTTTCCAATCTGTAACAAATTGTTGACGTTCTTAATCTAATTAAAGTAATCGCGGCGGATATCACCGCTACAAGATCGGTCACTTAACATGTTGACCTCGCTTGGGCGAAATCGCAGTTGCCTTAGACGAAGTATCATGCTGTAAAGATAAAAGCGCCCATGACAAGTGCCCATCTAGCCTACGCCTACTTAGATAAGTATCGCCCGTTTTTTGTTCTTTTTACCATTATCCCGTTCCGCGCTTGCTATATATACGGAGCGGTCTTGACGAGACCTATATAGAAATTAGATTGACAAAAGAATGAGACAGATGTTTTTTAAAAACAAAAAAAAAATAGTTTCAACACACTCTTAGAATTACTTGTTATACATTAAAGAGGTGACTTATACTATAACTTTATACTTACGATATAAATAAATTCTACGTAAGTAATTTAAAGATTTTGGAAAAATAAAATTGTACTAGATTCAAATATTTTGTATAATTTTAATAATAATCTGGCATGGGCAAAGATTAAAAAAAGCTTTTTCTGCGACCTTTCCAAATTTTCTAAAAAAAAATTGACGATAACCAAAAGTAACCTGATTGCTCCTATGTATGTGCATATTATTTACCACCATATTTTTTTCCATATGATGAAGACTTTATGGGTGACACTATGAGCAGGCATGACACTATATTACTTTTATAAATAAATACCACCTTTATTTTTTTCTATTTTAGTTCGATTTTAGAAAAGTGAAAAACCCGTCTTATAGGTTTTTATTTTAAATTGAATTAAAATACGATAACAAGTTTACTAAAACTCCTTATGTAAGCAGGGGATATAAAAAATAATGTGTTTTATAAATATAACACCCTGTATATTTTGATAATATTAGATTCCCTATATTATTCTCAATCGAAATATTCACATATTTCAAATCAACGCCTTCCAAAATAAGAGGCTTTAATAAAATTAACACAGTACACCAAATAAATATATATGCCATAAGTATTTTTTTTTTCATTTTAAATTCATTGATTACGTCGGCACAAACAAATAAATTGTGAGGTTACCTCAAAAATCCGTTGTCCGAAAAAATAATTGTCGAGATATCTAACATTTTTTTCCAAAGGAAAAATTTCCTTTTTTCATCGAACTATTTAGTTTAGGTACTATAAATAGTATAAATTGCGTTGTAAATATTCTTATTATTCTACTTATTTTTGGCTTAATAGTGCAGATATCTCTAGTTTGGCCAAATATGGACTTAACGGATTTTTGCAGTAAGCCCACGAAATGTATAATTTAGAGCACCCTAGCATTCCTGTTTTTGTTACATGTCACACTAGCATGGCGTTATAGAGTTTATGAGTTCAGTCTGTTGACCCCTATACGATACCTTATGATAAAAATGTCAAAAGGTGCCAATTGTACCTAATGGTTTTTGTAGTCAAAATTATCTCATGACAAAACAATCTCTCTCTTTACTCTATATCATGATCCGTGATTTAACCTTACAAATCGCAAAATTGACGACTTTTTGAACATTTTTTAAGGTTAGGGCAACATCTTAATAGGGTTCAACCATGTATCTAATACTCCTATATTGCCAGTAGGGGTCTGGAGATGGACGAAATCACCACGGTGCAGACATATATGCGTATGTCTCTCTTTCGTAACTACTTCGAGTCTTACGCGCATGCCCGAGAATTGAACATGCCTACAAGCGTGCATCAGTTATAGCGTCACACACAGCCAATTGCCCCACCAGACTCGTGACGCTTGCGCACAACAGGTCAAGTAGTCATTTGCTGTCTCACTTACCTCGTGACACCTCCACTTACGGGCACCAGCAATATAGGAGTATTAAATATATGGGTTCAACAAACTGCGAATTCGGATACAGCGACCCAAAAAACATGCTTGTATGGTGCAATTTGTTCTAAATGAACCTTCTTTTTGTATGTGCCGGTCTTATCTTTTCCTATTTCGATGAAATGTGATATACTTCTAAAAAATTCTACACTCATAAAAACACATTTTAAAGTAGAAATGAAGATTGCTTGAGAGTACTTCGAAAAAAGTTACCTCTTAATATTTCTGACAAAATCAGTTTTATTTATTCTTCACATATAATTTCATAATATGCGACAATTTTTTAAAACGTTTTTTAACATGTTAAAGTTTTAAAAACATTTTTTCTAAAATTTTATTACAAAATTTGGTATTGGCCTTGCCTTTCATTACAAAATTATAGCCTTGTTATGTTATAATTATAACATTTACAACCAGAATACGTAGATACATTTATATAAAATTGTCTACCTAAAATAACGTAGGAATAGATAAGATCTGTCAATATCCAAATCATTCAGGGTGCATGGTATGGTTAATTTTCAAATATAGGGTCGTTATAAAATTAACTGGCTGAAATATGCCAAAATAGTCAACGGTTTACGTTCAGGCGTCTCATACAAAAAAACTACATTGTATTTGCTCTATAGCACGCCTGAAATTAAAATATTTACACTCTTTTCATGGCATATTTAAACGTTTTTATTGGTTCTCGTGTACAAGAACCAACTGACAGTCACAACTGCATACCTCGAAACCGCGCACAACTCTTGAAGCACGGGGCAGGGGTTAAACTCCTCCAGTATCCCGGGGTGATCCGTAATAGGCCTAATTACGTTTGCGTTATTTTCAGAAAAAAAAATCAAGTTCTGGTTCGCCACGGGAGGGGCCGGATTCTGCCTGAGCAGGGCGTTGGCTTTGAGGATGATGCCTGTGGCCAGGTAAGTCATTTCGGTGTATTTCTAAATAGTTTACGGCCCGCGGGAAGTAATAACAATAGACGTCTGTTGCGTTTTGTAACAACGACACTTACCTCAATTGTTAATTACAAGGCTCTCTACAAACTGTCTTGACAAATTGACGAATCAAGTGGGTTCCCAATACTCACTTGGCTTAATATAAACAGTGTTCAAGAACTTAATGGTCATGTTTCGTAAGAAAAATAATAAATAAATGATTAAGTACTACATCCTAGTAGACTATCTCACAAGTAGTAATATTACTGTTATCATGTGAAGGAAAAATTATCTGTTTAGATATTAGTGAAAGAATAGACTGACAAAAATATATTTCGATATTTTTAACAATTGGTATATTTCGTAAAAAAATACTGGAATATTTGATATCAAGCTTGGACCGAATTTGCAATCCAGTCTAAATCTTATTTTGTTATATACCTACATATGTACCGTCTAGATATAATGTTATCAACATATATGATTGATGATCCTTGAAATGTTAAAAGAAAATAATTTATTGTTTTATACCCTTTTTCGTAAAACAAAGTTGTCTTTGACAGTCTCACAAAACTGAAAAAATAAATTACTTGCAAAAAATACATTATACAACATTGCAGATACATGGGTAAACAATTAAAAAAAACTGCTGCCTCTGAATCACCACTTCCATAATTTTTCCATAATTAATGAGATTAAATTTCTAAAAAATATTAGTTTGTATTTTTAAGTGTTAAATTTGGATATAATCTTTGTGACCTTTATGGCCTTTCTAGCAATTATGGATACATGACATGAACTCTGCGACATTTACTGTTTTAATGACTAATGTGGCCTTTTTGATTTTTATGGACTTCATGACATTTTTATGAGGTGTATGGTGACCCTTATGACGACGAGCTATATATATGACCCATATGACCTTCCTGAATTTACCAATGAAAAAATGACTTTCCTAAAAATACCAATGTGAAAGACCAATTTCCAACCAATTTGTGATTTCTGAACTGTACGACCTTTGTGTCCAGTATGATTTTTATGACCAATATGACCTTTATGGTCTTATTACCGTTATAACCTTATGACAATATGACCTTACGGTCTTTATTACCAATATAATATGACCAATATGACCTTTGTGACCAACTTGAAAAAATGCCCTTTATGACCAATATGGCCTTTATGACCAAAATGACCTATATGACCAATATGAGGTTTACAACCTGTATGACCAATATGAACTTTACGACCAACATGACATTTATAGTCTGTAGGACCTCTACGACTCATATGACTTTTGTGACTTATGATCTAATGCCCAAAATTAGTTTTATTATCTATGTCATAGAGATCATAATCATTGTATTGGAAATGGGCGTAGGTACAGGACACGAGGAAGAGTACATTTTTTTAGTGCTCCTTCCACTGCGCACTAAAATTAATGTTAAAAGCGACATCGACAGGACAGGAGTTACATATGAAAAATATATTCAAATAGGATATTTTCTCATACAATTTAATTTACTTTCATCCCACCTGTCGAAATTTTCCAATTTTTCTCCAATTTTCCAGACGTGGGTCGAAAATCAGAGTAAATAAAAGTGACACTTTCAAACCTTTTAAAAGTCACAAACGTCATCGTTACATACATATAAGATTGTAAATAGAGAAAAACACAGATTCAATTCCACCGCTAACATGTATATGTTCACGAATATATAGAGACATCCAACAAAAAAACGTCATCAAAGTTGGCCGAGAAAAAAATGACGTATTTCAATTCTTAATCGAATTTATAACCTTATTTAATTGTCAAATTTGTCACATTATATGATAACCAGTACTTATTTTACAAATTGTGAGAGTCACTTGTCAAAAGTTTGACATAACCGAAAAGCTTAGACATGACCACTATTTCCATCTTTCTCGTTCATAGCCAGAGTTGATGACGTTTTTTTTGGATGTCTCTATATAATGTTTTAAATGCATTTAAAAAATAAAATTAGTACTTGAGAGTTGTCGAAAGTTTGAATAACAAAACCTACCAAATAATATATGTATGCAGTTGCTAATTGCATTTATAAACCGTAACTACTTGATTGTAATTATTAATTTCATTTATAAGACGTATGTTTCCTTAATTTTTATTCAGTAGTTATACAAAACGATTTTAACAATTATTTCATCTTGGCGAATAAGTATTTTAATGTAATTAATACATACTGTTATTATTATTTTTTACTTGTTTGTCTCAGCATTGTATTACAGACATAAATATACTAAATTTTAGGCTTTAGCTCAATTATTTGTTCATATGATTTGCGGCCTATTAACTATGCCTGGGAATTCGTATTCATACTAAACTTATTCTGCATAATATGCAGCATAATATGATAAAGTTTGAATGTATGTTCCGGAGTTAACACAACATATACGTACAAGTTTATGAGATTACTTTTTACTGTTATTTTCGCGGCTTTCAGAGTGTTTTTCGCACATCTAGTTTCTGTATTGTATGATTGTTTTGAATTTCTCATTTTTGCAGGAAACAAATATTATACAAAGTTAAACATTAAAAAAGTGTAACAAAATATTCATGAGACACAATTTTATTTAAAACGTAGGGCAGTGGAACGTACAGCAATACCAATTATAAATTTTGTCAAAAGCAACTACGATAGAGAAATTAAACGAAAGAGAAATAAAGTACATTTATATAGTAGGTACCTACTTGTTAAATAAAGTCGTAGAACTTTCCCTTGTACAGATTTAAGACGATATTTGTAGGACCCTAATTAATTGGCGTTTGTTAATCTCATATGAAAAAATGTTTACTGATTCGTAAGAGATTTACCATCCTGTACGGTTAACAGGGACCAGATACTCAAAAGCTCATTAATTTTATCTTCATCTGACATTTCAGACATTTTTGGTCTTAGACGTATATAACCACTTATTTAGATGTTATAGGGGAAATCTGGGCAAGCTTATGTCTAAACCTAGATTTTGTTATTTATTATTAAATCTCTTAAAATCTGTTGGAGTTCATATGAACCTTTCTGTTTACTTTACCCTTTTTGTATTTCTTTTCAAATATAAAAAAAAAAATGTTATATTGGTAGAGTTTTCTGACCTAGAGATACAGTTATTAATATGCCAAAGTACACTAAATCAATATCGAACTTTCCGTTCCAAATTCAATTTCCGAATCGTACCTAAACCGAACGCTGGCAAAAGCTGATTACAACGAAAAGCGAGAAGTACAAGTTCAGATCGGAAGTGGTTCGTAAATATGGAGTTCGGATATGTGGATGTTGGCAGTGTAGTATGAAGAGTCAATATACGAGGTGTGGCTATTAAATAACCGAACTGCTGTCATAACACATTTTATTCGTTACCAATTACAGTAGCAACTTTTTCGCCTTCAATATAGTCCCCTTGGCGATCTTTAGACCGCTTCATACGACTTTTCCATTCTTGAAAGCAGTGCTGGAAGTCCTCTTCTGTCAGGTGGTCAGAACCTCCGTCACTTTTGCTTTAACCGCTTCCTCACTTTCGACTCTTTTCCCCATCAGCGTCCATTTGACCTTGGAAAATAAAAAAAGTCACAGGGGGCAAGGTCGGGCGAGTATGGTGGATATTCCAAGACAGTAATGCCGTATTTTGCAAAAAAAAAAAAACGCCTTCACAATCAAAGCAGAATGGGCCGGTGCATTATCTTGGTAAATCTTCCATGATTTGGTCTGGGTCCACAAATCAGGTCTTCGTCTCCTCACACGCTCACGAAGGGCCGTCATAACCTCGATGTCATAATGTTGATTGACCGTCTGACCCTCAGGGACCCGTTACAATGTGATCGTATACAATGCCTCGAATGTCAAAAAAGACGATCATCATCGCTTTGAATTTGGATTTGCTCATCCTGGCTTTTTTTGCCTTGGTGAGTTCTGGCTCTTACAATGCCTGAATTGTCGCTTTGTTTCGGGGTCGTAACCAAAAAAATCACGATTCATCACAAGCAGTCACCGTGTCTAACAAGCCTGGATCAATGTTAATGTTGTTTAGAATGTTAGCGCAAATGTTCATTCTTGATTCTTTTTGCTCAGGAATGAGGAATTTTGGCACCATTTTTGCGCAAACTTTGCGCATGTTGAATGATTCATGCAAAATCTGACGAACACATTCTTTATCGATTCCTGTTATTTCAGTAAGCCCTCGAATGCTTAGACGACGATCTTCGCGGATTAATGTACCAAATTTTTTCAATGTTTTCCTCCGTTTTTGACTTGAGGGCCGTCTGGGGCTCGGATCGTCTTCGGTCGTTTCACGTCCCTCTTTAAACGTTTAAAGTTAAGTTTAAACACTTCTTTCAACATTTCATAAGCTTCTGTAAAAGTTTTCCCCAGATTAACAAGAAACTAGAGATTAACCCATTGCTCCATCTGAACACTTAACATTTTTTCGACGCGTCACTGGTGCGAAGACTAATTCAAACGACTGCTGCAGTAAAACTGAACAACACACTGGCTTGTCCAGCAAGCTCAGGATGGGGAACAGTATCACCAGACACAGTCTGTTCAAACGTATGTTGCGACACGCTCCAAGTAATAATCACACGTTTTTACTAATGCATACGAAAAATTTAAATAATGTAAAAAACACACGAAATACATATATATATTATATTGATTCACACTTGAACATCTTTTTACTTAACCCTGCAGCAGTCGCGCAATTCTGAATAAGCCGGAGCGCACAATGGATGCGAAAACATGCGGATGTGCAAACGCGCGAAAATATACCCATATAAGCACACGAATCAACTTGCCCGGAGTGTGAGAGCTTGTATTTACATTGTAGATTGAGATCGTTACTATCATTGGCGCATTTTGGATGACGGACATTCGCATATTCGCACATTTCTGCATCCAGTGTGAGTCCGGGCTAACACGGGTGTTTGCGCCTAGTCTGCCAGACCCTCAATTATGTTTATGGTTTTTTTTAATATATAAAATTGAGAAAAACGAAACAAAGTGTTTAATACGGGTATTTATATTTACTATATATCCCAATGGTGACAGTAGTGCTAAAAAATGGTGATTTTTAGGATGGAGTCCATTTAATAAATTTAAAAAAAGTTCCCGGTCTGAGTTAAAAAAGTGATGTTTTTAATATAAAAAGAAGGTATATGTATAATAATTTTAAGATAATTTTAGAAGTTTCTAATTATGTGTAAATAAAATTTTTTTCGTTACATTAAATGGTAAATACGAGATAGATAAAATAATGTACTAAGTATTGTACACCTTAAAAAGGTTACAAAAAGTCCACGATGGTATATGTCTATTCTTAGATAAACAATAACCATTTTTTATATTTCCATGCAAGCCGGGGCGGGTCGCTAGTTGGATATAAAGTAAACATTTGTGAAACTGGTATATATGTCGCAAAATCGTATCAGTGTCAAAATGTTCATACATATAACAAAATAACAAAAAAATATAAGGAAGAACACCATAAAATTTAAAAAGCATCATAACTGATTGTTCTGTGCTATTTACAGTTTTCGCACTTGTGTGATCGCGTCTAGTCTGAGAGGGCCCCAGCTCTTAAATATCGGTAGCTAAATAAGCGATTGATTGGTTATTTTACATCAATGCAGCTGGTATAAATATGAAGCGACTGCGGATTTCGCTGACATAAATCCAACGGTTTCTAAGTCTCAGCCGTTTTTGAGGCGGCGGGTTGTGTCTGTGAGATTAGTTTTAATCATCTCCTGATGATGCCGACATGGTTGATGAACAGCGCGCGTAAACAAAAAAGTGTTTCGGTATTAAGTGTGAATTTGTGTTCTACGCCGAAAGGTCAAATTCTTCTCCTACATCATAACGTATGTCCTAAAAGTTCTGGCACAAAATATTTATAGCAGTTTTTTTTTTAATGAAAGATTTATTGAAACATAAATTATTTATCATAAACTGCATCTTAATGCTTAACTAAACCTACTATAAATTATGTGAAGCGGCTCATACTCCTCTACCAGACGCAACTTTCTTCGGATGTCTCTCATGAGGCCCTGGACGGAATTCAAGTCAATTTCTCTCAATTTTTCAAAAATTCGACGTCTTAGTTGCTGTTCTTTTTGGGCTTCCCAGCCTCTGTCATAAACTTTCCGCGACAATAAAGCCCAAAAATCCTCTATTGGGCGAGCCTGAGGCAGTTAGGAGGATTAGCTTTTTAGGACAAAAGGTATGCGGTGTTGACGAAGCCAGTTTTGGGTACCTAAGTAATGACACGATGCTAAGTCTGGCCTATGATCATCCTCAGCATGATGTTCTTGGACAAACTGGAGCAATTTGGAAAGACAGTTCTCAATTACCCCTGACTGTTCAAAGCTTCGCCTCTCACTCTTCCCACAAAAGGTCGGGATATGCCCCTGTTAAAAATTCGCACCACAAGGATTTTATCGGCAAATTTTGCTTTAGTCTTAAACTTTAAATTGTCAGGGCATTCCTCTAGGTTATTTGTATAAAACCCATCATTTCTTTTCATTTCGGAGTTAGCCAAAGTGAAATACATTTCGTCGTCTAAAATAATGTTCTTGCCATCGGCAAAGTAGACCCGTCTCAGTTGACGGCAGCATCTTGGTATACGTAGAAGCTGCCCTTGAGTGTATTTGGGGCACTTACGTCTTTTTCGATATTTCAGACCATTCCTCTTCAATGTCAACGATACCGTACTCTTAGAAGTGTCATATTGACGAGCCAGTCTCCGTGATGACAACCAACTTGGTTTCTTGCTCTTCTTACCAACCGCTCTTCCCTATGTGCAGTAAATACTCGTGGTCTTCCACTTTTTGGAAGGTTCAAACAAGGTATTCCCTGCTCGCACTCCGCTATTGTTCGATAAATGGTTCTGCGAGAAATATTTTCATTCTTGAATATTCGAAATATTTCAGCTTTGGGTACCCGCCCAACTAAGTTATAGATACTTTTTCTTATTTCTAATTTATACGACATTTGAAACATAAACTTCAAAATAAATAACCCTCGACTAACAGTCAACAAAGTAAACAATCTTTTGACGACTTGATATTATTTCATTATTGTTAAGATTTAAGTTCATGAATTTTGTGCCAAAACTTTTAGGACATACGTTATTAACTTAAGAAAATTGTCACATACAACAAACTAAGCAAAAACAACAATTAACATTCAGAAAAGAGAACTAGGCAATATTTCTTTCACATGCCAACTTGCCCCGATCTCCCCCACCTTTCAGCCAAATTAATGAGGTATCCCTATCTAATCGGCTGTCAATTAAGGAGATCACTTTTGAATTAGCCGACTATCCTAAGAACCCCGAAAAAAACGTAAAGACGTTTCACACGTAATATAAAACCGCATTTTAAACGAAAGTGAATCGTTTTAAAGCATAAGAATGTTTTACTGTTACTTTTAAATTATGTTAAAACTGCTCTTTTATCGGAAATATATCTGAAATACTTCAGCAGTACTTGTATAATCACGTTTTTAAAAGTTCTCTTGATAAAATGTCTTTCACAATAATGAACTACATGTCTATATTTTTTTAAATTTTGTTTCGAGTAGTTTGTACTTAGAATACAGTTAGACATTTACTTTTTAATTTAGCTTATATAATGTTTAATGTAAAATTAAAGTAATTACGTTGTAAATAAACATAACATTCCGTTGGATATACATATGTATATAGTTGAACATAATAATAAAATAATGTTATATGGAGATGCATAAAAGTAAAAAATATATATTTACCCTGGTTGAACATATTTCTGGTTTCCTAATTTGAATATACTACTGATAAAATTGCTACACCTAATTGTTATTACCATACCGTTTAATTAATTGTTATAGAAATTAAGGAACACTCCATGTAAACATGCGATTTTAGGTATTACTTTAGCAGTTCAATTATTGACATTGCGTTTTTTGCTTGTTAGCTTAGCATTTCAGATAGAATGGCTTCATGAGATATATAAATGGTGTTCTTTTCAGAGCAGTTATTCCATCTATTTGACACAATCTAATTAAAATCTCTCGTTCGTCAGTATACTTACTAATATTTTTTGGATACCGTAATATTGGAATATAAAAAACATTAGTGTAAGAAATACTAGAGTATTCTTATTTTTACAACTAGAAATTTTATGAAGGTAAATTGTGATGGAGGAATAGCAAAATTTCTGCGTTTCTTGAAAGTATTCTACTTCTAATTTCATAAAAAATTTCCTTTTGAAGAAAGAAATTTTCACCGCATCACTTCGGACGAATCAGACGACTGCCTCGGCCATAACCGAATAGTATAACAATAGGCTGAAGCGACCGAATACCGATGCCGAATCGGTGGTTCAGCGCATCACTAACACTTAACTATTGTAATAAAACATATGCTGTAATAAAATATATGTCTCAGGACCAGAATTTGTTAGTTAACGTACACATACATATTTTTCAAGATCTCACATCCATAGTACACCAAAAATTCCGTAATGGTAGTTGTAATGGTAGGACTAGAAAGAGGTGCATTAAAAGAAACGCACAATGGAAAATTTGAAGCTCAAAACGATCCATTCAAGGTGTTTTGGAATTGTCATTTAAATGTCTAGATTCTGGATTCTGGAAGCGTTCTAGGGCGGCCTTCAGAAGACCGCAGCACTTAGGCTCCATTGCGCACCTTGTGCTTCCTCCTTTGGGAACTCATCTAAGCTGTCAGCCGTCCTAATGCTTTGAAAAAGATGACGGTGTTGCTTAGGGAATCTCTCTCATGTAGGCCAAGGATGACCAAGGGTCAATCTATTCTTGATAGGATTCCGAAACAGTCGCGTAGTGTATTTGGCACGGTCTCCTCTTCTTGCTAATAGCCTCTGCAAAGAGATGTTTCGTTTAGCTTTAAGTTGTAGAGGTGTTTTCTTAGCTGACCTAGATACTAAGCTGAGGTGTAAGCTTAGCTGTATCATCTTTAATTTGTTGATGTATTACAGTGGCAGACAGTTAGCTAGGAGCCAACCTATCAACTTCTTTGTTGCCACTGCAATGGGTGTGGCCCTTTACTTGCTGCTGTTATTTTGTAGTTCTGTATATCTTGTATCTATATTTTAATCGTAACTCCCTGCGGGTAACCTCTTTAGGGGCAGTGTTTATTCCTGTCAGCTCGGTTTGTAGCATGTTGGCATGTTTATCCATGGACCATGAATATCGAAGTTGCAGTCTTCTCGAGTATATCCCACAGCCATATATGTCCTTTTTTAATCATCCGTGCAAATTTTGAATATCTGTTCTAGGGTAGTTTAATTCTTACCTTTAATAATAATTGTATAGGGGATGTTGTCAGTGGAAATCTATAGAAGTGACAATCTATTGATGGCGTAATTCCATAGGCCACTCCTGGTCACACCACTACTCACTTTTCTGTTTACCAACAATATTGATGCTTTGGTTCATTAATACTGTTATTTAAGGATCAAGTTTGGGTCAGTATGCATGGAATTTGATGTAAAGAAATGGATGTTCGATTAATATCAAAACGACATTTTCGAACCGTAAATATGAATGTGAAGATAAGTCATTCTCATAAAATATATTGTGGTCTAACTTTGGCGTTATTTATTT
The DNA here is from genome assembly GCA_029963805.1 of Aromia moschata. Classification (NCBI taxonomy): domain Eukaryota; kingdom Metazoa; phylum Arthropoda; class Insecta; order Coleoptera; family Cerambycidae; genus Aromia; species Aromia moschata. Next base: position 139,014 of record JAPWTK010000715.1, read on the forward strand.
TTATATTTTTTTTCTCTTAAACGCATCGGTTTGAAATATCTAGCCAAAAATTCCCAATCGAGATCTCCCAAGACTTTTGGCACCTTTCTGCATTCCTACTGAATAACATAATACCTATTAGTAATTACCGGTTTTATATTCTAAGAGTTAACTAAATCGACCATGTTTTCCGCAAAATCTTAAGTTAATTATGTTATTAACTGTAATAACTCTAATAACCAAAGACTGTAATAACTTCAAACAAATCAAAATGTGGTTAGCTAAGGCTTCTTGAAACCGTTTGAATCCACTATAACGATTCACGTTTTGGAACCAGCAATAGGTGATTAATTTCTCAATTACTACGCCTATTTGTGAACCAGTAGGTATCGGAGTGATTGGACTTTTTGCTGGCACATCCTCGCTGCAAGAGGTAAATGGTAATTCACCACGCCCTAGAGGTCTCTATTAACTTGCGTTCAATCTAACGGCGAACGACGTTACACGAGTCGTGGACCGTTTTTTTGTGCCGACCATTTAAATGCTAATTACTTGCAGATCAGATAAGTAGGTGAGAACTGTGGGGATTCTGAAGTTACTTATTTATAACGTCCCACGTAGGTGCGATTCAAATGCAAATTGCGCTTTTCTTTTCGCTGCAACCAGCGAACAATGGGACCGTACGCGTTTCAAGGTTGGTAGGGTAACTTTTTATTTTCTGAATTGTTTAGGAGTGTATACAAAGTATACTTTTCTTTAGGAAAATGTAAAGCCTCTCTAAACCTCTTGTGAATTTGATCGCTCTCCAATAAAAGAGGTATTAGTCACAATTGTTTAATGGTTTATAAATATCTTATATATAAAAATCTCGTGTCACGGTGTTTGTGGTCGCACTCCTCCGAAACGGCTAGACCGATTTTTATGAATTTTTGTATGTACATTTGGCAGGTATGAGAATAGGTCGTAAAGTATATTTCATACCTGCTAGGTGATTAGAGTGTCCCTATCCAGAAAAAAAATTTCAATTTTTTTGACAAATTTTTTTGTATTTTTTTTTTGATTTGGCATCAAAAAATACCCATAAACCCAAATTTTCAATATGGTAGAACAACGTTTGCCCGGTCAGCTAGTAAGTTATAAAACTTGGAACTATACAGGATAGTCCATAGATAATAATACATACAGGGTGTTCCACCTAAGGCGGATTCATCCATAACTCTGTTATTAGAAATTTAACAAAAACGTGCTTTGGGTGGTAGTTGTCTGGAATAATTATGCATATGAGGAAAATATTTTCAATTATATAAGGTGCTCCGTTTATTCTGCACGCCATCTAACTTTGTTATTTTAAATAGAACACCCTGTATATTTTTACATTTTTTGATTTCCCGTTTAATTCTAGGTCGACTTTCTTAAGGGTTCCCTATACCTATCTCTTATAGTTTTTGAGATATTCAACTGTTTTTGAAAAAAAAAATTATGATTTATGCTCTTTGAATGAGGCCCAATAGCATTTAAACCATAAAAGATAAAAACCTGGGGTTTGGACGATTAGATTTAGCACAAATTACCCTATCTTTTTCACTATGGGCAAAATGGATACGTTATTCAGAGCCGGAAATATTAGATCCTACTTGATTGTAATGTAGGATTAGTGACCTGTTTCCATATAACTTAGTTAATTAGTGGGATGAGGTCAAATGTCTTTGACCTCCCACTAATTAATATATAATTAGATCCTACATTTGACAATTTTAAAACGTGAATACTATTTTTTTTTCAAATGGCACGACCCATATTAAATAGTGCCGTTGAATGCAAATTTAAATGCCCTTTCTACTGATATCGGGTTATCAATACTTATCTCCAACAGTTTTCCAAGAATATTCGATTCTTTCTAAAGTTTGCAAAAAATCGAATGTCTACAGCGTCACGTAGGCGTTAGGATGAATCCGCCTTAGGTGGAACACCCTGTATACCAGAGGTAGATTATAGGTATCAAAATGTTACGATTCAGCCAAAACTTGAATTCAAATGTTGATGTGGAATGTGAATTTTAATTTATTATCTGGAAAATAAATTAAAGTATTTCCAGATGGATTGCCGTGAGGGTTTTTTTAGATCTTTTAGGCTGAGAAATAGCAATCTGCGCTCAGTTTTGCTATAGATGACAGTGGGTTCTGTGTAGGATGTCGTATTTTAAAAAACCTTTCAAAAATTTTGCGAGTTGATTTGTGGAAGTTCTAGTTAAAACATATTAATATGTTACCCTTTCTAGATGAAAAAAGTATACCAGTTAAATAAAAAGTTAATTATTAGTTACTGTTATTTGTTAGTTAATTATTAGTTAAGTATTAGGTACTGTTACTGTTATTGTTTTCGAAATATTTATTGTGCTAATACCGGGTGCAGGGTTCGATTTAATATTGTTAGCTAGTGTAGCTTTTTTTTTGCACAAGAAATATGATTAAACATTTGTCGAGTGATTAAACATAGCTGTATAAAATTTGAACAATATTCAGTGTTCGCCATAATGATCTCAATGCTCAATTCTGTATGTGCGAATAGCCATGTTTCAAAAAATGTGTTTTGAAACATGATCAATGGTATGGCGGATAATTTAAAAACATGGCCCAAACTAAAGGTACTCGAACATCAGAACCATCCACCTACAAACAGTTTTTTGATATTTGAATAATAAAAAAAGTTTCCCATGTCGTGTGAGGATTATATTACACACTGTATACAAGGAAAAAAATGGATTTGCTTGAGAAGAAAGTGCGTTTCAGAAGCTGGTCAAGGAAACATACCGCTACGGCTTACTCAATGTTGAACTAACTGGTGTACTAAAAGTATTGCATATGTTTTCAATATATGTAAGTCAAAACTGTCCACATTTTGAGATCAGCATGATGCCACACTAAACTGGTGATACAAAATGGTGATATGCTCTAATAGTATTGTCACAGAATTAAAGGTATTTCCTCCACAGAATTAAAGGTATTTTCTCCACAAAACTGAAAAAAAAACATTTTTTTTTCAACAACTCAAACCACATTTTTGGGTAGCTTAAAAGTAAGAATTTTGTTGTTGATATGTCAATTACTTCAGATGAGAAACTGCGGTCACTGCATAAAATAATTTCTGAACTTGATTTTATGTGGTTTTTTTCTCAGTTTTTTTTTTGGTTCAAAAACGAAAGTTTCTTTACATTACTATAAATGTAGAATCAAAGTCTCTATAAAAATTGTTAAGAAAAATAGTTTAACGTCGTTTTTTTTTTCGTGTCGTCTTAAAAGTTATCTAAAATTACCAGTCGACAGAGACTTTCAATTTATGAGTGAAAATACGTAGTTTATAACTATAATCAAAAAGAGTATTCTCTCTTGGATTAAAGAAACCGTAAATTCAAGAACTTCTACTCCTTAAAGACTGCAGATTTACGAGCGAAACCATAGATGATTATAACTTCAAAGCCTTGAATTCTTAAAAAAAAACAAGCTGAAAGAATCATTGTTCTATATCAGTCAAGAATGGAGTTATTGACCGATTTTTGTCCAAAGAACCAGGATGTTTGAAAACTGATGGTTTTTAAGATTTCGAAACATAGGTTCGTAGTTTGTTGAGTACCCAGGACTTTCAGGTTATGGTAAGTTAGAGTTGTAGGTACAAACCTGCAGCTTTTTTGGAGCTGAAAGTTTTGAGGGTTTATGGTTTCTTTGGTTTAAGGCGAATACTGTTTCGTACGTAGTCATTTACTACGAACTACTCAAATATTGCTTTTTTTAATCTTGTGTTGCGTACGCTCGTTTATTCATTTTTGGACATTTATGTACCTGAATCAGCAGAGTTCGGAAACGCTCCTTTTAACTGGATGCGACCGAATATTGTTTGAAGTGAAAAAAAGTGCATCCACTTATTCACAACGAGTTTTGAAAGGGACCGCAAATCGGCCTTAGCGACCATCATTCTTTGTGGGTCGATTCCTTACTGCATACTTATCTGCGTTCGATTCAACTACTGTTATTTGCTGTATAGGTATATATCAAAATGTATTTTAATGACCTATAAAAATTCACAGACCCCATCGAAACGGTGTATGAATACGACCACACGAAATTATTCGTTCCTTTCCTCATAACTGCATATCGACTTGCGGCGATATCGAATATTCCCTTGAAATTTATTATTATGATTTTCCTCCCCTTTCCACAAGGCTACATCCCGACGTAATAACGACCGTTTCAGCGTAAACATGTACGTCCTCCAGCCAGTTTGCCCGTTTAAAAGTATGCATACTTCGCGGCACGTACTCATTTCTGCGGACTAGCCGCTCCGGGCCATGCAAAGTAATAAGTAGTCTGCATTGTTATACGAGGCGGTCAATGAAATCGGCGCAATCGGCAAAAATCGTCGGGGTGCGGCCGAGTTGGACAAAAACGAAAGGCGGTACGCCGCGATTTGAAACACCAACGGCCTGTCGGCACCCACACTATGCCGTAATTTACGCAAATGAAAAGCGCCCTGAGATATACAATATGTTTCTAAAATTGGTGGTCAAATTTGGGTACTGTATATCAGGTGAAAGGAAGGAAAATAATGATGCTTAACAATATGAAATCATATTTTTTCGAAATTATAATATTGGGAATGTGAAATAAAAGGACTTGGATCGAATTTAACTGTCTTGAATGGAAAATGAAGGAAGTCACACAAAGAGGTAAGGTTTATGCAGCTTGCAACGGCATTCCATGGCTATTACTGAGTCTGAACTTTTTGCATATTAAGTTCTTGTTTAAAGTGATTTATTTATTGTTTATTTTTAAGTAGTAGTTTTGTGTTAAGATAACTAAATTGTAATTAAAACTATTTTTGTACTAACCAAATAAAGTTTAATAAAAAAAAATCAGTTGAAAAACAATGGATTATTTTTTTGGAAATTGGAAAATAATCCAGACAGTACCTTTTTTCGATTAAGAATATTAATAATCTTCAAAACCAACGATACCTACTAATATTATTAGCATTGCAATGGCAAACTTTATACTGTTTTGAGGCGTTTTAAATGTTTTCAGATCAATTAGTCACGTCACGGGAGTGAATCAAAAACGTCGAAAATATAACTTTTTTTTGATATCAAAATGTTTCACTCAAAATCGGCATGTAGGCATAAGCTGTCATTAGGAACATAATTTTTTTGTGACATTTTTTCGAAATATTAACAATTTAGGCCATTTTCTAAAGATTTTTTTTGTAAAATCACAAATTGACAGTTACCAGATGTTAGCTGTTAACTTTCATTTTTGTTTGAGATATTTTGGAAGCAAAAGTAATTGTCACCAAACATTATTATCGAACTCTAATATTAAACTCTTCCAACTTTAATGAGGACACTGTATGCATGTATGTATTAACCATATTTAAAACAAATATATTTCTGAAATAGCTTATTAATAAGGTAATATAACTGTTATATATTAATGATAAACCAAAGGCAAACTCGAAATAACAATACGTGCACAATAATTTTGCTTCAACCGTTTTCGAGTAAAATCGATTAAAAAAACATCCTTACTAGTACCAGTTCCGACCGCGTGGTGTCTGTCCTCATATAGAGACAGAATGCGATATGTCAGGAATTAAAGGTCATGCATATGTTAACTAAAAAGTAAAGGGTACCTCATTTATTCCCTCTGCAAGTACCCGCGATCCACATATGAAACATTTCTTTAATTGTTTCGAAAATTTGTCTTCACCATCTTGTATCCTATAAGACAAAATTTATGCCTTATCAAATGAGGCATTATTGCGAAGCAAACGATTCAAAAATAAATTACAAAATAAATTGCTGCACCCCAGTCCGCCCAACCCTTTGCAGCCACCCCATTTGTACAGAATTCATACAGAACATGACGCTTGTCTCTCGGACACATTTCCGCCGCAGTATTTTTGGAATAATTTCGACAATCTTGAAGGTAAAAAATCAGACGAGGCAACAAAATGCCAGGAAAAAAAATCAGGAGCTCTATTAGAGGGAATGACGTCTTCTTACGTGGGACAGTCCATTTTTTTTCTGCACACCCCTTTAATGGGATGTATCTCCTTTAGGAAGCATTTCAATAATCTATTTTAGAAACACCTTGATGAATATCAAGAATTTAAAATCCATCCATGTGAATACATGGATGAAACGGACGCAAGCATGCACATTGTCGCCATAAACAACAAAACGTTTATTCTCTTGCTTTTTCCTAAGTACATAATTGTATGAATACAATGTAAATGTGCTCTTGTAAACAGGTATTTCTGAACAGACATTAAATTAACTTAAATTAAATATTATTTTTAATTTCTGTTTCCTTTCAATAAACAAAATAAATCTGCACAAAATGAAGACAATGAACTGAAATATATAATTTTTTGTTCTTGAACCATGAATTCGTTATCATGATACGAATGGAAGAGACATCGCCAAGTCGTCGTAGCACTGTCTGTTTTTCTATTAGTTTTAGAGTTAGTTTAGAGTTAGTTAGTTTAGAGAACTCTAAGATATCAGCTTGAAATTTGGTGTATTACAGATAAATTGTATACATACGTAGACTATTATGGTATGTGTGGGTATCAAACTTGTAGTGAATAATTCGAAGCGTTTGTTGATGATCCTTAGGCAAAGACAGTGTATTATATACTTTTATTTATCCCCCAATCTCTCCATCGATTAAGCTCCAGATCTAACCAGGGCTATAGTATTAAGGGAGGGGGCGTGGTCCTAAACACAGTATGCATTTAACCAGCTCCATTATTTCAAACTTCAATTCGATATCTTTCAGCGTCCTAGAGTTGTTCACAAAAATGGTTATCACATGGTCAGAAACAAATTATTAATTCGGTCAAACATTTTGCTCAAACACAACGGCTTTTTAAAAGACTATTAACCAATACGATACTTCCACGCAAGTAACTAACTTCGTTGCTCTTATTCCGGTTGTCCACCATGTAAATTATCTCCTGTGGACCGAAGCGGTCGCTGTACCAGCGGAGTACCTACCTAATTGAGTAGATCGAACACACGTGTGTGGCAGTACGCTACAAGAAAGAGCCTGCCCATAGAGAAACAGCAGGTGGCAACCGTACGCGTTCACGTCTAAGTCCATCATTATCTCGAAATTGCCGGGGATGATCGCAAAAATGCCGCGAACATCGTCTGGCCGGTCTTCTCGTCAGGTATCGGGTTCGGAACTCGCTCGTACAGGACCGGCTCTACTTGTGGGCAGCATTTCCTACTGTTGTTCTAGGAAAAGACGAGGTTTAGGCCTACATACGAGTATACCACATCAAATAAAATAAAGAAATTACGATTTTTTATTATGAAGACAAAAACTGGCTCCAAGATTTTCTTTCCACACTAGGGTTTCTTAATTAAGATTAATTAAAATCGATATACCCGAGATTAAAAAGCATAATTCTCTGGATTTTCCGGGACCCGAAAATCTAATAAAATGAGTATCTGTGGACTTAAATACAAAGAACTATGCCCAGTTTTTTATGAAACTTGGGCCATCGGAGTGCAGATATGAAACCTGTCTAGGATTTTAGGTAGTCAGTAGAGGATCAAAAAGTTTTACGGGCACAACTCTGTTAAACCAGTCCTATAGGTGCTGTAGCGCTCCAAAGTTTGCCCCTGTTTTCATAGATTTGTCTTGAGTTCTCTGCGTCCAGGGCACCTCCCCGTGGTGACGGCGGTAACGGATGGTACTAAATACATTGTTTTGCACTGTATTTAGTACAATTTATTATTCCGGCAACGCTCGACACCTTAAAGATGAAATCCGTGCACAGCCACCGGGGGCAGCCACAGACATATTTATAATGCTGCAAAGCTCCGATGAGGAGCAAGAACTAGAAGCGTTTTAGAGCTCTCATTCATACGGGACATCCAGGAGCGCATCAAAATCCCTATTTTTTTACTCAGCAAACGTGCTCCTATCATCGATATAACTCGTCACTGCACTTTCATGGCCCAAACTGGGCATAGTTCTTAATGATAATAATAACAAAAATCACATTCCGTGTAAAACAACATATTAAAATATATATGTATATAGAACTTTGTTCCAAATATTATATACTAAAAACAAAAAAAAAAAACTGAAAATTTGGAATATCTGAGCATCTTCGTTCATATATAAATTATGATCCACACAATCTGGATCGCTGCATTCAAACTATAAAATTTTTCGTTACATTGTTGTCTGTTTCTGTGTATTTTCTATATATATAAAATACATCGACAACTGCCAGATGGATGGCGTGATTCGTGTAGAGCATAGTTTTAGCAGGACTCTCACGACCAATTTTTTCATTACATTTCAACTATCCAATAGTTCCAGCAATAATATCTGCAAAATTCTATTCTGCAGTTTATTTTCCTGACTTTCGAGATCTCGCGATTGCAATTTCCCGGGATCGGAAACAACAAATTTTATATTTGATTTTGATATCTTTGAATTAATGCTTTTTAGTCTAATCGAAATTGAAATTTAAGTCATGCAAAAATTTCAGTGTTTATAATAATTGTAAAATCTAAGAATTAGCTAATTATGAAAATAATAAGTGTTTGGTATATTTTAAAACATTTATTTTGCTCTAACGTCAGTTTAGAAACATTAATTAATAATAAGTCTTTGTGGTAAACATACATACACATATATTACTTACGTTCACTAAGGTAGTTATTAAAGTACTTTGTTACCTCTTCCAACTTGCCTAACTCTTATGCTAACAGAAGCTTGTGTAGTTTGATACAATTCTCAAACTTAATTTCCAAAAAGCTTCTTTATACAGGGTGTCTGAGAAATTAGTGGACAGCATAATAGCAGAGATTCCTTGTATATAGCAATAAATGTGGTTTTCTTAAATAAATCTAAAACGCCACGGTTGATTTGGACTATATTTGGAATATGGCTGCTATATGGGGCGTTTTTGAAAGTAAAGACACACCTCATAATTAATGTCAGGTAAACTTATCTGCTCAGATCTTGTTATTACATGGGTACTGGCTACCGATTTGTTTTTTTATTAAATTGGTGACTTGATTTAGAAGCTTTTTTTGATTTAGAACTTCTTACAATATGTTGAGTAAATGAGCGGTTTAGTAATCAAAAATTAATTTACATAATATGACGATGTGTTCAGACGAATAAACTTAGTAACCGGAAATAGTAGGAGTCCTTACTTTTACAATATAATGCAGCTGTCGTTTAAACATTGAAAATTTATTTTCTACCATGAAAATTTTCTTTGATAATCACACTCCCTCTAGCGGCTAAACGAAGGAACTATGGCTATAAATGCAAATTGGCCTAAATCAATTTATTTTAGGGCAATTAATATATCACTTATTTCTCGGACGGCCTATATATATTTATATACGAATTCTAGGTCTCAGTGTGTCAAACTGAAACGTCGAATTTTTCTTTTTTCAGGATCTCGCTTTACTCGACACTAAGTAATAAACAACTACTAAACTTAAACATATTTTCATGAATTTTATGTCTTACTGCAAGTACAATACTGATTTATTGATTTGAAAATCCAAAACCAGGGAAGTGAAAACAATGTTGACTAAATGTTCCTCTCCAATTCTTTTCAAATAGCAATGATGCTATTAATTTTCATATGCTGATACACCAATCTTATTAGAGAGCTGAATAAAAAATAACAATAATCAGTGAATTTTTTCTTCATGCCTGAATTTCGGTTCTACAATTTTTCCGATCCATTCGCGAACGCCTGCGTATGTAATGCCGGCCCTGCAACAATAGGACAGTTTATGCTGTGCCGCTTTTTAACGAATCGTAGATCTCCTAGCGGCGATTGCAACAAATGAGAGACAGCTACGAAAAAATGCGTTGGCAGGATAATAAAAACTCCTTTTGATGTTGGGTAGAAACGTTACTTCCTTTGATATGCTCTGATATACGATAAGTCATGTAGGATGTAGTGAATTTCGAGGGAAATGTGAGGAAATTATATTTGATTGTAGTCCCGTTCCTGCCCATATTATTCGTGCAAACATTATTACTATATTTTTATTACTATATTTTAATAATATAATTGGTTTCATCAAACTGAATATTGTGATGAATAAATTAACGTTTGTTCAGGAAGTTAGAAAGTTTTTTTTATTTTATGGCACTCACTTTTTTAACAAGGCGATAGTAAAGATGAAAAAGTTTCCTTATGAAAAATAAACACAGTTCCTATTATTTTGTATTGTATTTTCCTCCTTTTGTAGAAAGTAAACTAAAACATTTATTCAATTATTAATTTGACATTTATATGCGAGTTCTATCAGAATATCAGAAGATTCTAATAGAAGAACTGACTTAACTTTTCTCCGAAAAATAAACAAGACGTGTAAAATATGATAGGTTTTAGAATGTATTTAACCCTTGTCCTTTATTATTTCGCTGTCAATCTTTATTCTATTCTAGGTGAGTTTGGGTAATATATTTCGTTTCCACAGATATATAAGCGTCATGAGCGATTTACATACTGTGTTTTTACACTAAGATTTATATTCCATATTTGAAGTTATTTGAGTTTAAGGGATAATATTTATTTCAGAGAACGCTCACTACTTTTTTCCGTCTCTAATTTAGATTAAATCTGCTGACAGCGATTGTAAACTGGTCGCCATTAATTACATTTTTAAATAGCTTTAAGCCCGTGCCTTATCTTGAAGCTTTCTTGAGATGGGTATATAATAAATCTCTCATCAGTCACATCACATGTTGGTTAATTTCTTTTCCAACATCTTAGATAATGACAAAAATAGACGGCAAGGAAAATTTACTTTCCGCTTTTTATCAAAGTTGCAGAGTACCCATGAACTCTGTTAACTGATTAGTTAGTAAAAATTATCAGTATTTTTTTTCATGTAAACGTGGAGTCAGTGATGATTATCAGTGGAGCTCGGAGATTAATAATAGGTTTTACCAGGGACGGCTCCAGGATACTACTATTAGTCGGTTCCGAAATGTTAAACAGGTCTTACCTTATACATGTAATGGTGATGGTTGCAGCCCAACTAAGCGGCAAAGGAACCATAATCACAAGATACAGAACATACACACGGTAACCGATGCTATATAACGCGTCCGTACTGCCAGTTGGGTTTCCATAAATTATCAATAACTGTTTCATATGTTCAGGAGTTAAGATCTAGCGTCTGTCACTTATAGCTGCCTGTACTCATGTGCCCCAACGTGTCACAACAGGTTACGTTGGTAGTTGTGTCCTTGGTCGAACGTCCGAAAACGTTTCTCTTCTGGATGTTGCCTTCACAAATACATATATGTATCACATATATGTATCACAGTATAAATACATATATGTATCACAGTCACTTGTATCACATTCAAGGCTGTCAACACTAGAGTAATAGTTTTGGCAATTCGGTGAAGCCCGTGTGCCAAACATGTGACGTGGTTTAAATTAAGTATGTCCTTGAAGCTTTCAAATGCACTTTCATGGCTTTTGCCTCATTCAGTTCCTCAACCACTACGCTACGTTTGTTCTGTCCTTTAACATCCGTTGTTTCGTCAACGCTAAGCTATATAGGTTTATCATGACGAGACGATATTTTTAAGCCCTCACTAGTGGTGTTATATAAAATAGTCTAACAGTGGTTTTTGCATGTAAACTAATTTAGTGTACTTCCCACTCACAGCGTTCTGGACAACTTAAACTGAACTCGGGATGATCTAATTTAACGAATGGAATATTACAAGTTACCGTCATTTTGACTAAATCTAAGTCAAATTGTCTTTGTCTGTTTTGCGCAGTCACACCACCACAACATGCTGAAAGAGATATGTTGTTAAATGCTACGTCAATATACTTCACACACGGTACAACGCAGTTCACTGCCATTAAAGGTCAGTTCCGCAAAATTGTTTATCCAACCTCCACCGTAACATGTTACGAACGTTGTCCCGAGATTTTTACAAACTTATTCGACTTTGCACATGAATGATGGATCGATCAGCGCAGGTTAACTAATACTAAAAAGTCAAAGTCACCAAAGTTGGCCAAAAAAAATACGTATTTCCATTCTTGATCTTAAATTTGTAATCTTATTTAATTATCAAGTCTGTTACATTATGTGACAGTCATTATTTATTTTACAATTGTGACAGTCATTTGGCAAAAGTTTGACAACAACGATGTTTCGTTTCTAGCTTACATACGCGAACATAACCGCTATTTGTATTTCTCTCGTTCATAACCAGATTTGATGACTTTTTTTATGGCTCGTTATAACAATATACCAGTCGCGTTAAGACCGGTCCTGGAATCTCATATTAACCTAATTGCTCTCATATCAGTATAATTATATAATCAAGGTTATTTGACATGTTATTAAATCAGATTTATGTTTGTGGATATTTAACAATGACCAACTCATTAGAACCAGCTTTAGTCATCTGATACTAGTGAAATCTGTTAAAACCATGTTCTGTTAATATCAACCTGATTAGCGAAATATTTGTACGTTACCGCGTTTCAATTTTTGTTTTGAATGGGTTTCTCTTCTTTTTTCTTCTTTTTCATTGTTTGAGTAAAACATGAATTAATAAAGCGTTACATTTCACGTATCCGATATAGAAAGCTGTATGTACCATGTGAGTCCAGAGAGGACCAAAAACAGTTTTTGGTCTACCTATGACGAAAATGTATTACAAAGCCTAAAAGTGCCATAAAGTTCACTATTCTGCCCAAGGGCGGAAAATATCTATTTTTCCCCATTTGTCATTTAGGTACCATTTGTTAACTGTCAGTTCGACATTATATTTAAGAGTAAACTTGCTAGTACACTTGCGTTCATTTCACCATTTAATAAGTTTGTAAATTGAGTAGGTCGATTTTTTAATTTTTATTTAAAAATGAACATGTTTCTTTTGTTGAAAATTTGTTTATCACACAGAACAAAAGTATATGATAATGATATTGCCTATTTTTTGCCCCTGTAACATAATAAACCATTGCGAAAGTGCAAAGTAGAAAATGTAAAGGTACAAAAAATATTTCTGCTCTATCGGATACTTTTTTCAGTCGATTATCTTATAATGTATTATGTCCAACGTTAAGATAAATACCCACTGAGCAATATGTGAACAACTTCCTGTTCTCCAATGACCGGCCACATAATCGTCCAATGGCGTTTCTTCCGCTTCAAGAATACGTAAGCAGCTGGCAGTAAGGAAACTTATTGAAATAGGCTTTGCGGCTATATTTTTTTTACACACTTATATTAGCTTGACCCGTACGTTGTTGTATTATGTATGTAACACATCTTGCAACTCAATTTTCACCCACTACTGATTGTCGTATCGCATCGGTTTTGCAAATTTTGCAAACTTACTAATCTTCGAAATCGAAATATTATTTATACGATATAAGCAGATTATGATTTTATTTGTCAAAGTATGAGCTACAATGTATAACATTTCTTCTTTATAAAGTGGTAACATGTCTGCCTCGCGATCTGAGTGTCCCGGGTTAAACTTCCCATTGGACTAAGTAAAAAATATTTGGTCAAAGTCGTATACGTGTAATAAGAATAAAAAAAATAGACAAAAATAATCGAAATTTTTTTCTGCACTTTTTAATGCATTTTGTATGCACACAAAATTTATATGCACTAAAATAAGGGTCTGTTTTCAATATTTGTGTAGTGAACTTATCATATTCTTGGTTTTATCTGATTAAAGAAAGACGTGGTGCTTATTTCTTACCATATCATCATTGATTCACTGGTTAACACGAAAATTGAGTCTGGGTTCTGCAAAACTGAGTCTCATGTCTTCCACATTACTAATTAGAGACAAAATTGTTTTACTTGAAAAAGTTTGCTTTTGTAGCAATTAGAATGAAATTACGGATTGTAAGAAAAATTTCCTATTTTCAGATCATTATTGTAGGTAAAAATTAAACAAGCTTTTGTTATAAATTTGAATCACTTTTATTTACAAGAATAAAAAAGAAACTGCTACTGGACAGAACATATAAAACAGTTTAGAAATACATTTTTCGTATGTGTTCATGACCACGAATTCTTCGCTGTCATCATAGCTGTTGCCAGAAGTTTGTGATGCATGCATGGAAATTTATCAATTCCAAACGAGAAGGTACAAGATAATCTTCACGAGTTATGGAAAAAAAAAGTTTGATATTTTTGCCAGCCCAACGCTTACTTGGATTAACTACTTATATAATAATATCAATTTTTACTATGATCCCGTTCCCTCCATATTCTTATATTCTTGGCATATTTTTTTCCACTCGATACCAGGCTAACAATAACAAAATATAGATATCATAAGAAATGAAAAAAATAGTGAAAACATTATTCAAATTGGCATTCGAAAAAGTTGTATTGTATCTATGAACCTACTTACCTTCTGAATTGTTTTTACAATTATTACACGAGAAATGTGGTCTCCAGTTAATTTTGAAGTCGAGTTGAATAATGAGTCTACGCCGGGTTTACAACTTCTGAAGTCATCTTTGGACCTAGCAACACACAAAATGCGTATCCCTCCAGTGTACATGCGTACACTAATGATGAAAATCATATATCTAACATTTGCTTTTTACCCGCCACGTACATATATACATTTTTTGTTCTTATAAGGCAAAAAATGATCAATTTTAGTCAAGAGTAGATTTTGAAGCTAGATTTTTTCTCGAATAATATTGACTAGCAAAATTATGTCATTCAGGGCTTAAAGGGTTAAAGAGGACGGGGACATTTTCCCTTCATTTTTATATATTATAAATAGGAAAATCATGAATTTAACTCAAGGACAGAGTCATTTTTGAAGAGTTATGTTATGATTTATGAGGCGTATAAATGCAAAAGTTGTGTTCCGTATTCTCCACGAGTTTGATCAATTTTTATAGAGTATATATAGAACAAAGTTGTGCAAAAACAATGCAAAAAGAGATCATGCTTTTACACGACCCATATATTTTCAGTAAGCACCCATACTTCAATCTTTAATCATATAAAACCAAGAACTTATGAGTTCACTACACGAATGTTGAAAACATTCTTTTTTTTACAAAAAACACTACTTTTTTTATTCTTTTTGTGCTTATAAAGAGTGCATTTTTTAAAAGCGTGTTTTTTATAAGATTATTGTCAGTATCTCAATATCACAACTTTCATTTTCAGTTGCGGGACTTGCTACCTCACAGAGTAACTTACCGGAGGGTGCACGCTCTCACGTATTATTTCTTCACGACTTTACAGCAGAAATCGAAAACGATTTTATTTCAAATAATCGATATAACCACACCGTCGATGGCGGAGCAATTTAAAACTGCGGTTTTCAGCCAATAAAATGAAATTTGTTTCGCACGATGGTTCGCTGATAGAAAAAATAGACGCCAATAATTACGGTTTTATAAATGATTGATCTTATGATTTGGGTAGGAACAATAAAACGTGAAACAAAGGAATTTAGCGGTTAACGGTAATGTATCCGTTAAAAGGGGATGGGGAGGGAGGGTAGGAACGAGCACGAAAGTCCTGGTCGCAGTGGTTTTAGTAATTAGTCTATAGATGGAGACAATTTTCCGTTATGAATTTGTGGCTTTAATCTATATATGGCTTTCAACCTAGTTTATATACATTAGTTAATCTGGTAAGAGTGAAATATTTAATATTATAATGTAATAATATAATACATAATACACTAATATAATGATTGTGAAAAAACATAAAATTTATATACCTGATTAAAAAAAAAAAGAGACAATTATTTAAATCAAAGCGTATATGTAATTATAATTATATTATATCGTTTTTTTTGCAGTAATAGCTCATATCCGAAAACTGCATTTAGAAGCAGAATTATAGATTCAGAAAATAGCAAATTCAAGCAAGTCTAGTTTACACCCTCTCAAAATTTGGCCTAAACTTATCGTAATCTACTTTATGGGCATAACCACGGTAGAGCATATTTACCGCGGATGGTATACGAGGTGTGAAAATTAATTAATGAGACTGATATTTTAATTATCTTATCCGAAAGGGATTACAATTCAGTATGGGTTCCTTCAAAACAACTTCATTGGGTAGCCACACAGCACTGGAGATGGTTCTTCCATTCTCCATAATAGTGCTGGAACTCAAATACTGGAATAGCCTTCAGCTGGTCGAATACAGCCGTTTGAAAGTATTCTATGGTTCCAAAATGACGTCCCTTGCGGTGATTTTTCAGTCTCGGGAGGAGAAAAAAGTCACAAGGACTCAAGTCAGGCGAATAAGGAGGCTGAGGGACCACATGAATATTTTTACTAGCTAAAAACTCGTTTACAGAAATGGCTGTGTGACAAGGCGCATTGTCGTGATGCAACATCCAGTTGTTCTTGATGTTTGGTCCCACATGCATGAGTCTTTTAGAATTTTTCAAGAACCTCTCTGTAAAAGTGTTGATTTACTGTTTGCCCTGGAGGCACAAACTCTTTATGAACAATTCCCTGGATATTAAAAAAAGCAAATCACCATGCAATTGATCTTCAACTTGCTCATACTTGCTTTTTTGAGTCATGGAGAGCTTAAAGTGTATCATACTATGCTTTGGCTTGGTTTCCGGTACTCAATGTCATACTCAAACACCCAGTCTCATTACCAGTAGTGACACGTTCCATAAAATGGGGATCATTTTCAATCGATTCCAAAAAATCAAGTACTTTCCCCCCTGATGTCCTTTTGGTCCTGCGAAATGTTTGTTGGAACCATTTTTGCGCAGATTTTTCTTATCCCCAATTCGTTAGTCAAAATCTGATGAACAGTCCCACTCGACACAGAACCCTCTTCCCCGATCATTCTTATCGTCAACCGACAATCTGAACGCACAAGATCCCGTATTCTATCGACATCGTATTCTATCGACATATAGGCCTTCCGCTGCGTGATTCATCTTCAATCTACTCTCTTCCTTCTGAAAATGCCTTAAACCACCGAAAAATCTTGGCCCTTGAAAAACCATTGTCTCCGTAGGCGTGTTCAAGTTTTGCAAAAGTATCCATTGCGCTGTGATCAAGGCTGAAGCAAAACCTAATAGCACACCATTTCTCAAAATAAATTTCACTCATTTTTAAAACTAGAACAAACCGGTTTACAAAACGTGACAAAGACCAAACAAATGACTCTAATAAGTTCAAACTTGTACTGAAGCTGCACTACATATTAACCTACCGCCCTTCCAACTCACGTCTCCGCAGTGTTGCTAGATCGGGAGCTACGTTGCCAGTCTCATTACTTAATTTACACACCTCGTATATATTTCATTATATTGGATAACTTCAAAATTGGATTCAATCACAGCAGATAGAGCAACAAATGGTGTAGACACTGTAGGCCATTCTGGAATAGCACGGTTCGTTTCTTTTGTGTTTGACGACTGTGTTTTGTATTAATATATGGACACATTAATAAATTGTTAAATTATTGTTAAATCTCAAACTCGCCAAAAGTTGACTCATTTCTCATCACGGAAGCTAGGGATATAACCTAATATTTTAAATTCAGCTTGATATAATACAAGTTGGCGGTGGAAATTTTGGACAGTGTATCGAGTATGAAAGTCTGATAGCTACAATTCAGAAAATATAACTTAATAGTCTTAAATATTGTGTGTATGCATTATTATATTGGTTAAGTTTTAATGACCGTCTTGTTATTCGGATTTTAAAGCTTAATACCAATATTCAAATTCTTCCTTTTCATTCAGGAACGATTAACTAGTGATTACATTCTAAGGTCCAGCTCTACTTATAGCTACCAGTTTTCCTACGTAATTGTACCAGGGTAATCAAATTTTATTATCACACAACCACAAGCATGCAAATTATGAACACTTATTATTAATATTTTTTAGTATATCATTCAGGTTTCTTGGCACACTACTCTCAATACTTCAACCTCTATGTATGTAAATATATGTACGAGTAATTGAGTCCTTATAACAGATAGATTTCGAGACACAAAATAGAATAAATGTAATATAATTACTTTTTTTTGTTTTTTTGGGGGGGGGGAAAAGTTTGCCCGGGGGGAAACCGTTAATCTAAATAACATTTTTAAGGAATTAAGGAAGAAGATGAGATGTCATTATATGACATCCTTATCCTTGCCACGTCAACTATCCATTCTAGTTAATATTTAAGTCCCAGTAACATTTCAAATAATTTACCTGGGGACATCTTATATTACAAGTTTACAGCGCTTAGGGTCATTCCAACTGGCAGTACACAGATTTCGTCTGTTTTGGTCTATTGTGTAACAGATGGCACTAGGTAGTCATTGTTTTCAAATGTTTGTCTTACTAAAGAAACCCAGTGGACAAAAACAACCCATCTAAAATTTCCATTAGTACCTAAAACGTTTGCTTGTTTGTCCTGCTTGAAGTGATTGAAGCAGAAATAGCAGAAAATATACGTGTTTATTTGTCCAAAATAAACTGATTGAAGCATGCTAAACTTGCTCCGAAGTCCGAAGCAAGCCATTCTATCAGGTTTTAGAAATATAAGTTGAGAGCATCAAGCCTTGTTAGTTATGCGGCTAATGTTGTAATTCCCGTCATTTTCGGAATTACTTAAGTTAAACGTTTATAATAATAAACAAAATGTCAAATATAATTATTGATGTGATGGTTGAGTGTTGAGGTGAATGGTGATGTTGAGGATAATTTGCGTTGATTTGTCTTCTGCTTAAAGCCTGTTTTATTCTACTTGGCAATTATCAGCTGATTGGCTTGAAACTGTTTAAGTCAGGACAAATAAACAAGTTAATGGATTCTAAGGCCTGAATTTAAAAACATATTTAATGCTATTTTCATATTTATCAAACAAAATTATTTTAACGTTACAAAAAAAGTGTAATCGAAAGGGTTAGTTACAATGCATTTGAGGAATGGCAATCCTAGATGCACAATGATTAAATACAGGGTTGAAAAGTCTACATATTTAAACCATTTCTACCATATGCTCCTCACCTAAATGCTTTTCGTCGGTCAGTTCAATCTGTGCAACATTAACTGCATCCGTCACAGGCGCCTCTGGGCGTGGCCTATTTCCACACAGATTCCTTCAGCTGCTAATTTACTTGAATAACTTCTCACATTGAACGTTTTCCATACATGTATATCTTTGACAAAATATGGCATTCGTCGATGGGTTTTTCTTTTTTCTCCAATTTTCTTTATCATACAATGTACGTGTCCTGCCATTCTTGTATTACTCGCTTACCTACATAAATTGATACGCTTCACTCCTCTCTGCGTTCAATTTGATTGATAGAACGGTCTCAGTGTTATACGGTTTTCATTAAAAAAAAATCCAAACGTCTTGCTTGCCTTGACACTCAGGTACGAGTTAATAGAAATTTGTCGATACTCACGATGTTTTTTCGCCCGTCAGCCGAAATAACCCAGACGATAAAAAACAAACTAATTGTACACTCCGTGCCATCGATTTGACGCATTTTAGGGTCGAACGAATCTGTCAGGGATAAAACCGACCGTAACGAATCAGTAAATAGCGAAATAAAAACACACCGAGAGAAAATCCCCACATTCGGCGTCAGGGCGGCGTCTCGGGGGAGTTGGGGCCACAGCCAATTCCAATTTAAATTTTAACGGGTAAAGAATATATAATACTACGCGGCAAACATCTAAGAAGCATCCAAAAAAATACATTTCTGCATCAAAAAAAAAAAAACAAAAAAAACGATTAAGAGATTGCAAAAAAATATTTCTTTATATGCAAATCCTCATCTTTATATTTAATTTTCGTCCTTGTGTAAACAATTGTGGCACCTAGACAACAGTTTTTTTATTGCAGAATCATATCAATCTCTTGCCAAAGTCATAATAGTAGATACAAGATCCATCCTCCTGATTTCTGTCCTCGTAGTATTATGGAAAGCGATATATCGGGAACTAATGGTCGTGTATACTCGTATATTTAACCGATAAAGAAGGGTCAGCCGTAGCTCCCAGGCTGACCCTTCCTTGCATCTCTATTTGCAGTTTATGTATGCATGGGCTATACTGCCTTTTTTGTTTTTCGTTTTTGTCATGCCATTTTGGGCGTCACCACGCTGTTGAGTTCCATTAGAACGAAACTATGTTACAGTTGCTTGAAAGTAGCAGTTTCTTAAAGAACTACTATAAAATGTACCTTCGTTATGTCATACAAAATAAACAAATTTTCGAAATAACTAAAGCTATATTTGGGAACTCAGCAGAATAAAGAGGCACCTTGACTCTTTGGCCAAATATACGAGTATACACGACATTCTCGTAAATACACTTTCCAAAAACACAAAAAGCAGGAGGATGGCCCTTGTATCTACTATTATGACTTTGGCAAGGAGATATGATTCTGCAATAAAAGGAAGGGTCTAGTGTAGAGGCCTTAGGGAGTAAGGCCTCCATCTCCTATATGCACAAATTTTAGCCGCTAATGTATATTTTTTTAGTCTGATTTAAAATATTTGAAATTAGTTTTTAAATAAATTTGTTTAGGACAAATACCATCCTTGGACACCTCATAAAATCTCAAAGGAAAATGTCCTAAAATACTGTTCTATGAAATAAAGGATGGTTGGGAACCCTAAACAGTAATCTTAATATTGTGTATTCTCCAAAAAACCCTGAGAAACTCTTCGATTTTACACAGACACGCCGCCACTGTTTGACTTTGCGTCCGATACGCAGAAAAAAAGTCGGTTTTACAAAAGATGCGACCGAACGAATTTAAGTTTTTTGATCGATTCGGCGTTTTCCCCGCGGCCGATTAATCTAGTTAAAGGTTCAAGACTCCTCATTAGGAAATACTCGGGCAAGTTCTAATTTAAACTACGACAGAAGCGCAATATTTTATGGGCTCGTTAAAACGCCGAAGGAATATTTCGGATAATTCCTGCTGCTAGCGGCGATTTTGGCCGGCCAATTTATCGGACAGAGGCTATTTCTTCGACGTTCGACTTTTTTCGAATGTGTGTCGCTGATTCTGATTAGCCCAATAAAATGGACTGCTATCGTGCTGGTACACAGTTCTGTAAGGGTCAGTTGCAGTATATAGGGATGGATAAAACTGCACGTATTTCACGAGCGGAGGATATTGTCGTATACTTAACTTTAGACGTCAATTTCGAGCAATATAATCAAACATAAATATCAATATTTTCCCAAATTCATGTCATTTGTCTAATTTCTCGTGCGTGTGAGACAAAAAACCAACTTGTCTCTTGTACACAAAAAAAATACATACGATTTTTTACAATAATAAAAACGGAATAATTGAAAATAATAAATACAACTTAGCTTATAGTTCATTCAATATAAAAAATATAATCGAGCAAACTATGTATAAACAAAATATTATTAGGGTTAGCCAATCGTGCTGCAAGTGCACTCTACCATTATTATTAGTGTGTTCGGGGTGTTTATGTCGTAGGCGTCAGTATTACCTTAATAATAAAATGTCATACGTGCAAACGCCTAATGAACTACCATTTGCTGATAATGTGAATAAATTCATCGGCGATTTCAAAGATTTATTTCATGATGGCGCGACGTTAATATGTAGAGTCTGTCAGGAAAAACTGCTGTGTAGGGACAAACGCAATTGTAGCCTTTACATAAATAGTGTGAAACATAAAAATAACATAGAGGGCATACCCTTGAGAATTTAGTTTATGTTCGACTTACTTTTAATGCTAAGTGCCTGTGATATACCCCCGAATGTACTCCATAAACAACCATTTCGTGAGTTCTGGAACAAATACGTTCCATATATGCCGTTACCAGGTCGCACAATTTTACGTAACTGCTGGCCGAATGTTTTAGGAAATGGCGACTAACCCCATGCGTACTTAAAACAGAAACCTCATGCTTCCACTTAAATAATAGGCTCGCTGCAACAGCTTTACAAGTTTCTTTGAATGGCGTTATGCTTCCTTATAATTCCCACCCAAAATATCTGTGCGTAATACTAGATCGCACCCTCTCTTATAAAAAACACCTGACAAACTTGGCCTCAAAACTGAAATACCGAAATAACATTCTCTACAAATTAGCGGGAACAACTTGGAGGGCTGATGCAGAGACACTTCGTACCACTTCACTAAGCTTGGTCTACTCAACGGCTGAATACTGCACGTCGGTTTGGCTAAACAGCTCGCACGTGGGAAAAGTAGACGTGGTGTTAAACCAGACGATGCGAATAATTTCTGGTGCTATTAAAACCACTCCACTCTACTGGCTACCAGCTCTTAGTACCATCGCACCACCGATAATACGACGATGCAATATACTTATGAGAGAGTTTAAAAATATATCTAGCAACCCAGCTCTTCCTATACATCAGGACCTGATTGAATTTAGAAGACTCAAATCCAGAAACCCCCTGTGAAGACTGCACAACAAATTCCAACGGAGTCAAAACTACAACGGCGCTGAAACCTGGCAAACGGACTGGAAGAATAGAGTCAACCCCAGATGACACACTACTTGAAACTCCGAACCATCCAGCGGGCTTTTATCTTCCAAGGAACACCTGGGTAGCATTAAACAGAATACGGACAGGCCATGGCAGATGCGGATCTTCGCTGTATAGATGGAACATGAGACCTGACCCTGGGTGCGACTGTGGTGCTCAAGAACAAACCATCCACCACATTGTTAACGAGTGTCCACTTAGGGCGTTCACCGGCACTGATGTTGACTTCTTGAGGGCAACACCACAGACTGTGGAGTGGTTGCGGAACATGAGTGTGGAGCTCTGATGGATGAATATACAAAATTTTTATATATACAATTTACAAACATATACAATCCTATTCTATTTTATTTGATCTTTATATTTTATATACATTCTTTGTTGTGTGTTTGATGTCAATGTTCAATTAACACTGTTTTGTTTTGTGTATACTTTGTATCTTAATATCGTATATTTCTATGCTATTTTATATAAGTGTGCCATGCCATAAGCTAAATAATTAATAAGTGACTTATTAAAGTGGATTACAAGTGCATTAAAAAATACATGGCTGTGGTTATGTATTGATGTCCATCAATATCATACATAACAGACTGTAAAAAATATTCTATTCTAATGTTATAGTACGTGTACTGGACCCTCGAAAATATACACGCCCACTGTTAGACTACACTAAAAGACAGTAGTAGCAACAGAATGTAATGACAACACAATTACTCACGTAATTTTGAAGATTCATTTTGTTTGTAATAAAGTACCTTGCAGCAACAGTAACTTTGCCCTTGGCCGCAGTAGACAAAACCTGAAACTATGCACATTTATTTTGTAGCTGCAGCTGTGAATACTTCAAGAAGTACAGCCTGTTATTGCTTTTTTAAATCTCTCGGGTATGGTAATATTACCATCTACTATATTCGTTGTGCGCATTTCGCGGGCAAAGCTATTTTGGGTGTACTGTAGTTTTGATTAACTATTTCGTTATGCTGAGTGTGTCAAATATTAAGTATGTAAGACATATGTAAAAATATGTAATAAAGGTGGGTGACTTACTTGTGTTCTTTTTTTGTTTTTACCCATACTCATCAATTTCGCTTATACCTAAAATAAAAACAGATATTCCAATAACAATAATATAAAAACTTGATGATGTCATAAAATAATGTGATCTGGGATGCAAGTGCCATACGTACATATGTTTCCTTGCTGCTACAATAAAGCTGATCTTGAAGAGATATAATAATTTAAGCTCGTAGGTACTCTATTTTAAACTATTAATCATAGGCATGTTTTTTTGCATATTCGCAACTAATATTTTATTAAGGAAGTGTTTCACAATTTAAACGTTATTAGTACTCCGTAAACGTTCTATATAATGTTATATAATGGAACCATAACTATTTTAATTTATTCGACACACCCAAAACGGTCTGTGATTACTAAAAGGCTAATCCGTTTCGAATTCACCTAGTTTTTTAGGTCCTTGAGGAAAAAAGTCATTAGACTTTTCAGTAGCGTAGGACTCTTAACCTAGGCATATAATCGTTGTTTATCCCACCACTTAATAACTTGTTTTTCAGGTTATAAGTGAACTGATGGAGCTGTCAATTATTATTGCTTATTGTGCTAATAATCGATCCATCATTCTATATATTATTGTTAATTAACGGATTGTATTTTATTACTTAATTGGTATTAATAAAAACGGTTTTTATTTTATTTTTTTCTGCAAAATGCCGGCTGTTTAGGAGGGTAGATACACTCAATAACTTCTGAATGGAAAGACGTACCTACTGGTTTCCAAAACATTTTCAAAATACATTGCCTCACCGGAAGATCTTGGAAATGGCTTGTAAAATATTTGCGACATATTTTTTTTTCAGAATTACAAAGTGAATATAAAAACTTTTTTATTCTTGCATTCTTTGCAAAATTTTTATTTTGCTTGAAGATACATCTATTTTAAAATGTCAGATACGAAATGTTGGAACGAAACAAAAATTCACTTTACCATCACTTACACGAAATTTTGGAAAAATCGCAAATATAAAAATACTTTGTATTTGTCTGGTGATCGTTTGCAAGATAATCTCACGAAGCAATCGTTTTTTGAAAATATCTTCAAGATTCGTTTGATTTTTTTGTGCAATTACAGCCTTCTACTTACGTAGAATATAATAATCACCCCCTAAAATATGATGTGGGTCCCATGCTTCGTTACGAAAATACGAGAATCTCGAATTCCACCAGCCATCACTGCGGGTTTCAGTTTTTTATTGTTGCAAACAGCTTGAAAATTGAAATATTTTAGCATTTTCCCCATTATTCCATTGCCAACTAGGTCCGAAAAATAAATAGAAATGTGGAATTTTCCTGTATATTTTTGTATATCAATTTACAAGTTGTTCTGAGTAAGAAGGCATCAAAATATTTGGTTTTCGTTAGTGCGAAATTTGAGTTTCTATTTTTAAATCTGTTAGTTCTGCGAAATGTGAGTACTGTGGATGTAATTAAAAACATCAAAGCATTTTAATTGTGTCAGAAAAATGTTAATTTTTTTTTCAAATAGAAATACCGCGTATGCATTATATTTTTAAAATCTTTGAAAATTCATCTTTCCAATGAACATTTTATTTCATTCGATATTAATTTTAAATAACGGAGAATGTTCGAGCTCAAGCTTTGAGGCCTCATAAAATGAAAATAACACCAAATGCCATTTTTAGGTTGTTGGTTGGCTGGTTCTTTCCTAAGGAGCAGGCTTTGGAGTGAAGGTATCAAATGTGTCATCGTTGTCAAAGATCCATTTTTTAAGCCTTAAAATTAGAATAAAAAATCGTGATCTGATTCTTAATGGGTTACCCTGTATATTCACGATATATTTTAATCCAGATCTGGACATTATTTGACCATAACTTAAAAAGAAAAATGTTAAATTGAAGTCTCCGTTATTATTAAAATAAATAATTGAGAATTATGCATGTGTTGTCAAATTAAATGTAATTCTGGCTCCGCTGGTTTGTTCACGTCCTCCGCCCATGAAGTTCGTGCTCTGGCGTCATGTAGAACTAGAGAAAAAAACACCGGCCGGTTGAACTGAAAGCTCCTCTAGGCCACTGCGGTTTAGTTTAGTTTAGTTCATATGACCACGTGCCTGAAACCTTCTACTCCAGATAAATGCGGCATGAAATACTCCGTATACGCCAGTCATCGGTGCCTAACGTTGTTATTTACGCCCACGGCTGCATTTGTCTCTCTACCGATTTAAATTTTAGACAAGCTGTATGAAGATTTTGCCCCTGGTGACTATGCGATTATGCGAATACGGATCGAGTATGAAAAATTTGTTGTATGCTGTACTGATTGCAACTCTGCATATGTCACTTTCTCTTCTATTCTGCTGGGAAAAAAAGAAGTTGTAATCAAAAATAATAAATCATAAATAATCGTAAATCATAAATAATCAAAACTCTCTCTAAAAGTTCTCTAAGATCTGTTCATATTAGAGTGAGAACCAAATGGTGCTTTGTGCAAAATTTTAGAGGATTTTCAAAGAGCTGTAATTTAGGAAAAAATAGTCGTAGGGAAATGAAAAAAAAAAGGAAATTTAAGCTCCAAGTTTCTAGTTTTTTGGATCTTAAAATTTTTTAGCATCAGCAGTTTTTGAGTAATCATAAGGAAGCGCTCCAAACAATTTTCTCAAAATTTTTGCTTTTTTTTGATAGGTCCACGGAACTCAATAATTTTTTTTGTCGATATGTTCATCATAATGGTCTCTTAGATAAACTAATTCTCTTTAATTCGACCTGTTACTGAGCCCTGTACGATGAGTTAACGCCGTTCAAAGCAAAAATGTCATTGTTGACTTTGATAAATAATCAATTACTCGGGAAATAATGAACACACAGAAGATTCAAGTAAGGTTTTAAAAACTGCATAGCATCCTTTACAAACAGTAGTGATTATTTTTTTCTAAAAAAAAAAAGAGGTAAAAAATTGCATAATTAGGGATATTTGCATAACTTGGCATAACTTGCACTGCAAATAATGATATTGATAGACTAAAGATATTGAAACTTTTCAACCTTAAAGTACCCCAAAAAACCCTGATAGTGAAGTTTTTCACCTCTTTTTCAATCAACAATTTCGTTTAGATTTTTTTTTTTAGGAAAAAAACAATCACCGTTACTTGTAAAGGATACTTAGCAGTTTTCTAAACCCTACTTTAATTTTCTGTACGTTCATTATTTCCCGAGTAATTGATTATCAAAATCAATAATGACATTTTTGCTTTGAACGGCGATAACTCAGCGAAAAATCATCATCAGGGCTCAGTAACAGGTCAAATTAAAGATAATTAAATTATCTAAGGGACATTTATGATGAACATATCGAAAAAAATTTATTGAGGTCCATGGACCTTTTAAGAGACAGGCAAAAATTTTGATAACTTTTTTTCGATGGTTTTCTTATGATTACTCAAAAACTGCTGATGCTAAAAACATTTAAACTCAACATTAAAAAACTAGAAACTTGGAGCTTAATTTTTTTGTTTTCAGCTCTTTAAAAAATTACCTAAAATTTTGGAATTTTTTTTATATCTTTTTTTTTTTCTTTCTGCGCCTAATGTATATTACATAGGTACAGCGTTCGTATTCTGGCCATAGGTCACAAGTCTCTAATTACGTCATCGGAAGATTACAACAGATTCCCAATCCCAGGGGAATATTCTAAGAAAATTATCTTGTGGTATCGTTAAATTGCACCATTTGGTTCTAACTCTAGCTCATATAGTCCTATTATCTAAGTTATCAAGACCTAAAAGCTTCGTAATATACGAGCTTTCAAATCTTTGTCTCTCTTTCTCTAAAGTGGATTTTTGACATAGCTTGTTTACTATATTTTGAAATCATACTAAACTCTCACATCTGTTGACTTACTATGGTTTTTTGTAGTTGTATGGAATTATTGAAGCTACATTTTCATTAATATTTATATAATTACGTCCTTCCAAAACATAGCTGCCTTCTGTGCGATGAATTCGTCCAGATGATTTTTGCGGGCTTCTAGATTATTTAAATTCTTATCGACAAGAAAATTTCGAAAAACCGGAATATACCAAAATCTGATGGCAGTATGTAAGATTAATAAGTCAGATTTTCTGGACTTGTTTCACCATTTTTGGTAGGCTATGTAACAAATGAATGAGTTTCAACTGGTAACAGTATTTGTTCGAACAAGTAGAGGATAACACATTGGAATGACAACTTAGAGTAGATTAAACAAATAATGGGAACTGACCAAACTTGAGTAAGCGCCACATTGATCTAGAGGTCCACTGTAGTGATCTTATCGTTTTAGATCACATTATCCAGTTTGGTCTTTTTTTCAAGATTCTGCAGCTTTGATAGTTCTTCCCTCCCGCAAATTAAAAAAATACCTCGGTTTTATTAGACTTTCACACCGAACGATATAACGCATCGGAAGGGCGTTTTTAGTGTGTGGCTTTGAACGCAAAAATTCGTTTTTCTTTTCATTAACCAGTAGCTAAACATTGAGGTTTTAATTTTAACTAAACAATTATTATTGAAACTATTTATAAGATATAATTCGTTGGACACTTTTAAATGTTGAACACAGTTTTCCACGTTAGTATTTTTTAAAATGTTTTCCATTCTTTATCCGTTGTAAAATGGTTATTGGAATTAAGAAAAGTAGTAACAAAGTATCTGAAGAAGGATAATAAAGTATCTGAACTGCCATCTTAGGGACCTATATTTTATAACGCTATTGTCCTTATAACCCTCTAAGAAGGCCATCAGAAAGCAGGAATTTAATTAGACTAATGGAGCGGACAGTAAATGCCAAGAAATAATAGTAAAATAGTGAGACAATAGACGTAAATTTTACTAGCAGTCTGTCGATAAACTAAGCGCCGTTCCCCTAGTTTATCTATTAAAACTTAATGACTAATGACGCTTAAGAGGTCTCTCTTTAAACGGTAATAAACTTCGTGCTCGCAGTTTCCCAACCAAAATAGTAACATTTCGTATCGTTCATCATTCAACCAATTTGGGTAGGTATTTTATGAGTTTTTCACTAGAGCAAAATAAACTATCCAGATGTATAATAATAATAATAAAAATAATAATACTTCATAATATAATGAAGTTTTCTCGACTGTTTTGATTAAAATAATGGAACTGAAACTTTATAGGAGAACATTTGCGGCCTTCTGAGAAAGAAAACTGCAGTTCAACTTATATTTGATACTAGCGACCCGCCCCGGCTTCGCACGGATGCACGCGGACTTTTTTGTAGACCTTTTTAAGGTGGACAATACTGTAGTACATTATTTTGATCTATCTCGTAGGGTTCAGCCAGCGTTTGCAATGTAAGCGCAAAAAATGTGTTTATTTACATCACATTAGAAACCTCTAAAATTATCAGTGTTTCTCTACTATATTATGCATGTATTATACATATAAACCTTCCTCTTGAATCCCTCTATCTATTAAAAAAAAACCGCATCATAATCCGTTGCGTGGTTTCCAAGATCTAAGCATACATAGGGACAGACAGACAGCGGGAAGCGACTTTGTTTTATACTATGTTATGATCAATAAAAAGTCTTATAGTAATGATATGACTATTCAAATTCTATGATATAAAATCAATACTAGTCTGGTCTGGTCTTAAAATATTATTTATACTTAAAAGGAAATGTCAAACCAGAATCAAGTTCAAGTATCAAGTATCAAGTATTTAATTTAATTTTAGGAAACCTGAATCTTGAAACTTGGTTTATAGAAAGAAGTATTTAATTGGATTTCAGTTAACTGTAAGAATTTCAATGCTGAAATTGTTGGTAACCAATTGTACAAAAAAATTACTGATAATACGATAATTGTGACTTAATTGGCAACATATATCTACAACTAATTCAGAATCAGTCTAAAGTTTTTTGTCCTTTGATTTTTTTCTTGATGGAAGAAAAATTACTTTGGATTCTGTTCCGATTCATAAGGTCTACACGTACCAAATCCCATTTCCCAACATATTTAAAAGTAGGTAAAGTTATACCGGTGTTCAAAAAAGGTGACCCTCACCTTCTAGAAAACTATAGACCAATCACTGTGCCATTTTCTTTCTCGAAAGTTTTTGAATATGCATTTCTAGATCGTCTTATCACATTTTTAGATAAATTTAAAGTGTTAACAAACAAACAATTCGGGTTTCGTGAAAATGTGTCAACCATCACAGCAGTTCACTCTTTCTACGCAGATGTAATAAGGTATATCGAGGCTGATGAATGTCCTGCTGGGATCTTTTGTGATCTCAGTAGGGCATTCGATTGCGTAAACCACAGTATACTGCTCTCTAAACTTTTTGAATATGGTTTGATAGGCCAGCCGTTGACATGGATCTCTTCTTTCATTAAATGCCGTAAACAATTTGTGTCAATCCAGCACTGTAAACGCGGTCATATATCTTATAGTAACTCTGATTCTGTCCAAGTAGAGATGGGGGTGCCACAAAGATCGGTGTTGGGTCCCATTTTATTTATTTTATATATTAATAGTTTGGAGCATGTATTAAAAGACACATATTTCACTTTATATGCTGATGATCGTACCTTGGTTATATCTGACAAATCTGGTAATCGTATGCAAGAAAAATGTAATGAAGTTTTGCAAAAACTAACTAGCTGGTTTAATCAAAATCGTTTATTCCTAAATTCAAATAAAACAAAAATAATAAGGTTCCACAATAGGCAAAAAGTATGCGAGCCTCTGTGTTAATAACACCACAGTGGATTCGAATGCAACTACAGTTACATTTCTTGGTATCCGTTTAAATGAACACCTAAATTGGAAATTGCATTGCGAGTATGTAATGGCCAAATTAAATTCTACAAATTTTTTATTCAAAAATATAAAAGATGTTCTCACTGAGAAACAATTAATAAATTTGTATTATGCACAAGTAGAGACACATCTGCGTTATGGCATTTGTTTTTGGGGGAATTCTACCTTTTCACAGGCTGTATTTGTTTCACAAAAAACGTATCCTACGTACCTTGGCCGGAATTGCGAGTACCGTAACTTGTCGGGACGTTTTTGTGAATTATAAAATTTTAACCCTAGCATCTTTGTATATTTTTGAAATGTGTGTTTATGTATTAAAAAACAAAAATAAATTCAAACAGAATAAAAATGTTCACACTATAAATACTCGACAAAAAAATGAATTCCACGTACCTTTCTCTAAACTATCGATAACATCTAAGACAACAGACTGTTTAGGATTGAAAATATTTAATCACTTGCCTCAAGAAATTAAGTTAAGCAAAAACTTAAAACATATTTAAAAAGTAGTCTAAAATGTTTTTAATAAGTAACTGTTTTTATAATGTATCTGAATATTTTTCATAATAGTTTTTACGAAGCAATGTTGTTGGTTTTAGGTTTAAGATTGACTATTGCCATACATTTTGTAAAATGTCATTTTGGTAAAATAAAGAATATTATTATATTATTATGTAGGTATTTGTCAAGTCTTACTCTGGTGTATGACATTTATTTTTTCTTCCCAGCTCTGTGTTATTAAAGACGAGCCTCGTATGCATAAAAA
This sequence comes from Aromia moschata, assembly GCA_029963805.1. Lineage (NCBI taxonomy): Eukaryota > Metazoa > Arthropoda > Insecta > Coleoptera > Cerambycidae > Aromia > Aromia moschata. The sequence continues at coordinate 170,208 of JAPWTK010000715.1, forward strand.
ATAATGTCCATAATGTTCATCAACGTTGTAATCCCCTCGACCAAGTGATTTCATTAAACACTTGACATTCACGCAATTATAATAATTACCGTAACCGCAGCTCATTAAAGAGACGTTAAAAAATCGTCCGTTTGTTACAGTGAGGGCAGATTCGTCAGCACAGGTGAAAGGATCCGCCTACCTGATGACGTAACGATGGGCTACATCATCGGTAAGTACCAGCACGACTTTGAATTGAGGAAACGTCAATTAGATTAAACGCCGCAATTAGTACAATTACCGGCGACGAAGCAGCGACACATTAGGGGACGTCGCGTTGCACACCCACTGATTTCGTATTTCGTTTCAGAGCACTTGCTGAAGCAGCCTCTGACGGTCGTCGACCAGTTTCACTCGCACCTCGAACCGATGAAGTTCATCAGGAGGGATATGATCGAGGATCAGGTAAGGAGTGGGATTTATCAGCGTAGACGCCGCACAGTGCAACAAAACTGTAGTTTTACCCAAATCACGCTAGAGATCGTAAAAATATAGATTTTAAGATGATTTCTTTTTTTTTAAATGTTCGTTATGAATTTCTCCATAAATTCCTCTAGCTTGATTTTTGATTTTCATTCCCAATATTTTATTATTTTAATCTAAAAACGTATTTTCATTGAAAAATATGGGTTTTGCTAATGAAAATCGGTGTCAAGGTCTCAAATGTATAAATATTTTTGACTTTTTAATTTTAAAATTTCATTTTACAAATAGCCAAATGATTTGTCAAATGAAATTATCCGATTTCTTTTTTTATTGTTGACAGCTGCCAAATTAACTGCCAAATACATATAACATAACATAAACGTATTTCTTAAGTTATACAGAAAAAAATGTATAATTTTATAATTGTCGATTTAAAAAATATTAGTTTCTCCAAAATGCACACTTTTTTAACCATTTTTAACCAATAAACTTAGAATATTTTGTAGTAATACTGGATACACATGCTTATTTTTGATTTTGACAGATATTTTGATAGCTGTCATCACACACATAATATATTTGATATTCATTCCTTGCTCAGTGTTCCTTAAATCCTTAGAAAATGAACTATTAAACACTTTAAGTTATTGAAAATAATAAATAAATGGAATCTTAAGTAATTTGATAGTTATTTTGACAGCTGTCATATTTAAATTTTAGTGTAAATTACGTAAATAGAAAATTTTAAGGTATGCTATATGTATTTTCTTTAAAATTATACGTTTTTTCTGTGTAACTTAAGAAATACGTTTATTTTATTATATTTGCCAGTTAATTTGGCAGCTGCCAACAATAAAAGATAAATCGGATAATATCATTTGATAAATCAAAAGATAAAATCATTTATTAAATGAAATTTTCAAATCAAAAAGTAAAAAATATTTATACATTTGAGACCTTGACATTGATTTTCATTGGAAAAACCCATTTTTACCAACAAAAAATGCGTTTTTAGATTAGAATATTAAAATATTGGGAATGAAAATCAAAAATTCGGTTAGAGGAATGTATGGAGAAATTCATAACGAACATTTGAAAAAAAAAGCATCTTAAAATCTTTATTTTTACGATCTCTAGAATGTTTGGGTGAAACACTACAGTTTTGTCCCACTGTATGTCGTTGCAGTGGTTTGATTTTAAATTGTCTTTCTTGTGAATGGATTACACAGGACCACACAATTTTTTCTTTGATTACACGTGAACACGCCGTGGCATAGTATATGTAATTTTATCGCTGAACACGAATCTGTTGGCCGTTTTACCAAGCACGTCTAGATTTTAAGTAAATCAAAGAAATATAACCTAAAAGCTGAATAAGCAAAATCAATATAACTATTAAAATATGTATTAAAGATAAGTAAATAGATACATGAAAACACAACTTAACAAACGAAATTCTATATTAACACTAGCCTAAATTTATCTACATATATAACCTAACCCAACCCAACTATCCCACCCAATCTAAAACTAACTCATAAATCGTTTCTTGTAAAGTGTGTGAGCAGGAATAGATGAATACGTGTATATCTTTCGAGTTTTTCGGAGCTTCATGTTCTCTTACTTCATTAGGTAGCTCAATCAATGTTGTTATTGCTGTCATGTAAGGTGGTAAAATTTTCAACATTGGCGGTACTATCTATATACACAGGGTGAGTCAAACTTAACGCGACAAACGAAGTGTGAAAATAGCAATAAGCAATTTGAAAATGGCAGTATAAAAAAAAATATTAAAAGCGGCCTGCTTTTATCTAAAAAAAAAAAATTTTTTTTTTTCTGGGGGTGGGGTTGGGGTAATATATTTTTTTTTTTGGGTGAGTTTTTTCTTTTTTTTTTTTGTTTTTTTTTTTTTCTTTTCCCCTCGCCCCCCCCCACCAGGTACGGATAACGAGGCATGTTATTCTTTTAAGTCAAAAAGATTTCTTAATAAACATGTAGTCCGGAAAATGCTTCCTAAGAAGCGCTAAAACGGACGTTCAAAGATGGCAGGACCAAATTGATTTTCTTGCCTTTTTTTCAAAAACTGCTGAAAATGTCCACCGTCATTTTCAATGCAAAGTTGACATCTGCGAATGACTCGGATTGCGCGTGCTGCAAACGACACTGCTGGATGGTTTTCTTGGGCAAGCTTGAAGATCCTCAACGAGTCGGGTTTTTTCCTCCTGAATCAGACTAGCTTCGTCGTTGACGGGCTCAGCATAAACGCACTTCATCTGCCCCAAACATAAAAATCCATAGTGGTTAAGTCCGGGGAACGTAGGAGGCCACAGGACAAAATAGGGACAGTCTCGACCGCGACCAATCCATCTTCCTGAAAAATGGTTGTGAAGCCATTGCCGCACTAGTAGACTGTAATGGGCTGGGCAACCGTCTAACTGGAACCACCTGTTTGCTCTATCAATTAGAGGCATGTCATCTAATATTGCTTTCAAATTCATTTTCCAGGAAATGAAGAAAGGCCGGACCATTTAGTCTTGGAGGCAAGAAATATGGACCAATGAGTGTATCGTCGCATAACCCCATCCAAACGTTGCACGGAAATTCATGTTGAAAATGTTGTTCTTTTACAGCATGCGGGTTTTCATGGGCCCAAAAAATGGCATTATGTTGGTTAAAGATACCACTACGGGTAAAAGTTGCCTCGTCCGTCCAAATCACCTTCCGATAGTAAGAAGCATCGTTTGTTATTTGTTCCAAGAACCATTCTGAAAATTCTTTCTTCGAGGTAGGTCTTCAGGAAGCAAATTCTGAACTTTCTGCAAATGATAGGGGTGGCGACCATCTGCTTTCAGAGTTCGGTTCACAATGCTCTGGGAATAGCCTAATTGCAAAGAACATCTCCTCGTGCTACTTGAAGGTATTTGATCGAAGTGTTCTAGGATATTTTCTGTTCTTCGATTATTATGAAGGGGTGCAAAAATACCGTCTGCTCGCGATTTCGAAGAAGTTGTCCCAGTTTCTCTTAATCGTTGAAATGTTCTAGTAAATACCGCTTTGTCGGGCACTCTTCTCATTGGAAATCTTCGGGCGTACTCATTCACAGCAGCGCGCGCATTACCATCACAGTACCCGTAAACAAACACAATATCCGCATATTCACTTGTAGTGTAGGTATTTGGCATGTTTCCGCAATTTACTCATAAATTAGCTTAAAATTAGTGACAAATTGAATTCAATCGACACGTCAAACAAGGCTGTCAAACAAACACTTTCAATTGTTATCAAGGCCTGCTTCTCTTTTAATTAATAAGGTAGCGGAGTGAATTAATCAGTCATTCGCAGATGTCAACTTTGCATTGAAAATGATGGTGGACATTTCGAGCAGTTTTTGTAAAATTTTAGTTTGTTTTGTTACGTTAAACCAATTATTTTAAGCAGTTTTTGAAATAAAAGGCAAGAAAACCAATTTGGGCGGCCATCTTTAAACGTCCGTAGCGTTTTTAGGAAGCATTTCCGGACACATGTTTATTAGAACTTTTTTGCTTAGAATAACATGCCCTATCCGTACCTTTCGTTTGTGGCGTTAAGTTTGACTCATAATATGTAGCAAATGTAAAAAGATAAAAACAAAACACTATTTTCAGGATAACACACTTTAAATATTACTATATAATCCATTAATAATTACTACATGCAGGCAATACATTTTTTATCTTTAGAATTCGCGTTTATAAATACGGGCCTGGAAAACGGCAACTTTGTTGAACCCTAATACACACTATTCCAGAGCCCAAACCATACTTCCATTATTTCTTTGACTAAAGCTTTAGTCGAAGTATGTATAAGTAAATTCACAATTTTGTACAAAATCTTGCATGTTTCATTTAAAATTTCTCGATCATACTTATGAGTAGGGTTCGGAATGTTTGCCGTCTCGCGTGTTAAACTGCATAAGAATATCCTGCCCTCCCGCACCGGGATGGCGTACTACTGCGCATACGCGGGTCCTGAGGCCTTGGCAGGACCGGTCAGTGGCCTACGTATGCAGAAACAAGAAATACACGCGTAGATTATTTACAAGGCGCTTAAAAACACGGTTTAAACTTTCATTATCATAGAGTTTTATAGTGTCGAACCTCATGTTTTATAGTGTTGTAGCACACATTATTTACGAACCCTACTGATGAGTGCCATTTATTGTTCAATCTCATATATTTTTTGAGAAATCTCATTGACGGTAATTAGTCAATCGTTGTATTATGAAACTCTTATTAGTAAATATTATAAATTAGGTATGTTTAAAAATGTGCAATAGTGACATGTACATATATCTCTATGATGCTGGTAAAAGTTGTTTTCGTTCCTGGTAGCTATAAAATATATTAATACTACGATTTAGGTTTATAACTCGAATTACCAGCACGAAACCTTAATGATACTGCTAACTGCCCACACACGTATGTATCGACATTTTTAATTGGTCTTGTAAAACGTAATTTATTAAGGTGAACAACATCTCCCGAGGTAAAAATTTATGATTTCCTGTAACGTTGAACCCAGATCTCGCTTGTTTGGTTATCAAAACTGTACAAACCTGAAGTCGCTTAATGCCATTTTAATTAGAATAGTGTTAAGATGAAGTTTGTGGCTACGATTGGTTTTTATTTTTTATACCATCCTAACGTCATTTTCTATATATACCTAACTACTTTTTTGTCAGTTCTTAGAACCGTAGAGTACATACTGTCAACATTAAGTTTTATTAGTTTATATGGATATACATTATACTTGTGACAAGAGTAACAAATTCTGTTTAGTTTCAGAAAAAAACTGACCATTATATCACGTTATTGGCTCAGTCAAAAAACTAACCATCATGTTATTAGCTCTAGCTGTGTTCTTTTACAAAGTTTATGGTAAATAATTTCTTACATAAATGCTTGTTCAACAATCTTTTTTTCCCAGGACACACAAAAACATAAATTCTTATGTTTCAGATAATTTTCTAATTTAATATATCTTGCCTTTATCTGCTTATTATATTGTATTTTATATCTTACTTTTGTTTTGAAAGGTTTGCTTGTAAATTCTGTAGCAACAGGTATCTTGATATTTGTGTAACAAATAGAAAATACAAAATATTTTAATAATCCGCGTACTCAATACAAGTGTGTTAAATGACTATTTTTTTCCAGATTTCCTTCAGTTACGCGCGAAGTAAAGATGAATGGAATGTAGTCAAAATCGAAGGATTTGATGAAGTGGTGGACCAGAACAGGTTGGTTTAGTTTTTTGTCTGGCCTAGGCAATTACAGAATTTTATAGGTTTTATTTAATTAGCATTGCATTAAAAAATACGATAGCAGGGTATTATATTGGAATCGAAGAATCGTAAATACAGAGGAACAGATAAAACAGTCACAGAGGCTACTTACAATTAATTAGTCTGGCAGTAATATTTTTTTTACTTCACAAAGCAAAAAGCAGAGTTTAAAGTTGTGTGTAAACTTTTAAATTGCTTAATATGAACACACTGAGCTCAACTGGCACATTTCGCCAACCTCTTTAGCATCAATAGAAGATTACTAGAACTAATTAAGGTCAGTATGTATTAAATCAGTTCCGTATCACGATATTTATTTTTTAAATGGTATTTAAATTATTATCAATTGGAAATGGTAATTGTGTTTATTAAAATAAGCAGCAAATAAAAGTTATTTGTTTCATGGTTAAATTAACAGTTACATTGTACGCTAAAAAAAGGTTTACAGAGTTCGCAGAAAATCTCCAGAATCGTCTTCCAAGCATTTCGGTTCATTCTGGCGTTTGCTCACGTAATAAATTTATCTAATTAAATATAACACAGACACAGCTGCATTTCTCCCGTGTGAGGTGCTTGTTAGCAAAATTCCTCTTGTCAGACTAGCGCTGTTGGATTATTACGGTGAAGTAGAATATACTGTAAAATGTGTAGCATTAAATCCTAGAACACTGTTTAGTTTTGTTAGAGAATCGCTTACGTATATATATACATACAGGGTGTCCCATTAATAACGGAATACAGCAAAACTGTATATTTTTTTAGTAAAAATATTGCAATCAAATCAAACCTACCTATGGTCCAAAAGTTAATATCAACAAAAAAACAGTGTGTCAAAGTTATAATTTTATTTTTGAATTTTAATGTGTCAATACTTTTTATGTAGAATGTGTGCGTAAAAGCTGGTGTGACTTTATTCTGATTTTGATATAATATAATAGATCTGTAAACTGTTATTTTGTTTACATAACAATTTCTAGGTACCTTATTAAAGTGACTATTTTAAAAATATGAAAAATCTTTAAAAAAAAAACGTCTTTTAAAAAATGTACTAACTTACAGATACAGTCTAGTACTTTTTAGTACTAAAAAAGGATACAAATATTGTGTTTACAAACTAAATTCAAAAAGTTAAGTAGGTATTGAAAACAATAAGATCATGCAAGTATCAATGACAAAGGTGGGTAAAAATAGACCTATAAGATCGCTCCTGACCTCACGCCACTTGATTTTTGTAATGGGAGTTTATGAAGTTTATAAAGAAAGATTTGTTAATATAGATGACTTGGAGTAACAATTATCGAAGTAATTGATATCAGTACAAACAATATCTTGGACAATGTGTCCAGAAACTTTTAAAATTACTTGGCGTGTACGGTACGGTGTAAATAATGATGGTTGTCACAGAAGAATTGTTATGTTTTTTGTTCTTTTTCTATTAACACTTTTGTTTCTGTTGATATCCCAGTCTTTTCAATGCCTACTTAATTTTTCTTTTTGCTTCCGACAGTAAACTGAATATGCTTGGTAGAATTAGCAAAACAATAGGAGATAGATATATGAAACCTTATATTGGTGAAATCAGAAAAACTTGACGATTTCGATTTTCCAGTAACATAAGGAGTGTTTCATTCGAAAAAGTTATGTATAATTCATTTGTTTTGAAGATCACGCATTTTTTTATTATGACTATGAAATGATTACTAATAGTTTTGTGAATCGGTCCAGAAATAACCAAGTTACAGAGGGGTGAGGGGACATTTATGGTGAATCACGAAAAATCTCGTGTACGAAAAAGTATTGCTGTAGCAATTGATGTAGTACTCAAGTGGTACTTTAGATTTTTCTGTTTTCCTCAAAAGTTTCTCTAGGTGGGAACTGTAAACTGTAAAAAAATCGATCCTTAACTATTTCCAATTTAGCTGGCAGTGATTTAATGCCATGACTCGACAATTTCGTACTATTTTGTAATATTTTTCAGGTTCTTGTCTCTCCACTGCTTTTTGTTCCCGTACTTCAGCTTTTGTCCCGGCCGAAGGTGAAGAATGAATAACTGCTTACGACCTGGTCGAATTGTAGGAATTTAATAATGATGGAAGAAGTTAATATATTTAATAATATGTCGTTAAAAAGAAGTGCCTTGTAGTCGCCTGCTGGCGATCGCTACTCTGTTTCTACAGTTTAAGACCGTTTATCTGTGATGTTGTATATATTTTTTGGTATACCATTCTAGTTACGTACCGCATGTAATAGTTTTATAACGAGATATTAAAAAAAAAAGACAATCTGTAGCTAGTCGATGTTAGCATCTATTTTAGAGCTTTTTCATTTTAATTGGTGCAATTTTTGCATTTCAGTCGAAGAATTTCTTTATAGAACAAGTAGAAATTAAATAATGAATACAAAATTATTTAATTTAAATGACTGATTATTTTGTTGCTGTTGAATACAAAAATGTATGCCATATGCCTAAAAAAACGTTTTCATTTTTTATATACACAAAAATGAAAAGCAATTTATATAGCAACATTTTCATGATAGAAAACTTAAAAAATGTATCAATCGTTTAAACGAGATTTGCAACATGATAGTTGAAAAACATAAATAGGAAAAACTTCAGTCAAAAATAAACGAAATGAGTCACCAAAAATCATGCTACGTATGGCGAAGGTATTCGGAGGTGCTTATCACGTCCGAACAGCATGTCCACAGTAATACACACCACAGTTTAAATAATCAATGCCTAGCATAACAGTCTCTTTTATTAAGGAATAATTTAAAATAAGGGAAAAAGTCAGCATATTATTATTATAGTATTCAGCATCACTTACAATCTCCGCCACTGACGCTGTTAAAATACAATTCCTTTACTGCCTTTTTTGACTTCCGACCACGCGGATGACTCATTCAAATAATTTTTTGTTGAAGTATACTTTAGTATCTCTCTATCTGAGTGATCCACAGTCAGTTGTTATCAATATAGAGGAGAAAACTCCGTTGAATAAATGTATGTATATTATCCTGGTAGCACACCCAAGAACGTATTGCAGTGGTATTTCTTTTTTTTTTTTTGTTATTTACTGCACAAAAAAGAGGTCTATAACCTATCACGAGAAATTGAATCTCGAAGTGTTTAGAAGTTTAGTACCATTTAAATCTTAGGATCATCATTTTTAATACTTTGACATAGAGTCGGAATCTGCGTTCAGGATACGTTATTTTAATAATTTGTGGGTTCATTAACAATATATGCAGGTACACCAACAGTTGCAGTATCCGCTGACAAACAAAATCCGTCCCTGGAATACCGAGCTGAGATTCAATCTCTGCTAGATAACAAAATTACTAGGGTCCGGAAATGTGTGCCATAACACATGGTTTTTCACGCACCGTATTTTTTAAGTGCCTTGTAAATTATATACGCGTGTATTTCTTGCCCGTGCTACGTACGGCATTGACCCTTGCCCGGCAACACACCGGGATCCGCGTATGCGCAGTAGTACATTCAAACAAACATTCCGAACCCTACAAATTACATAACAATTTATGATAAAACATACATTATTAGATTGTAACATACCTATTACATATACACATATTATTATTTTGTCAGAATAAATCATAATATTTCATTAGGCTGTTGATACTCCAAACCTGGATAATGAGCAGTCTTCTTAAGAAAACTCGTTTTCCAAAACCAAAAATATATACATTTTCTATTTAGGAAAGCTTTTTGTATACTGATCATGTATACATATATATGTAAAAAATTGATTTAACCTGATCCAAACTAAGTGCGTAGCATTGATAACTCCATTATCATTAAAGATAAAAAAATCGGTTAAATTATGCGCACAAAATTAAAGCAATCTGTTGCAAATTTTATTATTGATATTCGTTTCCATGTATTAATTTCAGATTAATTTTTAATTTCTTGTTCTACGTTAGGTCCTTTCAGCTCCTTTATATATCCACTTTGTCCATAATCTCAACAAATTGAACTTCAATTATGTTTTAAATTATTTCATCTTGATAATGATATCTTAATCAGCGCCAGCGTTAAAAAATCTTAACGGAGTTACCAATGAAGCTCATTTAATTTGGATCAGGCTGTACGGTATGTTATAAATCTACATTATATATGATATATCAGAGCTTAAGTTAGATTAGAAAAACACAACACATAAATCGTACTTTAAAAATTAACAGATACTGATGTGATACATTTTTAAGCAAGATGCCTTGGGTGTAATATTAAAATCATTAAAATCAACGGATTAAGTTTAAAAACCAATAATATTGACGCACAGCTTTTATGTAGTCTAAAGTTTATTTTCTTTTGTATATTTCATTTAACAACCAAGAATAATAACATATTTTTCTGTGTATTATATTAAATATCTTGTGATACATTTTTTAAATAATCATAATTTTAGATCGAATTTGTGTAGCTGTTAGTAAGCGATATCTTTGTAAGGGTGCAATGTTCTTTTTTTTGGAAGCTGTTTTATACGATGCAATTTGCTCAAGATTGAAAGAGTTTAATATCTACAATATAATTTGTATATAAAATGTATGCATGTTGAATGTTTATAGATTTTTGTAAATAAAAGTTTTTGTTAGAACTAGTTTTTTTTATAACATCCAAAATGCTCATTTAACCTAAAATTAGTATGGTAAGTATAAACCTTCAGAGTAATATCAATTGACTTTGACGTTAAAATGTAATAAACATATCACCACAACTTCCTAAATGTTAAGATTATAATTTTTACATGTAATTTTATTTATACAAATATTACGAATTATGATTCGAGAAATGTTTAAACTTATTTGTCAGAAAAACAAAAAACATTAGATAACTCTTTGTTCTCATGATACATTAATTAATGCTACCCTTATTGACACTGTGCTGCATGTTAACAATTAGTGATTTGCAGTTCATATTGTAAATGTATAATTTAATTTAACGAATATCTCAGTGAATTATTTGAGCACTGTGCGAGTAATTACTACTATTATGTTTATTGTTAAAGAATCCATAATCTATTAGCCTATAGCTACGCACTGTCTTAGGAGACCAAATAAGATACCAAAATTATTAAGTAGGATCAAGTAGAAATCTGTTTCCTTAAAACACCACTATTCCATTTTAATAAAATAGATTTAAAATATATTCCTAAAAACTCATATTGTAAATGTATAATTTAATTTAACGAATATCTCAGTGAATTATTTGAGCACTGTGCGAGTAATTACTACTATTATGTTTATTGTTAAAGAATCCATAATCTATTAGCCTATAGCTACGCACTGTCTTAGGAGACCAAATAAGATACCAAAATAATTAAGTAGGATAAAGTAGAAATCTGTTTCCTTAAAACACCACTAAGTGGCCTTTATTATGTCGCGCGAATAGTAGCTGAATGCAACAACCACAAGAGACAAAAAAGGGACTTTACGCATGAATTGCATACAATATTTTTCCTATATCCGAATTTTATATATAAAAGAATAAACAACACACATATTTTTATGTACTAGTTCGTAAAAAAGGTTTTAAAGCACTAGTGCCACAAACATTTTAGATTTTTTTAAACAACCAAACATATTTTTTAGGTAAAAAAAAAGCACTTAAATTTTAGGCACTAGTGCGTAAAGAAATTATGATAATATGATATATATATATATATATATATATATATATATATATATATATATATATATATATATAAATTCACGAATAGAAAAAACATTGTGTGTAATTTTTCATTTACTGTAAAAAATAATCTTCAATAATAAATTTACTGAAAATTTACTTAAAACTTACCTTTGTGATTAAAACATTTTTTAAAACTATTTAAAATGAATTAAAAATACTCAAACCGACATAGCCGACATGTAAGAATGATCCACGTACATACATATGTATGTCCTAAAATATGAATGTCAGCACATACATATCTCACAAAGTTATAATTTTATTTTACGAACACTAAAACATACTGAATCTAAACAAATCAGTGCTGAAACCTGAATAGGTGATGAAACCGAAATAAGTTATGTATCATACATACATGTGTCAATTTGAAAACGAACAGTATTAAATTTAATATTGCCTTAACTAATGACAGTATCAAAATTTGACGAAACACGTCAATTTACATATCACGGGGACAACTTTTGAGGCATTTGTTGTCGTACTACTTTCAACCCCTGACCCCTAAGGCACCTACCCCTAATATTTTAAATGGCAACCCCTATTTCTTTTGGCATTTTTGAGTTTTTTTGTACAATTCTAGATAAATTCCATTATTATTTTTTTCAAAATTGAAGTACTTCCTCACGAATGTGTGAAATGTATTTATTTTCTAAATTGACATAATGCAACTTTTAAAAGGGGTTACATTCACTGGCCCGTCATGTCAGTCACATCCATTCATTTAAAAAATATTTGTTGAAAAACTAGGTACCAAATTCTTTTTTGTTTATTTACATTTCACCGCTACAAAATACGAAATAATTTAAATTTTTTGGCGGTCTTCGAACCTTGTGCTGAACTAAATGGTGAAATTTATGCCGAAATGTTAGACAGAGCTATAGAGCCTCTTATAATTCATGAGATGGAAAATCAAAGAGACACCAATGGAAATCTTGCTCTAGATGAACATTTGCTGCACTTCCAACATGATGGGGCACCTCCTCATTATGCACGCCCAGTAAGAGAGTGGTTGGATAATCATTATCCGGTGCAGTGGATTGGTAGGAGAGGGCCCATTGAATCGCCACCTAGGTACTGGGGGTTAGGGGGTTGAAAGTAATACGACAACAAATGCTTCAAAAGTTGTCCCCCTTGATATGTATATTCACGTGTTTTATTAGTCATTAGTTTAGGCAATATTAAATGCTGTTAGTTTTTAAATTGACACCGGATTGTATTGTATTTGTTGTATGTTTTGTTGTATATAAAATTGTACATTTTGTATTAAGAGCTCAATCTTCTATTCTATTGCTCCCTTCTTTACGCACGAATGCTAAAAAATAAATGTATATTTAGTTTTATATTTCTGTAAGAAGTACTTAGTTCTTATACAGGATGATTTCTAAGTTGAGTCCGAAGGAAGGACCGGATAAATACTATATCGGAATTAATGAGGTAACTTTTTATTTCTAGGTTTAGGGAAAAATGGTATTTAGAAACAATGTCCCTTTTGAATAGTTCGATATTAAAATATATGACCAACTTTAGGAATCACCCTGTATAAGTTTTATTGTCTTTTCTTTCGTGCAGTGCCAGTGGTGCGAAAAAATATTTTTTTAAACTGTACAACGTGTTCTTTAAATAGGTTGTAGACCATAATTACAAAAAATAAAAGCATCTGAGATAAATATATACATTCGGTTATCGGTTCGCAACCAATTAAAAAAACAATTAAAAAATAACAAACAAAACAAAAATGTCGTTTGAACACGTTTTCATCTACAAAAACTAAGGACATTAAGGCCAATAAAATCAAACTAAAGAAGTCTGATTGCGCAGCACAAGAAAATATAGTGCGAGTCAGTTTACCTACATTTATTAACCGACAAAGTATTAGGTAGGTATATTGTGTACCTATGGAGATAATAGATCCACTACAGATTTTCCATTAAAATTTCTTAATTGGCTTTCATAGATCTTTCTCGCTCCGTTTTAGTCATGCCGCTGGGGCGATAAAACGATTAAATCGCTCTAATAAAGGAAACTTTAATGGCCCATTTTTATTAGAATCATGATTTCGCCCGATTATTTGTTGGATTTAATAGCGACCCATTTAATTAAAATGGGCTAGTGTTACCGACTTACAATAAAATGTATTAACGCTAAACGGCTGTAAGATATGTGAAGCATCATGCTGTGAAAATCAAAATATAATATCGGATGAGACAATATTTGCCGCAAACTACCTGTATAGATTTTTTTGTGTTGTCGTTAAAGCGATATCCTGGGAGGTAAATACGTAAATTTCGTTACCACGCATTAAAAAGTAATTGACATTTAAAAATGTATGTACCGAATAAAAGCTATTTAGCTGTACTTATTTGTTATGCTTTACCAAGTAAGGTCAAATGTTCTCACTATATAATCTCCCAATTACATCGTTTGATTCGAATGTTTTATATGTAACCTCAAATAAATTTACTAGGATGGAAAGATCCAAATGATGAATGAAAGTACATAAGATATAATTTCAAACCCTTTCAATTTTTTTCTAAGCTCATCGGAATCAGGTAAGTAAGGTAAGTATTTCTTTATCTTAAATACACTCAACTTGAAAAATAGCTCTAGACTAAACGGAGTTATTTTTTACGGTTCTTCACATTTGAAGATAATTGAGGGACTCCATCATTCTGGAATTATTTATCCAAATCGAGATTTGATACGTCCGTATAATGATTCTTTGATACGTATTTTTCTATTAAAATGTATGTATTTCTCTTCTTAATTTTTTCTTTTTTATAATTATGTTTTCCATAGGCATGTTTGAGTGAAAATTGCAACAAAAGGAATTGATTGATTACAAAACTCAATTGAGTTGTCCTCAAATGCATTATTTTTCGTATGTGCTGGAATTTTGAGACATCTGTCTTCTTTCCCAAAATATTGTAGCGTATCTCTACCATTTGCGTACAAAGTAACGCGGATCGAAACAAATCAAATATATGTGTTTTAGTCCCAAATTGGTATCATGGGGTACCGCTTCACCCCACGATTAACATTTCGTTCAGTTTTCGAAAAATGTTGGAGCTTTTCTGTATCGTCCACAACCTCCTCTATAGAAAGCCGTGCTGAGAAAAAGGCGACGCGACGTCGCATTCCGCTCGACAAGAAGTCTGATTCAAATAGAACAGACTCAGTCATAACCGTCCGTGACTGTCGATCGATTGTTACTTTTCCAGAAATGTAATTTTGATAAATTCGTATCAGTTCTTTGGCATTCATATTATATTCCTATTAAATATTTTTTCTCGCACAAAAATAAATAGGATAGGATCTCTACTTGGCCAATAAATAAAAAATTTAAAGGTTAAAATTAACTGAACTTGTATGAGTAGGTATATACATATGTAAGAGTTTGTAGGTATATGAAGTGTTATACAACTTAACAAAAGCATGTATGCACTATAAAAAATTTAACTTATCGCTCGGCAAGAACCAACGGGAAGGTGTAGAGTTATTTCTTGTAAGAAGGGGTTATATGGAAAATTAGGATGGGTGTGGGAGGGCTAGGATAATAATAATTACATATGTAAATAACAATAAATTAAAATATTCAACGCAATTTTTGTTAAATACCTTAGCAAAATTATTTTTCCTGTAATCTAATCTAACAGTTATATAATTTTCATCTATTAATAATACTACAACTTTTTCTAATGAACATAAAGATTTACTGATATTTAAAAGGTAATTTTTATTACTTTGATCAGAATTAGCTGACACCTGCAGTGAAGATGATATTGATTGTAAATATCTTTTATGTGGTAATATAAAATAGTTTCGAATTAATTCAAGCATGAAGGAGACTGACTATATAAAATAAATGCCATTACAATAGTCGAAGATGAATATTTTGGTTTTTGGTTAATAATTTGTAATTTGCAACTGATCTATAATGATTTCTAATTTTTTGGCCTTGACAAAGTTTTGTACAATTACTTTCTCTTGCACTGAAATTAAGATACCCAAGGCTTAAAATATTTTCCAAATTGTCTGAATTAATTTTGAGCTGTCTTCATATGAGACTTTGTACCTTGACAAACAAATTTGTTAACTGGGACCCTCTCGAAAGTTTTAGGTCACAAGGAGGAACCCATTTTAAATCACAAGAGGGAAGCTCTACCCCTTTTATACAAACTTTTACGACAAGATCTTTAGTTATAGTTATTGAGGTGTTAATTGATAAACAATATTCAAAATTTAATGTAAAAAAATAAATTGCTTGGTCGCAAATTTTAGACTCCCATTCCAACATGTCAACGTTTTTAGTATAATTAATTTTTAAATCACTGAAATCTTTAATAATGTCACTTTTTAAAAAAAGAGTCGATTTCGTGTTCTTGCCGTTTCAGAATGTTATCGTGTCTTTGTTGTGGGTCATTTCTACTAGGTTTGATAATTTTAGACATATATGAGGGAAGATTAGGGAAAATGCAGGGAACGGCATCCTGTGTCAATCGAGGATGGCTTAATAAAAGCAAGTTACAAGTCCCATCAGGTTGAAGATGTTTATCATTCCTAGTAATATCATCAGATTTAAAATGTAATTCACAGACAACACTGTGTGTGGTTGGTTCCCATTGATCTCTTGGTATTGCTCTCATCCAAGCCGATTTTCTTTGCTCATTTTTCGGAAATTTGAAGAAGATTCGGTATACAGCGTTTATTTTGAGCACTATTATAGTTTAAATCGTAATTGCTTTTGCACCCGGGTACACATCATTTACTAGGCATTTGTTATATTATTTTAAATTTACTTAAAATACTTTAGTTTTACAGGAATTTACCGTAGTTATTGGCTAATATCGGTATTTATTATTGACGCTGTTACGAGTTGACGAGGTTATGTTTACTTTGTACTCACCCAAACGTTTATTCAAATTTTTGCGGATCAAATTCCGTTTTGTATCCTAACACATGTTTAATGCAATTTAATAAACAGTAATCACCGAATTGACACCAAACAATTGATTTTTCACTACACTACCCGAAAAAAACCGGCGCGAACTACTTTGTTTACATCGGAAGAAGTTAACTGTGCATAATCTATCTAGGACCGCCAGCTACGTTGCCAGATTTCGCTGAGCACGGCTTTCTATAGGAGGTTGTGTATCGTCCTAGATAACATATTTAGAAGTAAGTGGTAGAGAATAGGTATCCAAAGAATGACGTTTTTGGCCAGAAGTAAATTTGATAGTATTAAAACCGTTGAGTGTTTGGAACTCCACAATACCAATTAAGTGATCTAAAATTATATCTTAACCGCGTTAAAATTACATGATTCTTAAATAAAAGCAATATTAGTAGTAGAGATGAACTGGTTATAAACGAAATTGACCAAGGGAAGATAAGAATTTAAATGATAATGAGAGTTTACATAGTGATCATCGGACTGATTCGGAAACTAAATTGGTGTCAATAGATGTCAACAGTGAAAGTGATGGAAAGTAACTTTATTCCTTTGAACTAAGGTGTGTTCGGAAAAGTGCAAGGATCATCGGTTATGTCAAGATTGTTTTCAGAAATGATGAATAAGTTTAGTTTATTTTT
>JAPWTK010000716.1:0-125000 GCA_029963805.1 Aromia moschata
TGAAAACCGGCGCGGCTTACAACGCTCAAAATAAATTGTATAGAAATAAATCAGTGTAAATAAATAGTGTTAGTTTAAAAAGTACGAGTTTAATTTTTCACACTTCACGAACCCGAAATAAATAAAACGTTACAATAGTATAAATCTGAAACTTGGTAGCTTTATGTCTTTTGGTGTGAGAATTACGAATTTCAAGCTTATTTTGACGTCGCTCCTAGAGGGCCCTAGTTTCATCGTATTATTTTGGTAAATTAAAACATTTTTTTTTCTGTTGAGTTATGCGTAAAACAAGTCGAGAATCTAAAAGAACGCTCAATTCTACAGAGAAAAGTACTCTTGTTTAGGTCGTCTAAATCTATCGGTTTTTAAGTTATTTGCATTTAAAAGGTTAAATGTATTTTGTTGATTTTTTCAGGCACTGGATATTACTATATTTTTTCTAAGTAGGCTTGTGTCAACATTTGCCAAATTTATATATCATTAAATTATTTTGATTGAGTCCAACATGCCTTATACCAATGTCGCTGGTTTAAGAGATACAGCGTGTTCAAAGTTTAAATCAACAAAAATACATTGAACATTTTAAATGCAAATGACTTAAAAAACCGATAGAAACGACCTAAACAAGAGACCTTTTCTCTGTAAAATTGAGTTTTCTTATATATTTGTTTTACGCATGACTCAACAGATAAAACAAATATGTTTTAATTTATCTAAATAATACGGTGAAACTAGCGCCCTCTAGGAGCAACGTAAAAATAAGCTTAAAATTCGTAATTCTCACACCAAAAAACATAAAGCTACCAAGTTTCAGATTTAGACTATCAAAACTTTCTCAATTATTGAGAAATTTCAGAATAAAATTAAAACTTTGAACAAGCTGTATCTCTTAAGGGATGACACCACTAGCTGGTCGAGAAAAAGGCCCAATTTTGATAATTTATTGTGGGAGAATGAGAAGAGGAATAGGATTTCTTTTTGAGGGGTTGATTAAACATGTATTGAACTACAAAAAACAAAATGTCTATTCCTATTTTCATACAAAATGGCGGCGATACAGCGTATCTTTAAAAACACGTTTATCAAAAAGCCCTCCACGGGCGGACAAATTTCTCGAAAAGTTTTAGACCTGAAACAAAAAACCAAAAATTTTCTTAATTTACATATTATTGGCTATTGAAGTACGTAAGGATTTTTTTAAATTGATTTTTGTAGAAACTGTGTACTAACGAAAAAAAAATAATATTTTGGTGTCTAGTATCTCCAGTTTAGTCTTGTCCCATTTTTTCTAACTCACCCTGTATAATTATAGCCTAGGAAAGTTAGAAATTTTTTTCAAAAAAATTCCTCAAGCGTTAAAAAAAAGGTAAATAGGTAAAAAAATAATGCAATTTGAGTGTACTAGTTTCGACTAGTAATCGATTTGTAGGAACATAACCAAAAAAATTCATAAACGTGTGAAAAACCGTTTCATTTTTTTCACTTTTTAAATACCAAAAAGAATTATTTCAGAAAAACAAAAAATAGCATGTTATAGCGATTAAAAAGACGAAGAAAATCAGTTTTTAAAAATTAAAATCGGTTTACAACTTTTTAAAAAAAAACCTTCGAAAATTGCCCCTTTTTTTTTATCTAATTACCAAATTAGGGGAACTCTCTCAATTCGAGCGCACGAAAGTAGTCGCGCCAAGCAGTCGAAAGTTCCCCCACCATGCGGCCTTTCCCCTTCGCTCGAGCGCCCGAAATGCAAAATAGTCCGGATTTCAATGTCGTTTTTGACAATTGCCGGGCCATTTTTCGAAAAACACCTTTTTTTTACATTTTTCAATTGCGCCAAGAGTTATGAATATTTTTTTGATCAAATTTTAACTGTAAGTACCCCCGAAAAGAGCTACAATTTGGTCGCGGAAGTCCCTACGTCTTTGGTAGGCCGAGTAATTAGATAGCAAAAAAAGGGCAATTTTCGAAGGTTTTTATTTTTTTTGCAAAAAGTTGTGAACCGATTTTAATTTTTAAAAACTGACTTTCTTCGTCATTTTAAGCACTATAACGTGTTATTTTTTGTTTTTCTGAAATCACTTTTTGGTACTTAAAATGTGAAAAAATTGGTTTTTCACAAGTTTATGAATTTATGTTCCTACAAACCGATTTGATCCAAAACTAGTGCACTCAAATTGCACAATTTTTTACCTGATTACCAAATTTTTTTTAACGCTTGAGGAATTTTTTGAAAAAAATTGGACCTGTCTTTCCTATGCTATTATATAATTAAGTGAATCTTGGTTGGTATAAGTAAACTGAAATGTGTCAATTAACCCAATCATGATTGACAAAGTAGGTTTAGTGATAGTAGTAGACTAACACTATACAATACTTTTAATTATAATTTGAAGTGCTACGGTGCCTATTTGTGAAGCAAAAATACAAAAAAAGTCCTATTCCGGGCAGCTCACTGCAACAACGTCATTTTTCATTACGACCGACGTCCTTTCAACCGTGTTGCGTGCACTCCTTTGAACAGCTAGCAACAAAAAGGGTAGCAAAAGAAAAACGAGAAGCGAGCCGGCATCAGGCACGGAGCTGGGTTCGTGCAGCAGACGGCCTAATCGTTACTTTGACGGGAGGGCCCTCG
This sequence comes from Aromia moschata, assembly GCA_029963805.1. Taxonomy (NCBI): domain Eukaryota; kingdom Metazoa; phylum Arthropoda; class Insecta; order Coleoptera; family Cerambycidae; genus Aromia; species Aromia moschata. The sequence goes on from JAPWTK010000716.1 coordinate 2,633, forward strand.
CGAAAAAAAGACGCGTTTCCGCCTTCCGGCGGCGGCGGCCGAAATGAGACCGGCGCGATTTGATTAAAGTGCCCTTGTATGGTTGGGGTGCAGTTTACACTTCAGTAATTTGCTTTGTCTAAAGCAGGAGTTGCACGGCTCGTTTTCAGTGATGCCGGAATATGAAGTAGATCGTTGATTAAAATGCATTTATGAGTGGAATCGAGAATCGCGGACCATAGCAGAATCGTATTAAGGGGAAGTAGGTAGCAGTGAAGTTGTAGGTAGCAGTTGGCGGAATTAAAAAAATTATCGTAAATTAGCATAAGGGAACATGAAACAAATCTGAATCCAAAGCATTAATCAGGAGCTATTAAGACACTCATATGCGAAATTTGAAAAAAAAAACAACTTGTTTTTATACGAGCTCTAACAACTATACAGGGTGTTCCATCTAAGGGATTATCCATAACTCGTAGAATACAAAAAAGCTTAGTTGTCTGGTGTGCATATGAGGAAAATATTCAATTATATAGGGTGCTCCGTTTATTCTGCACGCCACCTAACTTTGTTATTTTAAATGAACACCCTGTATATTTTACATTTTTGATTCCCCGTTTATTCTAGGTCGCTTTGTTAAGTTCCCTATTCTTCTCTTATAGTTTTTGAGATATTCAACTGTCTTTGAAAAAAATGACGATTTCAGCTCTTTGATCCCAATAGCATTTAAACCATAAAAGATAGAAACGGTTTGGACGATTAGATTCAGCACAAATTACCTATCTTTTCACTATGGCAAAATAGATACATTATTCAGAGCCGGAAATATCGGACCCTACATTTGACAATTTTAAAACGTGAATACTATTTTTTTCAAATGACATGACCCATATTAAATAGTGCCGTTGGGTGCAAAATTAAATGCCCTTTCTACTGATATCGGGTTGTCAATACTTATCTCAGTTTTCCAAGATATTCGATTCTTTCTAAGGTTTGCAAAAATCGGATGTCTACAGCGTCACGTAGGCGTTGCAATTGCGTTGCTTATTGCACTATTTGACGTATAAGCCAAACTAAACGTCACTTTAGAGTTGACTAGTTTGACTTGTTATTTTACTGTGAAAACGTGTTAAAGTGTATCAATGTCGCTGACGCAGGAAGAAATGGTTTATGGTTTTTGTTCTTGGTGCTTGTCACCGAAATCCGTTATTGGGATCAAGAGCACAACGCTATCCGGACATTCTTTTCAAAAACGAATCCACATGTGTATTAACCAAAACGGAGAATATTTTGAGCAGTCGTTGTAAATCAACAGGCCAAGTTTATGTAGTCTTTTCTTGATTGTGTTCCCTGTCTTTGTTTGAATTTCGTTTCAGTTGTGTTCTATTTTGTTGTTGTTAGTGGTTTAGTTTTTTGATAAACCACTTTTTAAACATCATTTTGAGCAGTTGTTGTCATTCAATAGGCTAAGTTTATGCCGTTTTTTCTTGATTGTGGAGTTTCGTTCCATTTGCGTTCTATTAGTTGTTATTAGTGATTTTATTTTTGTTTGCTAAACCACTTTTTAAATATGCCAGTAAGTATTATTACCGCCAGTCCCAAGCCTGACAAAATGTGAGGGAAAAGTAATTTTGCAACGCCTACGTGACGCTGTAGACATCCGATTTTTGCAAACCTTAGAAAGAATCGAATATTCTTGGAAAACTCTTGGAGATAAGTATTGATAACCCGATATCAGTAGAAAGGGCATTTAATTTCGCATCCAACGGCACTATTTAATATGGGTCATGCCATTTGAAAAAAAAAAAATAGTATTCACGTTGTAAAATTGTCAAATGCAGGGTCCGATTTTCGGCTCTGAATAACGTATCCATTTGCCCATAGTGAAAAGATAGGATAATTTGTGCTAAAATCTAATCGTCAAACCGCAGGTTTCTATCTTTTGTGGTTTAAATGCTATTGGGCCTCATTCAAAGAGCTGAAATCGTCATTTTTTTCAAAGACAGTTGAATATCTCAAAAACTATAAGAGATAGGTATAGGGAACCCTTAACAAAGTCGACCTAGAATAAACGGGGAATCAAAAAATGTAAAAATATACAGGGCTGTTCCATTTAAAATAACAAAGTTAGGTGGCGTGCAGAATAAACGGAGCACCCTATATAATTGAAAATATTTTCCTCATATGCACAATTATTCCAGACAACTACGACCCAAAGCACTTTTTTATTAAATTTCTAATAACAGAGTTATGGATGAATCCACCTTAGGTGGAACACCCTGTATGTTCGGACAAACGCATTTTTTCAAAAAAATATTCCCTGCCATGCAAAAATTTACAACCACCATTACGCCACACAATTTACAACCACCACAAAAACCTAAAATATATAAAATTACATACATTTGCAAGATAATATTAGGCTGAAAAGTATTATTAGCTTGGATTTGTTATGAATTTATGGCCAAAAATATAAAAATCTGCTACAAATGCTGACAACTCGATAATGTTTTAAAATTGAGAAACCTGCCCTAAAAAATAAATAAAAATTTGTTGTTGCCGCGGTCCCCATTAATTTCACAATTAGATATGTCAATCACAGGTGATTTCTGGTAGTTTTTGCAAATATTCGTTATTTTTAAAAATATGCAAAATAAAAAAATGGGCCGTGGATGTGCGACTGTACAAAAATTGCGGCAGCTCATTATAAAAAATACTGCAGTGGCAAAAAAATCCGCGAAATTGCGGAAGAATTGTGCTTTGCAAAGTCTACTGTTGGGGACATATCAAAGCATTCCCAGGAGACTGGAAATTTGGATGTAAAAGGTAAAAGTCCTGGAAAACCCAGACTTGAATCAGCAGCAAAAAGTTTTTTGGCAAAAAAAAAAAAAAAAAAGTCGACGGAACACCTTAAATGATATAACAGCGCAATGGAACTCTGACACAGGAGAAAGACTATCCCGCGAATGTTGCAGAAAATACATTCATCAGTCTGGGCTCAGTTTTTGTAAGGTATTACATACTATTTTATTTTTCAAATTTTTAATTGTTCAATTTTCGCAAATGATCGTAGGCAAAAGAAAAGCCTTTATTAACTGAGGCACAAAAAAAAAATCGACTGAATTGGGCCAAATCGAAGGTATCGTGGACTATGGAAGACTGGTCAAAAGTAATTTTCAGTGACGAGTCCAATTTTGATGTCTGCGTAGGCGATCATAGAAAAAGAGTAATAAGAACAAAAAGTGAAGCAAAATTCCCGAAGGGTGTCATGATTTGAGGATGTATGTCCGCTAAAGGTTTGGGAGAGTATGAGGTCATAGAGGCTACCGTCAACGCTGACAAATATGTACAAATACTTACGAATAGCTTATTACCGACTGTTCAGGATATGTACCCAGACAATAATTTCATATTCCAACAAGACAGCGCAGCTTCCCATACTGCAAAAAAGGACGAAAAAGTGGTTCGGGGAACAGCATATTAAAGTCCTATCATGGCCAGCAAACAGCCCCGACCTAAATGTCATTGAAACACTGTGGCATAAGATAAAAAGAATTTTGAGAGATGATCCTCAAAGAACGCTCTACTTTAAAGGAAAAAATCGGCGAAATTTGACACACCTTTTCACCAGAACTCTGTCGATGCTTGTTTGAAACAATGCCTGCAAGAATTTGGGCCGTAATTAAGGCAAAAAGTGACGTAACGCCTTATTAATACTAAAAATATTTTTTTCCGAACATTTAGATGCCAGTTATTTTGTTACATTTTATTTGTTTTGTTAAGTTGCGACATTGTTAATTCGTTTTTTTTTTTGAAAACATTAATTAAAATATACTTTTAAATTCTTTAAGTTCTTATGCACTGACTGTCCGCTGCATTAGACAATGTTTGCTTCATTATACATAAAAACAGTCATAAATATTTCTCATACGCGAAAAATGCGTTTGTCCGAACATATATATAGTTGTTAGGGCTCGTACTATTTTGAAGACCGCTAGACTTGTTGTGCCATGGAAATATGTACATATGTCAAGTTATATGACAGTTGAACGTTATCTGGAATCGCTTAAACTTAAATTTTCGGCTCAATGTTTTCCTTTGATGAACCAAGAAATGGTCAAATATTTTTTCCATAACACCTCCTTTTATTAGGTTGATACACTTGACTCGTTTAAATTCGATCTTTTGCTCAACCTCGTATAGAAACACGTTTTATATTTTTTGTCCAAATTTCGCATACGGGCGTTTTGAGGAGTCCTAATCAACGCTATGGATTCAGATTTTAAATAAAAAAATCGCTAAATTTCGGAGATATATCTACAAAAATCGTAGCAGGTCATGGGTCTGCATTTAAAAGCGACGGTAAGGTCAGAAGTAGCAGTTTTTGATGCCCTTCAACATCTTTTTTATAAACAGAAAGAAATTCAATGGACTATCTTGAAAAATAAAGATTTTATGGATTTGTACATAAATAAAAGTAAACACCCTGTATAATGGTTTAATTTACGTATAGTTTTCATTGTTCCCTTTTTTGGAACCAAAAAATATGTGTTAAAAGTCTTGTAATAGATAATTTTTCCGATACGATTTGATGAAGAATGAAAAAAAAATTGAGAAGACGGATAAACAAGGGCAAAACAAATAAAAATGTTACAAAACTCTGTTACTTCAAACTAAATGAGAATACGCTTCATCGTAAAAGTCTCATCTATTTGTATCGCACAAACACACACGACAGCACGACGGCGAGATTAATAAAATGTCGCCGGAATATCAACGACGCTCCGTAATTTCATAACAAGACTGGAAGTTTGTCGACGTCCCCGACCGCTTAAAAATTCAGAGAGGACGCGACAACGCGAGGATCCGGTAACGGATTTCCACCGAAAGTTGTTTACTTACATGTGATCGCGCTAGAAGTTCCTTCATAATAAAGTTGTCGTAAATTTCCTTCGCGCTCTTCAGCCTCTCCTCCTGACATTCTAATTTTTCGTAAGCCTTTATCTGAAACAAAAAAAAAATCTGTCAGAATTGGAAAAACATTGCACAAGAGATCACCACCATACAGACTGTTTTAGGATACCGATGAAACTTTAAACGTTATGTTGCTTTATTCAATTTTGTTGTAAGTGTTTTTAATTGATCAATACATTTATTATTAATTAACATTAATAACTCTTACAACTAAAGATAAACTAAAACACCTAGAGACTAGGTGGGACAACAATCACCGCTATCATAACCATAAAGTGATAGTACATGATGCTCTTGCTATAGTTATCATAGGATGAACGTGTCTCTTTGTGTTCATAAGAGGCGCTTTTCTAGAAGAGAAAGCGTCACTGATCTAAAAACCTGCCGTTATTATACAACTTTATCGCATTCCAAGAAGACCAAGCAAGAACAATTTGAACCAAACAAGAAGCTTAGTTCAGGTGGTTAATATCTTAAGTGAACACTGACCGTTTGACTGAATTCATAATTCTTAGAGTTCGAGAACGATCTACCAACCGTGGTGAATAATCACCAAATGAAAAGATCATGGCTTAGGACTAAAGAAACAGAATAACGAAGCAAGTGCAGACATGTTTCTTTTGGTACAATACCCTTCAGTACAATGCAGCTTAAATAGTGTAAAAAGAAGAACTTATTAGTTCTTATTAGTTAATAACAGCATTAGACCACAGCCGTGAAAGCCTACGTTCTACCTTGGTACGTTCTTAAATGAATTATCGTCTAAAGGTACAACTTGGGGAAACATCAAAACCTTCGGGAGTACGCACCTGCCGGCCATTCTAGCACGTTTTGTGCATTTAGGTAACGATTCGTATGGGTTGTCTTTCTGTATACTCCATGGGCAAGTTTATTGTTGTTTGTTCAAGGCACGTTAGACGGCCGCGGCAGATCACGGGAGAAACTACTTCAGCATTAGACAACAGCCGTGAAAGCCTACGTTCTACCTTGGTACGTTCTTAAATGAATTATCATCTAAAAGTACAACTTGGGGAAACATCAAAACCTTCGGGAGTACGCACCTGCCGGCCATTCTAGCACGTTTTGTGCATTTAGGTAACGATCCGTATGGGTTGTCTTGCTGTATACTCCATGGGCAAGTTTATTGTTGTTTGTTCAAGGCAAGTTAGACGGCCGCGGCAGATCACGGGAGAAACTACTTCAGCATTAGACCACAGCCGTGAAAGCCTACGTTCTACCTTGGTACGTTCTTAAATTAATTATCGTCTAAAGGTACAACTTGGGGAAACATCAAAACCTTCGGGAGTACGCACCTGCCGGCCGTTCTAGCACGTTTTGTGCATTTAGGTAACGATCCTTATGGGTTGTCTTTCTGTATACTCCATGGGCAAGTTTATTGTTGTTTGTTCAAGGCAAGTTAGACGGCCGCGGCAGATCACAGGAGAAACTACTTCAGCATTAGACCACAGCCGTGAAAGCCTACGTTCTACCTTGGTACGGTATTAAATTAATTATCATCTAAAGGTACAACTTGGGGAAACATCAAAACCTTCGGGAGTACGCACCTGCCGACCATTCTAGCACGTTTTGTGCATTTATGTAACGATCCGTATGGGTTGTCTTGCTGTATACTCCATGGGCAAGTTTATTGTTGTTTGTTCAAGGCAAGTTAGACGGCCGCGGCAGCTCACAGGAGAAACTACTTCAGCATTAGACCACAGCCGTGAAAGCCTACGTTCTACCTTGGTACGGTATTAAATTAATTATCGTCTAAAGGTACAACTTGGGGAAACATCAAAACCTTCGGGAGTACGCACCTGCCGACCATTCTAGCACGTTTTGTGCATTTATGTAACGATCCGTATGGGTTGTCTTGCTGTATACTCCATGGGCAAGTTTATTGTTGTTTGTTCAAGGCAAGTTAGACGGCCGCGGCAGCTCACGGGAGAATCTACTTCAGCATTAGACCACAGCCGTGAAAGCCTACGTTCTACCTTGGTACGTTCTTAAATGAATTATCGTCTACAAGTACAACTTGAGGAAACATCAAAACCTTCGGAAGTACGCACCTGCCGGCCGTTCTAGCACATTTTAGCGTAACGCGAACGGGGCCGGATGAAATTTCCCGGTGAATGGGCGGCCTGGCGCGTGTTTGCGCCGAGGTAATAGAACATGAAAGATTCAGCGGCCGCCGGCCGGCTACAAAAAACGCGCGGCACTCGCGGTAATTTCGCTCCGGCCCGGAAAAATTCCCGATAATGGAGGCGTCGGCGTTAAATAATGGAGGGGAAGAGCTCGCGGCTGCGGGGCGTTGCCGGCCGCACACACCGTTGCGGGCGGCGGCGTCTTAATTTTTCATAGTCCAGTAGGCAGGGAGCTTAAAATCATCAAAAAGTGTTCTTGAAACATATAGGGCTAGTTTTGACGGTTCCCTATGTATTTTTTTTGCCTAGAACACAATGCGCGGGGTCCGTACAGCTGAAACCGTCCGCTAATTTTTTAAATTAACAATTTGTGAAAAAAAACGTATTTTTTTCACATTTCCGCTTATATCTCCGTTCCTGGGCATATTTTATATAGCATATGCATATAAAAAGTTGTAGCCTATTGAATTTCCAAAATTTTAAGCCCAACCCGATGTCTCAAAGTGCTATTATTAACTTGCAATGAATGCTGAAGTTGAAAAAGTGCTTTTTTTCACTATTTTTTTACTGCGAAAGCAGGGCGACTATGATCATGAAATTTCTTGGAGGGACTGCAATTTCAGCTCGATCCGTTAATCACTTTTCGAGTACCTAATTAACGATCAAATTGTTTTGCAAGCCTTAATTAACAATGACGCCATTTCTTTGTTTATTGTATGATATTGACCGGGTTGGGCTAGAACAATTCATAAATCTTTTTAAGGAAACTTGGTAATTTAAATGAAATTGTGGGCATTCAATTAATATACGTGGAGTTTAAGCTAGAAAGCGTAAGGAGTTTAGTTCAGTTCTAGAATCTATGAAGTAAGGTTGATGTAAGAAAATAAAGGGTTACAGTTAATGCTATTTATCAAAAAGATACAGTCCATTTGAGAAGAGGCAGCAGGTCCGATTCTCCACTCTTCAAGTTTGCGAGACTTTTTGAGCTTTTGAAAAATATTAATTTGGGCCAGTTTTATAACGTTTTCTACGCGACTATCTTTTTTGATGCGACGTATAATATTATACTTCGACGTAATATACACGTTTAGCAGCTTCGAAACGTCCGGAATTGTGACTATAATATATTGACGCCCATTTTTTTTAAATACGCGTCTTGAAGCGTACTTTCAAGATATTGTAGTCACAATTCCGAGAATTTCGAAGCGGCAACACTAAAACAATATATATGTCGCGTTAAAAAAGGTAGTCGCGTAGAAAACGTTATAAAAACTGGCCCAAATTACAGTCTCGCAAACTTGAAGAGATTTATGATTTTTCTAGCCCAACCCGGTCAATATCGTACAATAAACAAAGAAATGGCGTCATTGTTAATTAATGTTTGCAAAAAAATTCGATCGTTAATTAGTCGAAAAGTGACTAACGTAAGTATCGAGCTGAATTTTTTTTGTAACTTCATACTATAAATAGCAGTCCCTCATTCATTCAAGAAATTTCATGATCATAGTCGCCCTACTTTCGAAGTAAAAAAATAGTAAAAAAAAACACTTTTTCCAACTTCAGCAGTCATTTGCAAATAGCACTTGGAGACTTCGGGTTGGGCTTAAAATTTTGGAAATTAAATAAGCTACTTCTTAAATGCGTATGCTATATAAAATATGCCAAGGAACGGATATATAAGCGGAAATGTGAAAAAATTCGTTTTTTTTCACAAATTGTTAATTTAAAAAATTAGCGGACGGTTTCAGCTCTACGGACCCCGCACATTGTATTCTACGCAAAGAAATACATAAAGAACCGTCAAAACTAGCCCAATGTTTCAAGAACACCTTTTGATGATTTTAGCTCCCTGCCTACTGGACAACCAGCGTTTCGGGGGCCGGGCCTGGAATTGAACAAATACGGCCGGCATTCAGCCGCCGTGCATATTTCAGGGGCGGCAAAGGAGTTTCGAATTAGCCAGTTAAACAAGCGCCCGCGTGTGGGCCGTTCGTTCCGAGCGGCCCGAGGGCACGCGCTGACCTCTCCGAAATAGTTTTTTTACTGAATGGATTCGGCCTTCGCTTGATTAAAATCGAACGAGCCATTGAAAAAAAAGTCATCAAATGTGGCTATGAACGAGAGATGGAAATAGAAGTAATGTCGAAGATCGTAGCGAAACTTTTGAATTGGCTGTCACAATTGAAAAATAAATAATGCAACTCATTTTTAATGAGAACAGAAGCGTGTTTCAGGGGCTGTTCACTCTTATGAGGCTACCTGAAATGTGATATTTAGTATGAGACCAACTCTATAGATGGCGCAACCAGCTTAGTTAGTTATGTATAGTTGGTACTGTTAAAAAAAGAGATTGGTAGTCCGGAAGAACTTTCAGTCCATGCGCCCAAATGTTTAATATTTATAATTTGGTTATGTTCTTACGTAAATATTTATCTGGGGATCGATTGAATTGGTTCTAAGTAAAAAACCAAAAAAACCTAAGTTTTGTATTTTGTGTTTAATTTGTTTCCATGTATTAATTTATTTTGTGTTTTACTTGTTTATTGGGTATTATAAAAAAAAAAAATATTCATTTTTATAAAATATAAGGGTAAAGTATTTTTTTTTTTTAATTTGGATGACTGGCAAATATACAGGGGAAAGTGTTATGAATTTTAGAAATAGTTTCTTATTTAAAATGTAAATTTTTCAAAAAATGAAATAGCTCTATTAAAGTGTTATGTTTAAGTTTCTTGCTATGTCTTTAGACATGTTTAGTACTTAACCAAAAAAAAGGGAGAAAAGGGGATCCATACTTTCCTTCCAGATCGAAAGGCTTAACAAAAAGTAAATTGTTAAAGATTGGTTTCATATAGAAATACCGGTAAGTAGGAATTAATGTATATTGTAAAAATTTGTCTTAATTTATAAAATGATTATTTCAAACAGCCAACATGACTGATGTTGTATGGTATTTGAATCCAGTTGGATTTTCCTAACATAGGGTTTTTGCCGATTAACATGCCCGTTCAAAAATTGCCCAGAAAAAAAAATTAAATAAATTATTTTGATTATTGTGGTCATATGTACTGAGAATTAGTTCTTCGGTCAAATGTCTCACATTTGGATGAGGGTACTTATAGGATGGTATTTTACCTTTTTAAAAATATTCGTCTAAGACTTCCAATTTAAACCCTAGATACTTGAATTGGATTTTCTATGGAAAAATTAGTCTTTTAATTTTCATTAATTTTAGGTTACCTTCCTTGTGTCTACGTGTCCTAATTCTCTTATTTTGTCTATTCTTTACTTAGATTGTAAAAGGTACATCTGGGTTTATGGAAATTAAACCTCTTTTATTTTTGCCAATTCATTAAATTTCATCCTATCCCCTTCCAAAAGGATTTAACAAACTTTAAATAAATTAGATTTAGGTTTCACTTAAAGTACCTACTTTGAAGGTTAACAATACAAAAGTGAACTCCTAAATAGCCTTTTTATATGGAAAAAATAAAGATAAAAAAATAAAAAAATAAGAATATCGCGCCTCGGTTTCGGCGTCTTCAAATTTTATAAAGTAGTTGTATTTTTGTATACAATAACGTTAATTTAATTTTTTTTATGTTATAGAATAATAATTTGTAATTTTTGTACTTTGTCCACCCTTAATAGATAGAAGAATGTGATAATTTTTGGACTCAGCTCGGGAGGTCATCCAAAATTGAAAAAAATTAGTGTTCTTTAAAATTGTACTCGAAGGTGGGACACCCTTATATTAATTAGTATGTGAAAATAGTAAGCAAAAAAATAGATTTCATAATATTGTTCATTTAGCTATAAATTATGGTCACTTTATGGACGCATATTCTTATTTGAGACAGAAATTAGTTGAGTTAATATTACATTAGAAGAAGGAGAACTAGAACTGGTACCAGATGTGTGTTATAAATGAAACTTCATGTAAAGAAAGTTATGCCTTTACTTTGTTTTAGTTTATATAAATGGCTAGTTGGAAATAATTTATACTTAAATGTGATTGTGTCTTGTGTATAAATGTGATTGTGAGTGCGTATAAATGTGGTTGTGAATAAAGGAATCTTACATCTAAAACAATTGATTTTGGTATTTAATGGTTTCAATATCTCAAATATCCTCCTTTTTCATCACAGCATGTCTTTAAAATTTATTTTTTAGACATTATTTCTTGAGGAACGGTTACAAATACAGTTTGTGGACTTTTTTAAGTGTTCCCTTATGGACGAAACGTATATATATATATTATATGACAAGAATAGCAAAATCATATTTGGTTTATGCTAGAGAACGATAAAAAAACTTTATGCAACCAAGTATGATTATGCTATTCTTATATACATACGTTTTGTCCATAATGGAACTCTTAAGAGTCCGCAAACTGTATTTTATTTTTGAATATTTTTTTTAATATATTTAACATCCGCCATATTAGTTAAAATTAGTTTGAGACCAATTCAAGAGATGGCGCTTCACGGTTTCATTTAATTCTATGAGAGAGTTCCATCTATCTCTTCTTCTATCTATGGCGTGTTTCAATTGAAATTTACCTTAGAACTGGCAGTAGCATCAAAGGAAACAAATATATTTTGATGAGAGCTAAATATGAGGACTTCAGGGAAGTTTTTCCATACGTAGTTATTCATTTCGACCATTTTAGCCTGCCAGTAAAACGTTTCCAATATTTGTACCGGCAAACTGGAAGCGTCAATCGGAAACAATGAAGTGGCAGACCCAGAGTAAGGACAGAAGAAAACGTTGAAATGGTTAGGCAAGTGATAATAAATAAAGTATTAGCCATCTGCGCCAATTCTGGAATATGCCCTCTACAACGTGTCAACGGATTTTGAAAAATCTCTCCAGAGCTCAATCATATCGTCTGTAATCCACACATGAAATTCTCAGAGCGCAAGAACCTCGAAAATGACAGTTCTGCCAATGGTTTATTAAATATTTTAACAAAAACGATGCTGTCTACGAAAAAGTCTTTTTTTACTGAGACGACTTCTTGACACTTTTTGTATAAATGTGGCATGATGACGAATTGCAAGAAGGTTATATTCAACAAGATGGTGACCGTGCGCATACTACAAGGGAAATAATTATACAAACGAATATTTCGAAAATCGTATAATTAGTTTAAATACGCAGACCATATTCCTCCCATAGATCTTGCGATTTGACCCCTGTGGTTTGTTCACTAGACTTCAATTCAAAGAAAAAATTCAATTTCTGAAATTCCCGTTGACGATATGGTAGACCTTTAGCAACACATTGTCAACAAAATTGTGGAAATTAATGGGACACCCTGGATAGTACAACACGCTATTTAGTCAGTTAAAATAAGAGCTCAATTATATACATATAAATATGGGCATCGTTTGGTCGTCATTTTCACTAATAGTGTTTATTTTTTTCGAAAATATAGTTTCTCTTTTATACGTTTTTTATTTCTGTTTTTATGTACCCGGTAAAAAGTATCAAATACAATGTGACAGCTTCGACAAATCAATAAAATGATACGGTATGAGATGAGAGGAGATAAGTAATCTTCGGAGATACAAAAGTGCTCCTGAAAACATACAGTTACCTATCCTGTGGACCCGTATCGTCTTTTCAAAGACACCAGGCTACAGGAAATACAGGAGTTGGGTACAATAAGCCAATAGGCTGCAGTGCCCCCGGCATTAGGAATGGCTCCTAAAAGGAGAAAAAACGAAACACTGTAATTTAATTAATCCTGGTCTTTTGTTTCGCTAGTTTTAAGTATTTAAAACAGACTGTGATTTATTGAACCCACATTAATATCAGTTGATCGGAGCTTACGAGTAAGTATCTCATAAAAAATGTTGATGCATTTAGAAGCTGCGTAATTATCGACGTGAAACAAAATGTGAACGCGTACATACAAGGTGGAGACTTTAACTGGAATATATTCGCTGGCGGGGTGGTGAATGATTTTTTCAAAAAATTCCCGAGACACGTCAACTTACGTGTATGCAAAATGTATTTACCTACATTTTGCAAGTAATGTGAAAAAATATAGCCCTTCAGGGGTGGCTGAAACCACCCTCGACATGATTTTTTCAAATGCAACCCTATGGCTTGTGACCCCTCATTGTAAAGCTGGTGGAAAGAGGAATCCAACGCACTGATCAAATTTTAATTTTTAGTATGTTTGTAGGGTTGCATACAATTAAAACAATTTAAAAATTACATTTATTTTCAACGTAACAATTGTTCAAAATGTGCACCATTCACTTGTTGGCAGCATCCCAGTCTGTGGTAGGTTTCGTCCCTTACATTATGCAACATTTTCGATGTTATTTTTCCGATTTCCTCTCTTATCCTTTCCTGCAGATCTGCTATGTTGTTGGGTTTCTGAATGTAAACCCTACTTCTAAGATGTCTCAACAAAAATAAATCCAGTGGTGTAAGATCTGGAGATCTTGCTGGCCACTCAATATTACCTCGCCTCCCAATCCACCTACCGGGAAAAATTCTGTCCAGATACTGACGAACAATGGCAGCATAGTGTGGTGGGGCCCCATCTTGCTGAAACCATAACCTCTCGTCGGTCAAGTTAGGGTTTAAGGGGTTTGGAAATAAATGCCATAGCACTGGCATTAGTTCGTGCTGGAGTAAACGCAAGTATCTTGCTCCATTAAGTTCTCTTCAGCCCAGTAACGACAATTTTGGCGATTTACGTGCCCATTTAATGTAAAAGTAGCCTCGTCAGAGAAAACTATCCACTCTAAAGGTAACTGGTTTTGATCAATACAAGTCATCAATTAATCGCAAAATTCCACTCGTCGATCTGGATCATCTTCAAGTAGCTCTTGAACAGCTTGCATTTTATATGGGCGTTTTTTCTCATATTTAAGTATTTTTAAAACTGTTTTGTGATTAAGATTACTATCACGGGCCAGTTGACGGGCTGGAGTGATTGGATTTTCTTCTAGAGCAAGCAACAAATTCAACTTCGTGTCGTCATCAACAACAGCCTGCCTCTTACTCGGTACTTTCCTGACATGACCCATATCTCGATATTGTGCGTCAATTTTACTAATGGTACCTTGATTTAGTGGTGGCAAGTCAGGTCATCAAAATTTCGATTTTTAGTGATTCAGTTAAATAAGACATTTTCACCAATTTGAAATAACACTTCGTTTCAAACTCTGAATACATACAAACTAAATTACTCTTTGCAGCCGTGTAAAAACACTAGCAAAAAATAACAAATATCAGTTGTGGCAAAAAATTGCTTGGAATTTTTTGTGGGGACATATGAAAAGTAAGGTTTACATTCCAAAACTAAACAACACACATTTTGAGTACGAAATTGTTGCGTTAAAAATAAATTAAACTATAAAATTACGTTTTAATTGTATGCAATCCTACAAACATACTAAAAATTAAAATTTGATCAGTGCGTTGGATTCTCTTTCCACCATGTATGTGGTTTATGAGATATAATTGTCGAAGTCCTACTTTTTTTTTCATGTCAGTATTAATACAAGTGAGGAGAAAATTCTACGAGTTAGATTACTGAGATACCGCAGGGGAAGACATTTATTTAGAGTAAACTAATTTACACTTTTTAATTGGTTTATAACTTTTAACGTGCAAATTTACTTTTTCTGATCCGAAAAGTTAGGAAAAACGATTTTCCTCAACTCAAATTAGTGGATATTTAATCAAAGGACTTTTGAAACACTAGCAGAAAAAAGGCTCCAGGGCGGTAAATTACGTCATTAGAAATAAAAAATTTAATGTCGTTAAAGTTGTACGGAAACTCAAATGGTCTTCCGGTGGATATCCGAAAGGCAATTATGAGTTTTAAAGGCATTAAAAGAGCGCCTGTGTCCGCCGCTGGAGGTTTTACGAGGGCGCACTCGCGGCTTCGATTGGACCGAAATAGAGGTTGTAAACTTTTTTTACGTTTACTTCATTTGTTTTTTAATATATATATACATGGTGGTACAAAAACATCAAATAATGTCTTTAACTTTGTTATTTGCAAAGTTAAAAAAAAGTTCAATATAAAAGTATTTTAGTTTGTTGATATTGTAACGTTTTATTTATTTCGGGTTCGTGAGGTGTGAAAAATTAAACTCGCACTTTTTAAACTAACACTATTTATTTAATTACTACAACTACTGACTAACACTATTTAACTATACTAATTTATTTTTATACAATTTATATTAGAGCGTTGCACGGAACGCCGCGCCGATATTCAAAATAGGAACTGGAGACCCCCTGGCCGAATCCCCGGTTATTTATTCGAAGCGAGCGGTCTTCTCGAACGGTGGAGGCTGTACCAGCGCGATCGAGAGCCCGCTCGCTCGACGGTTCTCGAATATCATCGGGGCTTACGCATCGCGGTGCCGTGTCGCCAAACAACACCTGTGCCGCTCCACGGTCGACCGGCCGGCGACGCACACTGCTGGTGATTTCGCCACAATATCTTCTTTTGTTTTGTTCCTATGGAAACCAATTTTTTTTTTTCGCCCATACTTTTTTTTTCATTATGAAAAAAGCATATTTTCGTTATGAAAAAAGCAAAAAAAAAAAGCGAGAAAAAAATAATTTATTACTATTCACTCGTCACCTCTAATAAGGGAAAAGTTATGCAGTTTTAAAACAGAAACATTACTTTTGCTAAAGAATGCCATGTAAATTTGACATTTAAATTAATACAAACAAAGAATGAAAAAATTTGATCAATGCGTTGGATTCTCTTTCCACCAGCATATGCATAAGCTAAAGTAAAATATTATAAAAAAAATATATATAAGTAAAGGTAATAATTTTTGTGACGCTACTTTCGCTGCTTCTACTAACTCCGGTGGAATCAGAAAAACTCGGAATCAGACATTTTTTAACTTTATATTATTCAAAATAACTACTAAACAACCTCTAAGTTCGCAATTTTTAAATCAAATCACAGAATTAAATTGACAGATATTTGATACTTTAAAGGTTTCCTTAGGAACGCAGCTTGACCTGTTGCTAATTGTCGCTATATGTAAGTACAACAGCCTACCAGTTTAAAACTGATAATTTTCTGACTAATATATTTTAATAATATGTTTTTTCAATATTAAATCGTCGTTTTTCCCGTCACAAAAAAAATAGTGTATTATACATGGGAAAATATTAGATTTTAGCTCGGCAACACAACCTCTAGCTAAAATCTAATACTTCTTGCCCTTGTATAATAAATACCTATTGTTCCGATAGGAGAAGTCACTAGGAATATGACTGTTAATGTTTTTAAAGCGGCATACTTTTAATTAGTATCATATTAAAGTCTATTTTGTCCCTACACAGTTTGCGTACTCACGCGGAAAGCCTACACGTCCTGTCCTGGGCAACTTCATGGCCGGCTAAACGTGTTTTATAGCGAACATTCGTTTCGCGATTTGTCCAGCCGGGACGTAATTTGCCGTGAATTTATGCTCTGCAGTACAGCGTAAATGGGAAATTGGTACTCTGTAATTCCGGATACATGTCCCACGCGCTCTCCTAATTTTGACGCCATAATACACCATGAATGTGAATATTGTGCACTTTTGTTTGCGAAACGAATTATTGAGACGTGACAGATGGATACAATGTTGAATGCGATCCTTGCTCAATACTCCGTGGAATATTACCGGTTCAGAGTCGGATTTCAAATATTTAACGATAATATCCATCGTATTTTAGAATCCGTTAATGGATTTTCAAAAGTTTTGTGTTCAACATGTATTGCTAAAAATATATTTCTTTCATGTAGTCAAGTTTTCACTGACGACCTTTCATATCATATTCCCTAATCTTTTCAACAAAATCCATCAAAAATAAAAAAAATTATTTTACTGTAGATTCAGACATCTCAAAATCTTAACGCCAAACATTTTTGGTAAATAATTTATTTTTAAAAATTATCTACTCCCACGTTTTTTAATTTTTGACAGCTTCTGTCGAAACAGTGTTAACGATTCTTTACATTTTTTTTCGACGTAAAATATTTAGATGTACAAATTTATAACCAATAATCTATGTAAATATTAAAACTTAATAAAAGAGGTAACTGTGTAACGAGTCACTCAAAAAAGAGACATCAAATATGGCTACGAACAAGAGAGATGGAAATAGTCATTACGTTGAAGCTCGAAGCAAAACATTGTTGTTAAACTATCGAAATGGCTGTCACAATTGTAAAATAAATAACGGAATTCATTTTTAACGAAGAACAGAGACGGGTTTCACTCGAAATTTATTTAATAACCACTTTAACAACTTTAACGATGCTGTCTTCGAAAAGTTTTTTTTCACTGATGAGGCTTGGTTCCATCTTTTGGGTTATGTTAACTCTCACAATACGAGACTTTGAGATCATATCCCATTAACGCTCAAACGACGTCGATTTTAGTAAGTTGTCAACGGGTTTATTTTGTATGTTATTGGACTAAAAAAAATTTTCATTACCACTCTTCCAACGCAAAATTTGATGCTCTTTTTCAGAATCCGAGCTCAAAATCCGATTAGACATCAAGAAAAAAAATGGCCGGTTGACATGAAAAACATGACAATTTTCGAAAAAAAAGTTTCTGAATTTTCTTTGCTATGTTACCGGAAGAAATTCATGCTCTAATCATGATCAGGGGTGATCACGATAGTTGAAGTTTAACAGAGAATTTTTATATAATCATTGAATCACTTCTTTTTACAATATGGCGGCCAGAACGTAAAAATTCTATGAAAACTTTAGCTAATTTTTTTTTGCGGAATCTATTGAGTTTAGCAAAAATTATCGAGAACAAAAATATATTTTAGAATTAGTCAAAGAAAACCTGTTTTTCAGAATTTTAGAGATTATTTTTGGTTTTTCAAAATGGTGAAAAATTGAAATTTTCAAAAAATGTTCTTTTTTTTTAATTCTGAAAAAATTTTAGGTATTGTTTGATCGATTCTAAGATATTTTTGTTTCTTTAAATTTTTTTATTAAACTCAAGTTTGAAAAATATATCAAAGTTCAAATGTGCAATATGTGATTTAAACTTTGATGGTTTGATTAATTTAATTGACTAATTCTAAGACATTTTTGTTCTTAGATAATTTTTGCTAAACTCCATAGATTCGAAACAAAAATTAGCTAAGGTTTTCATAGAATTTTTACGTTCTGGCCACCATATTGTAAAAAGGAGTGATTCAATGATTATATAAAAATTCTCTGTTACACTTCAACTATCGTGATCACCCTCATCGTGATTAGAGCATGAATTTCTTCCGGTAACATAGCAAAACAATTCAGATGTTTTTCATATTTAAATCGGCCATATTTGTTTTTCTTGACGTCTAATGGGGATTCTGAAAGAGCATCAAATTTTGCGTCGGAATAGTGGTAATGCAAATTTTTTTAGTCCAATAACATACAAAATAAACCCCTTGAAAACTTACTAAAAATTGACGTCGTTTGGGCGTTAATGGGATCTAATTAGTTTGAACATACAGACCATACTCCCCCCTAGATATTGCCATTGGGTAAGAATAGAAATACTTCTTTTTTTTCTCGGCTAACTTAATGTCGATTTTTTTAATGGCTCGTTGTCTATAAGATTCGAAGCTTTTGTTCATTTCCTCGTTACCTGAAAATATTGCGCAAGACAATGATTTTCGGAAATCATCGCTGTTTTTTTCAATGAATTGCTTCTTTCCAATGAAGTAGAAAAACAGCAAGAAATTGATTAACGCAGGGTCGACCACGATCACGGGAGATAGGAGTTTATAAGGTATATATTGTAATTTATTAAGGAGTTTATAAGCTTTGTATTCTAATTTAATATTTCTCATTCATTTTGTTTGTAGCACTTTGTATAACTCTTATGATTATTAAAGGTTCGAAAACCCTTTGAATAATAACCTAAACAATAAACCATTATTGTTTAGGTTTTTATGAAATCAAGTAAAATACATTTTAACACCAGTGTTCATAACATAAATTACATGAACTGTATTTTACTTAAATAATAAATAGTACGCTGTTATAAAGAATCCAATTTAAATCACAAAATCGCAGAGGTTGACCAATGACTTATTTTCAAATTTCAGAAGTGGGATTTTCACGCCCCTACATCTCAAGAAAATTTCAGCATTACACGTCTCAAAGAGCATACATATTGCAAAGAATCTATCCTAAGGAATAAGTTTGTACTTCGAATTTATCACGAGTGATTTTATAGGTATAGACATTATAATCCTCGTCCATGATCGGTGTTTATAGGAGACGGTTTAAACCGTCGTCGTCCTTAGCACAAAGTGATGCGCAAATATTGTCGTTGATGTCGATAACTGCAGTCTAAACAAAATTCTCTGTTTACGGAAACGCCGCCAGAAATGCATGGGGGCCGGAGGGGAGAGGCGGATGTCGCCACGACGCGACGCCGGCCATCGATTGAACAGTGTACAGGGGGGCGGAGGGTGCTGAACGCTGCGGGTCATTGTTATTCCGTTCGGAGTTTTGCGGAAACGCCGCGCTACCAACATTATTTCATAAGCACCTACCATGAACGGTAAACACGTCTACAAATAAACCATAAGGGAGCACAGGCTCGCTTCGGTTTTGCGGAACGCGACGTGTTCGGATCGCGTGTGACAGACTACAATAGTCTGTCGGGGGCGGATAGTAAGCTCTGGCAGTTCTGGGGATTCCGCAACTCACAAAAGACCGCGAGCTGCGCCTTTCTGATTTTCATTTTATCAATATTCACATTAGAGGACTGAAAAGTCCTTTTTTTTTTGAAGGATTTATGTCAAGGAAAGGATAAAAGGAGAAAATGCGGGGTTTCTATTGTAATACCTATTCTTTTCTATCGTAATACAGGTTGTTCCGTCTTTATTCAATGTTTTAATTAATTTTACTCCTCAAGTGTATGCAACCAACATTACTCACATACTGTCATTTTTTTCCCTCACTCCCTCTCCAAAAAGGCACAAGACAATAGTGTCAAGTGTGATTTTTAATTCTACTCTCTCGAAGACAAGACACGCGACCTTTTGCTCTCTCCTACGTTAACAACGCATCAGATATTTTAGTGCATCTACAGTGCATTAGTGACTATTTGGGTTATCCCAACTGCAGTGCACATCAGTGACGCCGGCCGGCATAAGTGCATCAGAGGAAGGAAAGCACCCGCGTGCATATAGACCTTGGTCTACGCTAGATCGCGGCCTACGGAAGAAAACGTAAGTGTCTTTTCGCATACAGTCCACTAGATCCCTCTCGCACACGGGTTGTCTCAAAACTTAGTGTCAAAAAGTCAGAATCATATGGAAAAATAATGACAGTTCCTCATATATATTTTACCTAGAACTCCCAATTACTATCATAAGTTACGGACCTCTATTTTTTTTATAAATAACTAGAACAACAAATTCATGTTTAGTCAAATTTTCAAAGTTTCCATGTTAAATGACGAGACATAATTCGGTATAATAGAAATATTAACTTTCAGATTAAAAATACAGAAACGAGCCAGCTGTAGAACTCTGACACATTCAGAAGGAAAAACGATTCTTCAACTTCGGCCAGACCAGATTCGCTAAGAACATCATGGAACTGACTTATAACATCATTAGAAGTGGCCAGAAATGTGTCTTATGACAAACTTGCCACAGTGTTATTTTAAGACAAGATGAATTTCCTCCTCTCGCCTGACCATAATTTCTGTTGGAATTTACCCGTTACTTACTCCGAAGAGTAACCAAAGAAATCATCTTTAGGATCTGTGGGGAAGGAATGGCTGTTATTATTATTATTATTATTATTACCACGGCGTGTATTTACCTCCGGGACTGACTTCGGTAACGCATTTGCTTTATAGTCCTGTGGAAACACCGAAAACATGTACATTATCAAATCTAGAGCAAGTACGGTTGGATTAGCATCCATACCTACATTACACTACCCTAGTGTATGGATGGTGCATATCGGATCTTTACTGACGACGCGAGACAATTAAAAATCCACTTCCCGACGGTCGAACAAATTGCACAAAAAGATCGCGAATGGAAAAAAGTTTTTTTGACTGGCTTTACGCACTTGGCTACTTGTGCCCGTACAGCGTAATTTTCTCTCTATTATAGAATTGATACATCAATTTTTCACGAAATCTTGTTCTTGTCTATTATATAAAGTTGATCATAAATGATCGTGTATGATTAAAACACCGAACAAATGTTTTCGGTTCAACGAGAACATTCCCTATATATTCAAGTCGATGGCCAGTGCATAGAATGACGCGAAAATTTGATTTTTACGCTCCAAGCATTTTGTCAGCAAACAATTCGGAAATATTCATCCGCATAAAAGGGCAGAATCGGCCGAATCGATGAAACAGGCGTGGAACCGATTAGCAATCAACTTTTTTATTTTTAATTAACCGCAATCGGCCGGCGTTCGTGTACGATTTAACTCGTTCAACGTAACTTCATATTAATCCCGTTTTATTTAATCGACCCTTTTCGCGGTCTCCCTCGTTACCAGTGGCGGCTACTCCGTTGGGCTTGAGGGGTTCGAACTTCTCAAAAGAGAGAAGGTTTTCGTGTCCATTGTGGTGATGTCTTCCGGGTTTTGCAATACTATCTACGAACATAATTGTTAGTGTGGTAAATCTTACATCGGCCAGATAGGACGAAATAGACAGTGTAGAATAAAGGAACCCCGGCAACGTACAAGATGGAAAACACCCAGCGGTCAACCATCTATTGGGGCCTG
This sequence comes from Aromia moschata, assembly GCA_029963805.1. Taxonomy (NCBI): domain Eukaryota; kingdom Metazoa; phylum Arthropoda; class Insecta; order Coleoptera; family Cerambycidae; genus Aromia; species Aromia moschata. The sequence goes on from JAPWTK010000716.1 coordinate 24,509, forward strand.
GAGAACACAATACTTTAACCCGTACGAGTTTTGTCTACTACCTTCGCATCATACGGAAGTCTCTGCAAATGATGAAGCATGATGGAGAGTTATACCTTAGTAATAGGAGAATGTACACAAAAAAAAACCCCAACAACAGTGGAGCTACCACTCATCGGCCGCCAAATAAGATTTCAATTCGAAGTGAGATAAAGGAAATTAAATAAGTGAAAACAGCAATACTAGAAATGCTTTATCCCGATAGGCTATGGAAACTTCGCTTTTCCTCGACGTAACCATGTATTTCAATCCGTTTACCCCTTTTGTTCGTAGAATTGAGAATAACGCGAAAAACCTCCTTATTAGGATAAGGAGGATTATTGGGCAGCTATATTGTGTCTAATGCAATGTACCTACCAATTTTTTCAAATATTTAACTACGTGAGAAACTTAGAGTACCCCTATAAAATTATTACGGTCCGCTACTGCTCGTTATTCAATTCCCAATAATTAGGTACCGGGTGATTTAATTTAAATTCAAAACGTGACCCAGATACTGGGAAATTAATTTGAATATAAATTTTGAGGGGTTTCCTTATTCGGCGATGAACATAGCGGGGCATCAAGAAGCAAGAATCGCCTCATTTTTCTAATGATGACGTTTCTAATGTAGTACTTAACATTTTCATGGAGGTATTTATTTCATGAAAACATAGCTGGGGATACCTTAAGAAAATAAATATTTTCGAACTATTAGATACCTACATACTTGCACTTTTAGTATCTCATTTACAGTATTTTAGTTACTTTTTCCTGGTACTATCTTGGATACTTTATAAAAGTATACTTTATCGTGCATATTAAAAAAAATATCTTAGTTACTTTGATACTAAGTAAGTGACTAAGATATATTCATACTTAGGTACTTTTTTTGAGTAACTTAAAAAGTTCCTGGAGTGAGTACTGGAACCTTCGGCGTAGAAACAAAAAACTGGACGTTTTCCACGAAAATTTGCCACGTGGAAAACGTCCAGTTTTTTTTTGAACTTAAAAAGTAGTTTTTTAACTCTTAAGTTAAACTCTAAAGTTCTTAACTTTATTGTTTTACAAGTAGTTTTTTTGCAATCGTTCAAAGATTTATATTTTTCTGAGAAATTTTGATGCCGCAAAATTATTTTAATATAATAGTTTCCAGTATTTTTTGCCGCTACTAACCAGACCTGACAGTACGGGAATATATTTTCTCGGCCTATGCCGAAAAAAAATGTTATAGTCGAACCTCTTTATTTAATGTTATTAATTTTAACTTGCAGAAAAAATAGTATGTGCACATCGTAGGAACATCATTTTCTTGGTCTCCGTCGCCTGCTTGATCGTCCAGCAATTTGCATACCGTAAAACGGGGTAACTTCGACAGCGGGGGTAACTTAGTAACTTCGACATGCATATCATGATGAATGTGTTTTGCATAAAAATTGTTTTTTTTTTTCGGTTATACATTGGTTTTTTATTATTATTATTATTATATACAGTTCCCCGAGTATGCGACTCGGAGTCACTTGTAACAAGTGGGTTTGTGGACATTGCAACGGGGGTTCCAAGAAAGCGAGCTACGAATGTACCTCATGTTTGGATGACGATTAAAAATGTGTTCCTAACTTGTTTCTATATTTTTAGCATGTTTTAAATATTTATTTTAAAGAGTTTTTGTTTAGTTAAAAGAATGTTATTTTTATATGCCAAATATGCCTTACCAAAGTTGTTCGAAATAAATGAGTTTATGCAACTATTGTTTTTAATGTCCCATTAGGCCTCTAAGACTATTAGTATTACTTGTGATTGATTATTTATTTTTAACAATTTTCACTTTTTTTTGTGTCGAAGTTAACCTGGTGCAGTGTAACTTCGACATTATGCTTAATTACGCACGGTGGTGCACCAAAAAGAAACGAAAAAAAAGGTGAAGGAGGGGGTGGGGGAAATTAATATTTTCACTAAAGAGAGCCAAGACTTCAATTGTTAAAATGACACATGAGGTAAGGTTCTCAAGGGAATAGTTTCCTTTGCAGAGCAACAAATATGCCAAAAAACCTGTCGAAGTTACCCCGTCTTACGGTAGTCGGCCAAGGATATGTTATTTTTCCCACTAGATACACAATGTATCATTTCCAGCTCTGTACGAAAAACAGTAAACTCGTTTCTAAGATTTAAAAAAAATGGTTAAAGATAAACAACATTATTTACAATACACTTTTTGAACAAAAATATAGTAAGAACTGTAGACGTTTATCTACATTATATTGTACGTTTCGAAAATTTTCTGGTCCATTCTTATTTTTGTGTAAAAACTATTTTATTAGGACGAAATGGCGAATAAAACCATTCGCTTATGATTTTATTTTCTTACAAATTTTATCATGGCGTAAAATGAGGGTGAAAGATATCAAAACCAGTTTCGAGTGTCTAAAAAAATTCAAACTGGTGCGGCAGTATAGATATAAAAAAGACATTTCTGACTTCCGGCCTTTCTCGTCTTTCAGCTATTCCATTTTGGTTATCATCGAAAACCCAGGCCGGTAAACCTCTTAAATGACACGAGGAAAGAGGCGACGTGAACGGGGTGCTAAATAAAAGAGAGACCGTTGCTACTACACCCTTACAAGACCTCAAACCCTTCAGATCCTCGGGGCCTAAAATAATCAAGAAGTAACGGCCGCCCTGCAGATAATACCCGCTGAGAAAACATTGTGACACTGATAATATTTGCTCTATATACAGTGTAAATACATGAATTCACATATAGTGTGTCTCGGAACAGACCGAACGGCAAACGTGTTGGAATTGAGTATATGTGAAATAAAGACATACAAAATGTCATCAAAGTTGATTATGAACGAGAGAATATAGAAATAGAAGTCATGTATAAGCTTTTCGGTTGTGTCAAACTTTTGACAAACGACTGTCACAATTGTAAAATAAATAATGGCTGTCATATAATACAACAGATTTGATAATTAAATAAGGTTATAAATTTAAGGAGCGTCTAAATGTAGCAGACGCAAGGCGCAGCCGGGGGGCGATGGGGGCGATCGCCCCCCCCAAAGGGTCAAGTAAAAACCAAAATACTCGGGGGAATGCGGTTGCTGTTGCCTGTAGTGCTTTTTTTTTTTTTAGCTTATTTGTTTCATCTGCAGCGATCGCCCTCCCCCCCCAAAGGGTCAAGTAAAAACCGAAATACTCGGGGAATGCGGTTGCCCTTGGCTGTAGTGATCTTTTTTTTTTTTAGCATATTTGTTTCAACTGCATTGAGCGCCCCCCCCCCCAAAGATAACTACTGGCTACGCCCTTGAACGAATCCAGACGAATCCAACGCTGCCAGATTTTTTAGCTGGATTAGGTGCGGGAAATTTGAAATTCGTGTTAGACTGCAGGGTTTATATATGTACGTGGAGAAAACATGAAATATATAAATGTAATAAAATGCAATTGAAATTTGGCAAAATATCGCACTAGTTTTTTTTTCCAATTAGGGAGCATTTTCATTTGTATGTAGCGAGTACCCTGTGTCTATGGAGACCGAGATTAAAGATAAAATGTGCCATGACAAAATAACATAACATGAAAACTTTCACGCACCCTTTGCATATTACATGAGTATGACCGAATCCTTTTTATAATTAAACACAATTTGGAATAGCAATTACATACATATGTATGTATGTTGTGTGTCGAATACAAATAGACACTGAAACAAAAAGCACTAGCAAAAAAACGTCGATAAAAGTATTAAAAAGTACTATCGCTTTTGGGCCAAATAGGTTCGACTAAAATTGTCGATATACATATATCGATCGAATGTCAATCATAGGGCAATTACAGTTAATGCCATAATGGCATAAAGTGAGAAATAACTAAAATTAATCAAAATTTTTAAGGCCAGGTTCTCATCCACCGACCCAAAAATGACACGATTTTCTCGAATTTTTTTCCATGGAAGGAAATAAATGAGGAATGTTTTGGTACTTATTTAATAGGTCTTAAAGTATTGAAAAAAACATTTTTTACATTGAAAAATAATGTAATTATTATTGTTTATTTGTACTGAAACGTGGCAGCCTCAAAAAAAGTATCTAAAAAAAGTATTATATTTGTTGGAGGTTGTACCTATAAAACCAAGAAAAAGTCAAAAATTGAAAAAATGGCGGACATACAAAGTTTAGTGTCGCGTTTTCGCGCTTTTTTTTACTCTTCAAAGTGCTGTAAAAAATTTAAACAATAATAAATTTAATGATTTTTTAGGTTCATCCTCTAGTAAATTTAATCTACTTTCAAATGGAAAAAAAAATATAGCGATATATTCAGTAGTTTTTGAGATATCGTGCCGCCCAGTTTGAAAAACACGACTTTCCAGGAAACGCGTTTAAAGTTTCGGTACACGAATTCTATTACACGAATATATTCTGACATCTGGCGACACACGAGGTAGACTTACCATGGCCACCCATGGTATGGTCGGAAAGGTGGGAAATTCAAAAATATTACGGAACGCACGCGCTACCGCGTGAATTCAATTTTCTCGTAGAAAAGGTGGTCCCAATTTTTTCGCATAACTTAAAAAAAAATAATTTCGTACAAACCCTTCTGGAAATATATTCTACACATAATTAGCTATGAAAGAACGTAAAAAAATCGATTTTTTGAAACCTATTGATGAGAACCTGGCCTTAGGACGAAAGCAAACAGTCGGTCTGTATTACTTGATATGATTTCAGCGTTTCCTCGTTTCTCCTTACTTTCATGAAATGCTCAACATTATACTACTTGAAATACTTATGATACTTGAAAATGGGGTATTTTTTTACATCCTCCGCCTCTTGTTGAGCTTTGATGCTTTGTTTCTGTAAGTGCCACTTGTAGGGACCAGTTTTGTAGGCAAAAAGTTTTGAGTAAACTTTGACCTCTATATTCAACACCTTATACATAATAATTATTATCGAAACATATGAAACATATATCCATTATTTTTCGATTATCTCTAAGAATATTTGATGAAAATCTGGCACATCTATTTATAAATGGTATCCCCCATAAGTATGGTGAAATGCCCCCCCCCTTTTTTATTTTTTTCGCATGATGAAAGTGTTTCTTAGGGCTAATTATGAAAGGTAGACCGAATTTTAGGTTCAAAAAATTTTCCTCTCCGCTACGTATGGAAAAAACCCTGTTTTTTACGTTTTATTTTTTTTTCTCGGTTTTTAACCGTCAAAAAAATCTGAAAAAAATTCATGAGTACAGAAAATATGATTAATTTTATGTAAAAAAATTTTTCAAGCTCATTCAAGGTCATTATGACCTCTAAAAAAAATATTCAAACTTTAAAAATCGAATATCTTTTAACCAAAAAAAGCTTCAGGCTCAGATTTTTAATATGTTATATTTTTTAACTGTTTTTTACTACCACAAATTTTTTCAGATTTTTTGAGTGGTGGGTCATGCCATAAAGTGCGAAAAATCAATTTTTTTGTCCGTGAAACGACTTAAAACGGCTTAAAATCATCATTTTATAGTGTCAGGACTCAAATGACTTCAAACAATTAAAAAATATGTTCACAAAAAATAATAAGAAAAAAATTCCACTTATCGAAACTAGTAGTTTTTATATTTTTTAATTGTTTGTCATAAAGTCATTTGAGTCCTTTTAGTGCAAGAAAAAAATCAGGACACTATAAAATGATGATTTTAAGTCGTTTCACGGACAAAAAATTGATTTTTCACACTTTTTTTTCTTCTTTTCTTTTTTTCATTCTTTTGGTTAAAAGATATGGGGTTTTTAAAGTTTGGATAATTTTTTTAGAGGTCATAATGACCTTGAATGAGCTTGAAAAAAATGAACATAATTTTTTCAGATTTTTTCGACAGTTAAAAACCGAAAAAAAAAATAAAACGTAAAAAACAGGGTTTTTTCCATACCTAGCTGAGAGGAAAATTTTTTGGGCCTAAAATTCGGTCTACCTTTCATAATTAGTCCTAAGAAACACTTTCATCATGCGAAGGAAATAAAAAAAGGGGGGAATTTCACTATACTTATGGGGGGATACCCTTTAGATGTGAAATTACGGCATGATTTACCTTTCCATTAAACCAAACTCCGTGATAACTTTCTTTTAAGCCTTAATATTCGTAATCACGATCGCTAAGGAACGCAGTAAATTTCAATATTTTCTCGAGAGAGAAATTCAGCGAGAAGGGGTGACGACCTCACGAAATCCGGGGAAAATATAATGGAATTAAATCAAGCGGGAACTTTAAAAAGATACATCATTTAAATGCGAGCCCCATTCACGAACAGTTTTTTGCTGCTCCTTGGGATATACACCTATTCAACGCCCGCCCCTCTTTTCCATTTAGCTGGAACACAATTACCATTGTGCGCGTCGGGTTAAGTGGAGGCATTCATTTTTATTTCAACTCCGACGATTTCCATGCGAATATGGATTCGCATGGAAATCGTTCGTACGGCGCCGACGGAAATAATGATGGAAGGGCAGATCAAATCGGGGATTTGGTTTTTTTATCATTCCAAATGTAACAATTAGGGTTTCCACGTTGGAGATGGAGCCAAAAACCACGTTCGATTTACTAAAGGCAATTCTATTTTTGTACATAATATCTTTTTGGATGGATAATGGAGAATGTCCATTTCTGTATTTGCTTATTAGTTATAGTTAACTAGGAACATATTTGTTTTAATTAAGGAAAATACGTTTATCTTTTAGATGGATAATGAGATGTCCACGTTGTTTTGCTTATTGTTAAAGTATTTTAAGAGAAAAATTACGTTGAAATATTTTAAAAAAAATTGTACAGTGGCATTTTTTTTTTAGTAAGGAAAACTAAATTCCAGTATATGGAAAATTACGTTGTATCTTTTTAAATGGAAAATGTCATTTTATTTGTTATTATAAAAACTTTAATAAAAAATTACAGTTTTGCATATTTTAAGAGAGAACTTGTATCTATTCAGATGCATTTGTTTTTGTATAAATTTTGAGGGACTTCTATTCAGATGTCATTTTATTTTTCAAATGGCAACCCCCATTTTTTTTAATCTAATTTGAGAGACCCTTTCATTGTCGATTTAACGGTATAAAAATGTTGCTACTTTTTTTGCAAATTTTTGAGTAAATGACAATTGAATGTTACAAAATGAAAAATATATTATACAATAAGTATACAATAAGTAAACAAAAATTTCTTTAATAAGCAAATACAATTTTAAATTAAGTGTTCGAAATGCCGTCCATCAACTTCTTGGCAATATGCAAGCCTGTGTACAAATTCTTCTTGTACATTCTGAATGACTTCCGGGGTAATGGATCCCATTTCGTTTCTAATGCGATTTCGTAGTTCGGCTAAATTGTCTGGTCTTCTGGTCAAGTAGTGTAAGATCTGGGGATCTCGCGCGCCATTCTATCGGTCCTCGTCTGCCAATTCATCTCTGAAGCAAAGATGACGTCTAAATATTCACGAACTGAGCGCGCATAATGCGGGGGTGCTCCGTCTTGCTGCAGAGTGTGTTATCTGGAATGTCAGGATCATTCTCGTTTGGGAAAATTACTGTAAGCGCTGGAACTAGATAATTTTACAAGAACTCCAGATATCTCTCTCCTGTGAGAATTTCTTCAAAGAAGAAAAGCCCTATTATTTTGTTTGCGACTGTTCCGGCCCACACATTTAATTTCTGCGGATGTTGAGTATGTGCTTCGATGATCCAATGAGGATTCTTCCGACTTCAATACCTGCAATTTTGACGGTTCACTGTGCCGTTGAGACGTGGCTTCATCGGAAAAAAGTATTTGCTAGTGTAAATTTGGATTTGTTTGACAGAATTGCAGTCGCCGGTCGGGGTTGTCTTCGTTGAGTTCTTGCACAAGCTGAAATTTGTAAGGATGATAGTTTTCTTTCCTCGGGGTACGTATAACTGTCGTCTGACTAATTTCATTTTCCAAGGCAACTAGTAGAGGTACTCTGAGGGTTCTCTTCCATATTTAACACAATGTCAATATTTTTATCTTGGGTAATTTTCGGACGTATTGGTAGATCTTTTTAAAGATCTTTATCTTTAATATTAAAATTAGAATTTGTATAAATACTAACACGTTACATTAACTTTTCGCACAATTTAATGACAAATCTTCTGATTAACTGACCGTAAAAATCATGGATACGTCAAAAAACCTAATCTGATATTTTTTTTTTGCTTAGCAACGTACTTTTTTGCTATGTTTTATTTGTGTTCAGTTTTTTCAGAAATTTTCGTTTATTTATTGTGAAAAATATATTTTTCATTTTGTAACATTCAATTGTCATTTACTCAAAAAATTTGTTATGTAAGGTTGTAACATTTTTATACCGTTAAATCCACAATGAAAGGGTCTCTCAAATTAAATTAAAAAAATGGGGGGTTGCCTTTTGAAAAATAAGTTGATGACGTCATTACTCAAAAACAAATGACATCTGAAAATAGACGTTCCCTCAAATATGTGTGTTTTTATTAAACAAAATCGACCTGTTCGAGGATTTTTTCCAAAAATTGTTTGTTTCACATATACTGAATTTATTCCATACTTTAGGGATTAATTTTACCATTATTTTACATACATCACGCGCACTGTATGTTATTACTGCTAATTTTCGATTAAAATAATAGAAGTAATTTGATCTAACTTCTGTTTCAGAAACTTACTACAGAAGCCTACTGCACAAAAAGTTATGACGATGATCAATACTAAGGTCAATTTTTTTAAACAACATCAAATATTTCCAAAACGGCTAGGTTAATTCGACTCAAAACTGTGCGCTATTTCCAAATTTGAAAAAATATATAGGGTGTAGTCCATTTAAAATAAGGAAGTTAGTCGATGACCAGAAGTATGTGAACACGCTCTAGATACAACGAAGTTTTAAGGGCTTAAATACAATTAGTAGACGGGCTAAAATTACGCATTAAAAAATTTTTACCAAAGCGGTTTTATCTAACCATTACAAAACTGTATATTTGTTAAGATAAGAATGAAGAATTCAAAATTTCAAAATGTTCAGAAGTTTTTCGAGAAAATCGGTGATTTTCCGTATTTTTTTAAACACTTTTGCATTAATAATTAAATTTTGCAAAATAAAATTCCAAAACATTTAGGTTTACAAGCTAAGAGTATAAAGAAGAAGCCCTGAAAGTTTCAGCCAAATTGGCCAAGTAGTTTTTGCGTTATCGCGGTTGCCAATTTTGAAAATGTTGTTTTGAGTGAAATTCGTTTAAAGTTTTGAATACCGAAAAATGGTAGGACTCAGTCAGCGATTCCAGGGGCGTACAAAAGGCCTTCAATCTCTTCGTACATGCTGTTATTCATCTGTTGTATATGTTAATACTCTCAGGTATACAAATCCGGTCTTGGGTATATCAAAGTAAGATACAATAGATAAAACTTTCACTAGGGCCGACTGCTGTCGTATACCTGCAGCGTGCTGAAAAAGGCGTTCTCGAAAATGACGAAAAAAAAATATAAGGCGTTCGAATTTCACTCTGAAACTTTCACGTAGTAGAATACGCTCATTCTACTGGAAACTCCTTTTAGAGAAAAAAAAATTATGACCACCTAATTGTATTTACCCCTTAAAAAGGCACCTCCGGAGCAAGCAATTCTTCATTCATATTCACAACATATTCCATATTTTTTTTTAAACAACGATTCAATAGATCAAATACGCAGTAAAAACTCATGTTGTATATGTAAAGTGTAAAACATATCGCTTGAAGAATAGATATACATTCCTCAAGCCATTTAGGTACAAAAATACAGGTATATTGTTGACATCATATTCGGATCTCGGTTAGCGCCATCTTAATCTGCCGGTACATCAAAAAATGCAAAACAAAAAAAAAATCAAATTGCCCACCTGTTCGAGGATTTTTATCAAGTTATCGAGTTTCTTCTAAACTTTTTTACACACTGTATGTATTTTTGTCTCTCTTGTAAGTTCATTCAAAATATGTGTTTAAACATATATTGTTTTCAAAATTTAATACTAGTATATATTATTTATTATAAAATCGTTTCATAGAATTTTATTTTTTTTGGTATATCGTATTAGACTGACACTGACACAGTTTCCTATACCTACCCAGACCCATATTGCAGACGGAAAGTCAACAGACGTGAGAAGTCGCCAGATTCCCCGCAATCGATATGTCGGGGGCATTTTCCCGAACACCGCTAACGCATTACAGATAATTTCGTTTCATGTGGGGCGTTGCCTAATAGAGGGATAAATACAATCGTTATTTGGCTCATTACCTACATTATGTGGCGAACTAATCTGGATTAGTTGCCCTTCTGTAAATAAATTAGTTTGTCGGGCCATATATCTATTAATTTCGTGATGTGTTGCGAACGAGTTTTATTATCACGGATTGGAAGCGAAATGGAACGCACGGAGTACCTACAGAAAAAAACGGCCGCCTAAAGAAACACTACTTCCACATCAATTTTTTACATGTTTTATCAGGCAAAATTTCTAAAAACATTAGTTTGTTTTCTATTCTCACATCAAACATATCATAACACTGGCTGATGAATCCGTGAAACGTATTTGATCTTCTGAGTTTTTTTGTTTTTCATCGTGGTAATGATACAGATAGGTAATTTACTCACGTGATAGATGACAAAAAAAAGACAAAAGTGTAGACAAACAATCTAAAAGAAAAAAGGACAAAACCTATAAACCGATTATTATTATATTATAAATTATGTCACTACGCTGAATTAAAATTTAGGGCCCATCAAAATGACTATTAAAACAAATACATTTTTGGGTCTTTTGAAACTTTGTTATATCTGAAGTTAAGTGTAGTTTGTTTATTCGTTGAAAATAATTTCTAAGTTTAAGCATTTTAGTTTGTGTTGTTAAAAAGTGTAGCTCCGTCCCCTGTCATTATTAACGACCTGATAGACCTTTGTGACTAATGAGACTTATATGATCTCTAGGAACTTCGTGACCTTTATGACATATTTTTATGACCTGTAAACGTTTATGACCTATATGACCTTTATGATCCCTACGACCCTTATGATCTTTATGACCAACAAGACCTTTATGACCTATGCTAATAATATAAATATTGTTAAAAATGGCGGAGGCGCCAACGGAGAAGTTACTTAATCTAACACATTAATCGCCTAAATAGTAACTACTCAAAAAATCATAGCTACAAGCCCACATTTTGTTTTGCATTTTATGAATAATACATTACTCCAAAGAACGTGTTATTGAAGACTTATTGGAAGTTATGGAAAATTCACAAATACCTTGTCAAAATGATGCAAGACAGACGTAAATACACACAAAAGAAAACTCCAAAATAGAAGTTCCGCTGTGTAGGATACGCAAATTTTTACTGTTTATCTTGTGTAAGTTGATGTCAATTTATTTTAAAATCAAACCAACAAATTACAGGCTCAAAATCTATATTTTGCAAAAATAAAAAAGCTTATATTGTCCTATATATAGGACAATATATGTGGGGTATCATAGTCTGATGTTAAATGGTTGGTCATGACCCTCAGTTGGGAAACAAAAATAAAAGCGAATTTCACTACATCGGCAATGTATCAAAATTAGTACTTAAATTATATTTTTTTAAATAAAAAAATATACCGGTAAACGAAGTATTATACAGCTGATAACAGTTTTTTTTCGTAGGTAGCTTGTGGTGACAACTCTGGAATGATTCAACTGAAAAACCAAAAACATTATGTTAGTATAAGACCAAATTCAGTCCTTGAAGTTGGCAAAATTTAGATTAAAAAAAAAATAACAAAAAGGGCGTTTTTGCAACCATTTTTTTTTGTGATAAAAACAAGTTTTTCATAATATAAAAAACCCTTCGTTGAAGGACTGGCTGCTGTAGTGACGAATATGCGCGTAAAATCTTAAAACAATCGATTCAGTAGTTTTTGAGAAATAATGTTCACCGTGTCAGCATGCTTTGAAAAATGAGTTTTTGAATAAAACGCGTTTAAGTTTTGAGAAGGTATACTAGGGTAGGATAAATGATTTCTGACAAACAATCTTATATTGGAAGCAGCTTGGTGTCTGGGGACGCCGGAGGATACAATCGTAGCTTTATCCAACAGCTGCAGCTGTGCGCTGCGAGCAGACTTATCGACATCTGATCCAGTCTGTGAGCCGGGGAATTAGGCCAACTAAATAAGTTTGGTGTAGCTACTCGAATTAAAAAAAAAATTGCATCATGTTCTATGAACCACTAAGGTCATTCGTGACTATCAACCAACTTGGCAAACCCCCTCAGATCATCCCTATACTATAAAACACACCCCATTCTCCTCAGAAATTTTCGTGGGTGGGTTCTAGGAGATATTTTGGATCGCTGATCATGAATCCGATGTCATTTTCCCGGAAAATTCATACCACGGCCGGGAAAACTGGAAAATTGGGTCACTTTTACGGAAATTGAATCATTATCATTGTTCACGCGATTTGCGTTTTTTACGTCTTAAAGATATCCAGCAGCGTATAATGATAACGCATAACGAAAAACCATGTAAATTTCCTGGAAAACTATGAACATTTTCCAGAAAACCTGGAAAGACAATTTTTCAATTTTATCGAAATGATTGTGTGATATGCCACTTTTGGTTTTTTTTGGGGCGCTGATTGAGAATGTTATGTCATAAATTACTGAGATTAACATTTAATTCATGATGAAATGAAGGTATTTCAAAAAAGTTTTAATTTGAAAATTTGAAAGCATGAATTTTTCGGGGAAAGTGACATCGGATCCATTATCAGCGCCCCAAGAAACCCCAATAGCGACTTCACACGATCATTTTCATAAAATTGAAAAATTGTCTCCAGGATTCAATTCGTCATTATACGCTGCTGGATATCTTTATTACGTAAAAAACGCAAATCGCGTGAACAATGATTAAATCCGCAAAAGTGACCCAATTTTCCAGTTTTCCCGGCCGTGGCATGAATTTTCCGGGGAAATGGCATCGGATTCATGATCAGCGACCCAAAAAACCTCTTAGAACCCACTTTCGATGCTTAATTGTCATTTTTACAGAAATTAAATACCACTCTAAAAAATGAGGGTGAGAATGGGGTGTGTTTTATAGTATAGGGATGTGTGAGGGCGTTTGCCAAGTTGGTTGATAGTCACGAATGACCTTAGAGGTTCATAGAACATGATGCCAAAAAAATTTTTTGAATTAGAGTAGCTACACCAAACTTAGTTAGTCTTCCAGCTCACAGACTGGACTAATCTTGCGAGAGCGTATAGAGCGTACATTCGAGATATCGTATTTTAAATGCGCATAACTTTTTCAATAATGCTCCGATTCTTATGAAATTATGAGATATATTTCACGATAACGATTGTAGAGATGTACTTAAAGAAAATGCAATTAAAAATCGATTTTTTTGGACCAACCCGTTAATAGAAATTGGTAATCGGCACCTCCGCCATTTTTAATAAAATTTCCCAACTAAATCGTTGAACTCAAAAGAGGTTTAACATCAAATGAATGAATCTCAATCAAGCGAAAACACAGTGAAGACGACAGTTGCGTTGAAACACACTCAGGAAGTTTTCGTAAAACAAACCGAGCTCTCCTAATGGGGTCCTTCTTTAACTTGAGTAGTCTTTAGTTATATGTGCTATTCAAACAAATGTAATGCAGTAGCGTACACCAAACTACTTCCAGTCCTCTGATTTCATTGAAATTTACCAAGAGCCTTAGATTTATTTCTTGCATACTAGAAATCAATTAACTCTAACAATGTGGCTAGTTGATCAGTTAAGAAAATGCTGGAGTAGGGATGAAATGGTGAAAAACTGGTCTATTAGCCCCGGTCTGCACCACTGCAGTTTCTTAGTAAGTTTCCTACGCACTCAGAAAGTTTGCATAAAACAAACCGAGCTCTTCAAATGGAGCCTTTCTTTAACTTGAGTAGTCTTTATTTACATGTGATATTCAAACAAATGTAATGAAATAGCGTACACCAAACTACTTCTAATACTCTGATTTCGTTGATTTACCAAGAGCCTTAGATCTATTTGTTGCATACTAGAAATCAATTAACTCTAACTATGGGGCGAGTTGATCAGCGTGAATCAGTTAAGAAAATGTTGGAGTAAGGATGAAATGGTGAAAAACTGGTCTATCAGCCCAGGTCTACCCCACTGCAGTAGAAGCAACTTTCCTAGAAAGTTCTCCTAAAACAAACCGAGCCCTCCGAATGGGCCGCCCAGTTCATCTGCTTATAGTGGGCTATAAGCAGATGAACGGGCAGATCAGGGGAGAAAACCGGTCACTAATTGTTATCAGCAAACAAAAAATATGGTCGTATAGAGAAAAAAATTCTAAGTAAGATAGCGTTTTTTTGCGACTCGAGTTTTAATGGCGAACATAACCAAAAAAATTCGCAAAAGTAAAAAAAACGGTTTTTTGCAAATAAAAAAAAGTTTCAAGTCCTACACAAGAAAGTTAAATTAGAAAGTTGTAGGTCTTAAAAAATGCGCGTCGAATGAGATGTGAACGAAAAAAAATCGGTTTGTAAACAGTTGAGAAAAATTTAAAAAAACGTCAAAATTCGCGTTTTCGTATTTTTTGCAGTATAAATTCTAATTTTGTTTGAACAGACTTCTTGTTAACTAGAAACACAGCCCAAGAAAAGCGGAAAATGACCCTTTTTTCAAAAATTCAAAAAAGTTTTATTTTTTCGAGTTATAACGATTTTATAAAAAAAAGACGGTTTCAAAAATCAGCTTTTACAGAGGCAAAAATGATCGTACAGAAACGATCGTGGGCTCATTTTATTCGCGAAGACTTGTACTTTAATGCTATTAAAAAAACCAAATCGCTTTTATTTAATTTTTGTAAAAAAAAAAATGCGTTCTAAAATTGTATCATTTTTCGAACCGGTTTTTTTCGAATAACTTTTTTAATTTTGGTTTTACATTTTTGACCGTTGCATATTTGGAAAGTGCCATTCAAAACACGCATTTAAAAAAAATGAAGGTCCTACGACCTCAGAGAGCCGAGATAATTTTTTTTTAAGCTGAGGAAAAGATAATTTTGCGAGCGCGATAGACTAGAAATCGTGTTTATTTTTTGATACGCCCAAGCGGAATGTCCCTCCACTCTGTCGCCGTGCATTGGCTAGCGCGTGCCGCAACCAGCGCTGTACTTTCGTAAACAATTATGTCAACTTAATTTATGCGAAATGATTTGAACTCAAAAAAGATACAGCGCTGTCAGGAATTAAAAAAAGAAAAATAATTATCTCGGCTCCCTGAGGTCGTAGGACCTTAATTTTTTTTTAAACGCGTGTTTTGAATGGCACTTCAAATATGCAACGGCCAAAAATGTAAAACCAAAATTAAAAAAGTTATTCGAAAAAAACCGGTTCGAAAAATGATAATTTTACAACGCATTTTTTTATGCAAAAATTAAATAAAAGCAATTTGGTTTTTTAATAGCATGAAAGTACAAGTCTTCGCGAATAAAATGAGCCCACGATCATTTTTGCGTCTGTAAAAGTTGATTTTTGAAAACGTCTTTTTTTTTAAATCGTTATAACTCGAAAAAATAAAACTTTTTTGAATTTTTGAAAAAAGTGTCATTTTCCGCTTGTCTTGGGCTGTGTTTCTAGTTAACAAGAAGTCTGTTAAAAAAAATTGGAATTTATACAGCAAAAATACGAAAACGCGAATTTTGACGTTTTTTTAAATTTTTCTCAAATGTTTATGAACCGATTTTTTTCGTTCACATTCATTCGACATTTTTAACCTACAACTTTCTAATTTAACTTTCTTGTGTAGGACTTGAAGCTTTTTTTTATTTGCAATAAACCGTTTTTTTGACTTTTGCGATTTTTTTTTTGATTCTGTTCGCCATTAAAACTCGAGTCGCAAAAAACGCTATCTTTATTTTTTTTCTCTATACGACCATATTTTTTTGTTTGCTGATAACAATTAGTGACCAATTTACATGGGGGCTTTCGCTCGTTGATTGGACTACGCCCAGTTCATCTGCTTAACCGCTCCGCGCTCTCGAAACGATTTATTTCGAATCGCGACAGAGACGCGCACGAAGCGAGTTAAAATAAAGGCGAGCGACGACGATAAGCCTCCGCTTCCCATCTTCCACGGACTCATCTATTTACAGACTTATGCAGGCGGCGCGAGATTACATTCAGCGTACCTTTCAAAAACTTACATAATGCCATTGAAACACTGTGTATAAAGCGCTCGCAGTCAAAGGAGGACACGTTCAACGCGATCCCGATAAGCCATTATTCGAACCGTCACCGGGAGAGCGACTACGTATGATTTATCGTGTACACGGGACGGAAAAATGCGCGTGCGACGAGTACGCCCGCTGATCGTTCGACGCGAACGGTTTAAAACAATGAAGTAGCGGAGATTGTTGTCGTTATCCGACGTTCGCAAATACGCGAGATTCAATAGCTAGCCGCTCGTATTCCTTGCAAAACATTTCATAATAGAGTTTGTGCACATGTGCCTGTGACACAGGCGAGTTAATACTCCGGTTCGCAGATCTGTTAAGGGAGTACGGTTATGAAAGCAATATTTTAAGAAGTTCTCAAAACTTGGAATATAAGTCATTAAATGCATAATACACACGCTGTTAAAATTTGAAGATGACTGACCTTATCAAACATGAGATAATTACAATTAAAAATGGCATTTTTGTACATATTGCATGGGGGATAGCGTGGGAAAATGACAATTTATTTGTGTATATCATTGAAGGACTTTTAACATCTCGATAAAAAACTAATATTTGTTTGAATAAAAATATATTTCGAAGATTACAACAATTAAAATAAATAACTCATTTATACGATCATTTTCTGTTTTCATTGCGCAGTTCAATGTGTCTTGGATATGCATTGTCTAGATGAGCTGCGATGTTTACTTTTCCGAAAATCGTAAATTGCACAATATTTTTCATATGTTGTGCCGACAGTACATTTTTTTTAATTCTGGTGTCTAAATTACTTATAACAGTCAATCTCATTTTTATACCATCAAATTATAAGCAGGGGAAACAAAAAAAAAAAACGTTTTTTATATTACTCCAAATCTGCAACTGTAAATCCATATATTTTTTCATAAACGTCTCGATTGCATTTCTATTAAAACCTCGTTTTTTACATACTTTGAACGAATACATACTTTGAATAGAATGGCTCTGCTAAAAAAACTTTCCACTTAATTAAATACTATTTATGTAGGTATGATTATGCAATACTCTTTACGTCGCGACGAAATGAGAACTGGCTGAAATACGTGAGGTATTTTTAAATAGCTTCAAAAAACCGCTACATACATCACTATCCTTAATATTAGGTTTGGACGGAGAATTGATTTAAGACGGATTGATTATTGTTCTTGCGCGGTTGCGCAGTGTACAAATAATAGGTATAAAACACGCTGTGGGTAGACAAATTATTTTAGACTCATCTCTAATTTCTTCAAGTGGCAATAATAAAAAGAATAATGATAGTTAATAAGCAATTTTCAATAAAAAATATATCACTGACATCTATTGAAGAAAACGAAAAGTAAAGTTGCCACCTTTTTAATTGATTCAAAATCCTCTCTATTTTTGGTTTTTTACTGTTTTTTTATTTCTTATTTCACACAGTATTCATTTACTACATTGAAATATTAATACTAAACGTATTGCACGTGTTCATTATTGTTAGCTGCAATTTTATAGTGGAAACGAACTCGGTTATATTGCACGAATGTGCTCGGTAAACACATCAATTTATTAAAGTTCACACAGATGGAACATTTGTGCACGATGCAGAAGTTTTAATGGTTCACTGTGCTATTCTTCAATTCTCACGGGACCACGAAATCATCATTAAGCGTGGCAGTACCCTAGTCAAATGTATAATATGTACAGTGGAGGTAATTTTCGTTTTGCAATTTTATTCTGTCCGCGTTTATACTAGTTGTTCTTTTTATATTCATATATATACTCCGGTAATATAATTTTCTGTGAGATATAAAGTGCTGAATAATATACTCGCTAGCAAAAATATTGGTGTACACTGATACAAATAATTGTGCAATATGATAATTTTTGTTAAATTCGCAACAAGATGAATTTAACATTTAACATTAACATTAAACAAGACAAAGTTTTAACAACAACACGATTATTTTTTGTTACAGTCTATATGATCTACTCTAATTTTAACTATTGTATTTTTCATTTAAAATGTAGGTATTTCAATCCACCATGAAGTGAAAGATCGTCATAATGCAGAAATCTAAATATGTATGAGCAGAATTTGAATTTTTCGTAGGAACATGGATTATTTTACAGTAAATGCAGTAGGAACTAATTGTACTATTATTTATTTAGCGTTTTACGATTTTACAGAGACTGGAGTGGAATGAGTGACCTTTGGCGCAGAAACAAATAAAATACTGGGACGTTGTTCAGAAGTATTCGGCAAGGTTTTTGTTGCCGTCGGTTCCTTTACATTTTTCAAGAGACTTTCTGGCATTAGCGTATTATCTCTGAATTCAAGGAATAAGTTTCAGCTGATGGATTATTTTCTGCGAGGATGGGTCCTGCAGAGATGAGATATCTCAAAACTGACTACTCTAGCTAGGTCCAAGCAACACGTTCTTGGATACATTAGATATTCCAGTATTCAAACGTATGTATATTCTAAACATCCAAAAAAAAAAATAGTGGCGGCTGGTGGAATTTGAAATCATTATAATAGATCATGGAATATTCATCAGATCACAGGGGGTTACTTATTACTTGACCTAAATTCAAGGATATAACACCAAAAACAAAACTTACTAGACATGGATACAGAATACTTAACAGATTTTGGAAACGCCTTGCAAAACATTTGCGAAATATCTTTTTCCAAATCGTCGAGTAAATATGTTTATTAAGGGGTAACACCACTGTGGAATTTCCAAAAAATCGATTTTTTGTTTTTTGGCTTAAAACATACTTTGAATCTTCTAAAATATGAGGCAAAAAGTTTTATAAAGGATTTTTTTTTTGTTTGAAATTTCACGCTTTTCCCAAATCGTGTCGAACGCCTGTAATGCGACTTATACCAGCGATGACTTACCTGCTCGAAAGGTACTACGTAACGTTTTACCTGTTGATTTCTAACTCCTTACCCACTGTAATACACTACTAAATGTCGTTAGAAACTATGTTCACTCAAAAAAAATCAAGTGAAAGTACGGCAGTGCAGAAGTATGAAGATTGGTATGAAGAGCATTTAACAAATTATGAAAATTCTGGAGATGGAGATCGGTGTGCAGTTATATAATTTTTACTTGGTAGCCGATGCTACGCGCATCAAATCCGTCGAGAATTCTTTGATCGGTGCGGCAAAAGAGGCACGCTCCAGCATTAAATCATCGAGAAAATGAGACGAGGAGACTTATTTGAACGTGGAAGGGCAGCTTTATGGTCGCGGGATCGCAGATTAACGGTAAAAAATTTTAAACAGTCGAATTTCCCATTTTTTTCATGCTGACAACTCATTTTAAAACTTTAAATGCATTTTTCTCGAAAACCGATTTTTCAAAACTTTCGAATTTTCAATATTTTCATTTGAAATTTTAACCACATCTTTAAAACAACATTTTGAAGTAAATCACGTTCGATAAGTTAATTTAAACAATTTTTATAAACAAATAATTGCCCCGTTTTTCGTAAAAAAATTGACTTTTTTCTTCAAAAACATTGCACCAGTTTTGCTGCGTGCCGAGAAGCGACGACAACGTGTCTGCGAAGAATCACTTTAGCGCCGCCAATTTGCAATATGTATTGATGAAAATATTTTATTTTGTACTTCAGTATATGACCAATAACACCCTTAAAGCGTTTTTTCTTACTGCCTTTCCTTCAATCCCAAAAAAATCGTCAATAAAGCGTTTTTTTTAGGCTGTTACAGTGGTGTTACCTCTTAAAGGGTAACGCCACTAGAATTTTGAAAAATTGATTATTTTGGCTTAAACAATACTTTAGAGTCTCAAAAATGATATTCCCTTGGTCTTATAGTGAAATTTTTTTAAATAGCTTAATTCTTGCCGCAGCCCCTCTTGTACTGTGAGTAAAAAGGAGTGTATCGATCACGTCCAGAGGAGAATGGGTAAAATGAGAATTTCTAGGATTTAAGTGTTCGTAAAATAAAAGCATTTTTCTGGAAATCACTTTTTTCAAACTGGGAGAAAAAATTACCCGAATACTATTGCATGGATGGATCTATTTGACATTTTGACAGTAGCTTCTCAATTACATTCTCTATAGAGGTACGCTTTTCCCGTACTTGCCGCCGTTTTTCGATTTGATGTAAACTTTCTTTTTATAAACAATTTAAGACGTAGTATCTGGCCAAATATCGAGTTTTTTTTCAAAAGTGCATTTTTTACAAAAATTGATTTTAAAAAATCCCTACGTACTTTTGTAGGCAAGAGTATGTAGATTAAGAAATTTTTTGGTTTTGTGTTCCAGGTCTCATAGGTCGCGAGAAATCCTTTCTCCCGCCAAGGCTTTTCAAAAACACACGATTTCGAAAATTGGCTCTGTTGCCGCCATTTTGTAACAAAATGATAATAAACTTTTTTTTACACATCAAGGCATTCTAAATGAACTGTCTAAAAAGAAATTACATCCCGCTTCCCATACTCCCACAATAAATTATCAAAAAGTAAACCATTTTTTCAGTCGCTAGAGTGGCGACACTCCTTAAGCCTCTCCCCTGTATTCTGTTTACTGAACAATAATACAGACCTCACGCTTCTGATTCGAACCAAGGATGCCGAGTAGCAACACTCCCGAATCTTACAGCGTTCGTCGAGAGCGATTTTCCCTAGTCTCTCTCGCCTTAAGGGGTAACGCCACTATAGAATTTTCAAAAAATCGTTTTTTATTTTTTTGGCTTAAACAACGCTTTAGGCCCTTAAAAATGATATCCTATTGGTCTTATGGTGAAAAAAAAAATTGAAATGAGTTAGTTTTTGATTTTGCCTCAGCGTCTCTGAGCGTGCGTCGGGCGCTGCGGTAAGGTCCAGGCGGCATGCTCGCTTTTATCCTACTTTCACTTTACACAAGGTGTGCCAGAGTCCCTCAGGAGTCCACTAGGAGTGCGTAATTATATAATAAACGTGTATGTATGAGTCAGTACTGCTGAAAAAATTTAAGAATTTTAGTGCACGTAAAACTTTAAACGCGTTTTTCTCGAAATCACTTTTTAAAACTGGGCGAAAAACAGAACTCGAGTACTAATGCATATATTTACTTGAAATTTTAACTGAAGCTTTAAAATTACATTTTCTAGACAAGTACGTAGCCGTTTTGTTATTGAAAGTCATTTTTTTGGCTCAACTTCGGTTTAGAAAGATGAATAAATTTAGGGGTAGTATATGTATTTTGATAGAGGAGGGCCCCCTGAGTATAGAAGCACAATTTTTTATTTCAGGAAAAGACTCCTAAAAAAAGTTATTAATTTTTTTGTAACCCTATTGTGACATTTTTTTAAGTGTTGTTACTGACAGCTGACAATTATTAAGTTTTATAGTTTACATACTTAGTCTATTTAGTTTATACACTAGCTGTTTGTAGAATTGTATGGAATGACATATTAAATATTCTAAATGTCATATGAATTTTTTAGAACATGTAAAAAATATAAATAGTGGTGTTATTGCTAGGATAGAGTGAGTTGTGATAGGAATGTTACAGAGTTAAGATCGACGAACTGTAGAGTTGTTAATAAAAGTGCTTTGAATTGAAGAAGCGAGTTATTAACCCTATTGTTTAGCTATCAATATGCTCGTGAAATGGTGGTGGATGATTTCTATGCTGATCAAGAAGCTAGAGGACAAATCGGTGGCCCTGGAATTCATGTCCAAATTGACGAATCGAAATTTGGACGTTTAGTTGAAGGACATTTAGTTGAAATCGTGGACGTTTTGTTGAAGGACATTGGGTTCTAGGGATCGGTGTTGAACACAGTGAGGACTTTCGTATGGTCGTATGTCCTGAAAATTGCCATAGCGCTGCTTTGCTTATACTTATAATCGAGCAACATGTGGCACCTGGTTCTATAAACTGGACGGACGAATGGCAGCTTATCTGTCTCTGCCTTCCCATGGTTGAGTTTCCCAACATGAAACTGTAAACCATAGCAAGAACGGTGTTTTCTATTTATATAGGTCCAACTGGTGCTACCACTCAACGAGCCGAGTCGCTTTGGAGGGCTGCAAAAGGCTATTTTCATGGTCGTCATGTTCGTGAAGATGCCTTCGCAGATCATCTTCGTGAGTACCTTTGGCGGCGATGGAATCGCAAACATAAGAGCGATCCCTTCGAAGCTCGTATGTGCGCTATCCGTCGTCAATATGGTGACATCCCCGGCTAATTTTCTTATTGCATTCTGATTTACATTTTGAATAATATTTGTTATATTTCAGTTGTATCGCAGTTATTAAGTTTATACAGGATAGGTTAGGTTAGGTTATAGTCGGTTGTAATGTTGTTAATATTGTAGTTTCTTGGCGCCATCTATGATATATCTTGCTGAGTAAAAGTTCTCATAGACTTAACATGGGATATAAAAAAATCACAACTTTTTTTAGGATTCGATTCCTGAAAAAAATGTTTGTGCCTCTATGCTCAGGGAATCCTCCTCTATCGAAATATATATATTGCCCTTAAATTTATTCATCTTTCTAAACCGAAGTCTTACCCATTTTTTTTATAAACAAATTAAGGTGTATTTTTTGGGTCGAAAAATCGATTTGTTTTTTCAAAAGAGCACCATTTTTACAAAAATCGATTTAAAAATAAATTCCTACGTACTTTGCTAGTTTATTGTATGTAGATTATAAAAATTTTTCGTTTTTTGTTCCATGCGTCATAGTTTCGGAGGAATCTTTTCGCCCGCCAAGGCCTTTCTGAAAAACGAGATTTCGGAGAATTGTTATATAGCCGCCATTTTGCATCCAAATGTCAATAAAAAAATTGTTCACAGTTCAATACATGCTTAATAAATTGTTTAAAAAAAATTTCAATCCATTTCACCAAACTCCCACAATTAATGATCAAAAATGGGCCTCTTTTTTTGGCCTCTAGAGTGGCGTTAACGCATTCAATTATGGAACATTCAAGGCCGTTCCCGCCTATCAGAAACGAACGCTGATTGAATCGTCTGGCTTCCGCTCGGCAAGAACTAAATGGGCGCTGTTCGTAGCTAAATGCAAACATCATCAGGCGAATTACTCGTAATGGCGTCCTAGACGGAGCGCAGATACCTGCCCATAATGAGCCTCGCTCCGATGGCAGCGAAACTAATTCCCAATTAGTCTTCCTCCCTTCCTGGACGGGCTAGAATCAAGGAGGATATTTCGTTAATTCAGTTATTTGCCCGGTCGGGATGCGAGGGTCAATCGTAACGGGCGGCGCGGCGACGACAGGCCGAAACGGCCTCGACCCAACTCAACTTTTAGACGTTCATTTGTAGGGAATTCGCGGAGGTGAGGGTATGACGAGTCTGTAAACATTTCGAACGTACCACGTGGAAGAAGACGCTGGAAAATCTACCGGGTATCTGGTAGGAATGCGGTAATATTCTAGAAACATATATACAGGGGAGGTAAAAAAATTACCTAATTTTCCATATCAATTGTGCCTAATGCGATATATCAGGCACCAATGGAGCCTTTTCGGCTCAACTTCGGTTTAGAAAGATGAGTAAATTTAGGGGTAGTATACGCATTTCGATAGAGAAGGGCCTCCTGAGTATAGAAGCACAATTTTTGATTTCAGGAAAAAAAAGTTATTAATTTTTTGTAACCCTATTGTGTCATTAGTGACAGATGACAATTATTAAGTTTTATAGTTTACATACTTAGTCTATTTAGTTTATACACTAGCTGTTAGTAAAGAATTGTATGGAATGACATATTAAATATTCCAGATGTCATATGAATTTTTTAGAACATGTAAAAATATAAATGTGGTGTTATTGCTAGGATAGAGTGAGTTGTGATTGGAATGTTACAGAGTTAAGATCGACGAACTGTAGAGTTGTTAATAAAAGTGTTTTGAATCGAAGAAGCGAGTTATTAACCCTATTGTTTAGCTATCAATATGCTCGTGAAATGGTGGTGGATGATTTCTATGCTGATCAAGAAGCTAGAGGACAAATGGGTGGCCCTGAAATTCATGTCCAAATTGACGTATCGAAATTTGGACGTCGCAAATACAATCGTGGACGTTTAGTTGAAGGACATTGGGTTCTAGGGATCAATGTTTGAATACAGTGAGGACTTTCGTATGGTCGTATGTCCTGAAAATTGGTCAATGTGGTGACTTCCGCGGCTAATTTTCTTATTGCATTCTGATTTACATTTTGAATAATATTTGATATATTTCAGTTGTATCGCAGTTATTAAGTTTATACAGGATAGGTTAGGTTAGGTTATAGTCGGTTGTTATGTGGTTCATATTGTAGTTTCTTGGCGCCATCTATGATATAACTTGCTAAGTAACAGTTCTCATAGACTTAACATGGAATATAAAAAAAATCATCTTTTTTAGGATTCGTTTCCTGAAAAAAATGTTTGTGCCTCTATGCTCAGGGAATTCTCATCTATCGAAATATATATATTGCCCTTAAATTTATTCGTCTTTCTAAACCGAAGTCTTACCGTTTTTCTCCTCCTTTTAGAAGCCCTCCTTGATGCCGGTGGCACCGCAGCCTATTTATTGTACCCAACTCTGTGGCATATCTATCAAAAAACGATACAGGCCCATTGGAGAGATGCTGTATGTCTCCAGGGGACACTTTTGTGTCCCCAAAGATTTCTCATCCCCTGCGATCTAATACCTCACTGTCTGACAGAATATGGAGAACGGTCTCAACTTCATTACCACACAATGTGCAGCTGAGATATCTGTTGTATATCCCGATTTTGTTTAGGTGACCTTTGTCTGGGGCATGTCCCATTAGGTACCTTGTAACTATTCTTAGCTGATTCCTGTTAAGTTTTAGGAGGCTTCCAGCTCTCTTAGCATATATGAATGTCCTTTGTAAGACCTTTGCTTTGTGCTAAGTTTTGGATATCTATTCCAATGGTGAAGTTATTTCTTACGCGTTTTGCCGCGGTCGTCTAAATTTACTTGACGTTTCGCTGATCCTGCTGTCAGCTTCTTCAGAAGGATTATAAAGACTTTAGAAACAGTCTTTAGAAACCTTCTGAAGAAGCTGATAGAATGATCAGCGAAATGTCAAGTCAATTTCGATGACCACGGCAAAACCCGGAAGAAATAACTTCAAAATTGGACAACAGCCGTGAAAGCCTGCATTCTACCATCTATTCCAATGTTTCTAATGTTGGATTTGTACCCATTTCTTTATTTGTCGTCAAACCGTGATTTTTGTTATTCTGAGGGAAAAATGGTCACAGCAAACACGAATTCCGAACAAAACTAGAAGAATTGTAGTATGTGATATATATATATATATATATATATATATAACGTAACGGCGTAACATTGAGAAAAAACATTTGGTCTGACAACACTGCTCACTGGACTGGCGTTAAGGCGTGATCGTACGTGGGTAAATTCGCCCCAAATGCAGCAAGAATATGCGAGGATATTCCCAGTGGCCTGGCACAGCCTGTATTCATTCACTAACTAGCTATTGTTAATAGGACTATTAATACTGTATGGTTTCATCAATTTCAAAGTAGCCGCCAGTCATTTTTTAGCCAACTTAAAAAAAATGTTGTCCTTTTATGACAACGCATTCCGATCTCTATAAATTAGTAACTTTGGAGTGTTTTTTTTATTTCGCTATACCTCTTGTATGCCTCTTGTAGCAGACGTATTACGTATGTACATTCGGGCTAACATGTGGTAAATATATCAGTTCGTATATTTTGATATTCATTAAACATCATCCTGTTTGAAGATGGCATATAAATAGCCCTGCCGGTTACTTTTGTAACTCCACTTTAGAAAGATATCTGTACGAAAGACGTAAACGTTTTACATCATTCTCGAAATAGATGGACCGCGCATAAATTAAGCATATCCCTGCTATTACTTTGAGTGACTCACGCGTCGTTTGTTCCACTAAATCCACCGTTGCGATAAGAAAACTCTTGATGCCATTTTACATTCGGGATATAGTAACATCTTGATGTATGGATTCTCGAATACCGTGGGATAATACTATTAAACATTAAAAAAACTCATATATAAAATATGCCTACGTAAATTCACTTCAATGTATTCGGTTGATTCATTAGTATTGAGTCATTCCCTCGTAGTGCCTGGCACTTTCTAGACGAGTCTGGAGAGTGGTGGTGTAGTTACATCGTGCATTTATGCGCGTTAACGTTATTAAATCTCAAGTTGGATTGGCTCTATTATATGAATTCTTTTAGGCCATAATATAACCGAATTACACCGAAATATAGTGGCCGCCAAGTTTAGCAACATGCAAAATATGATTCGCAAGCTTCCGATCTGGCAACTATGGAACCACACAAAATGGTACGAGAGCTCGGCTGTGGGCAGGCCACGGTAGTACATGGACTCGACACGTTAGGCAAAGTCGAAAGGGATAAGTGGGGAATATTTTTTGCCCAGTTCATATCCCATCTTTCCAGAAAACTGGATTAAATTTCGAGATCTATTTCAAAGCGGCTGTTGGATATTTTTTTAATGAAGTTTTTAGGTTTTAATTTCTGTCCTAAAATAATTATAATTACGAATATATGTGCTTTGTATGTTGCTAGCCCAGCTTCGGAAAGCCAGTTCACCGAATCCGTTTAGGTTTTAATTAAACTAGTAACGTGAAAATAGCGACATGAGGACAGGACGCAAATGGCTCTTCCTGATAATCGCTGCATACGAGGAATTACACCTAAATTATAAAATCGATACTGAAAACTAGTAGCAAAATTATCAAATTCTGCATTATTTTGATCGATAAATAATTAAATGCCTCGGCGATTGTAAATGCTCCTGCAATAACTACAATGTACAGCACCAGCAAAATTAAATGTCAGTTTAACTTTTTTGCTTGAGATATAAAAAACCTTAAGCGCGACGAGTACTAAGACATTTTCTAGGAAAAATACTATATTTCCACTTCATTACGTGGATATGGAAGTCATTATGGAGAGTTATTATCGAATTATCAGCAATACGACAAAAACAAAACTAATGGATGTTTTTGGAGATACTTAGATAGTTCATTAATTAGATACAAGGATTGTGTTTTAACACACATAATATTTTAGGGAAAATATTGTCAGTAAATACGATATAATTATCTGTGGACAAAAACATGACACACGGTAATCATGCACATATACGTATTTGTTACAAAGTCAATAGGATTCGATTGGGGAAAATTACTACGCCAATAAATACGGTACAAAATACATTTCTTATTCAATATTTGCACACGACTAAAATTTCTGGCATCTGTAACACACAATAGTTGGACTTGGAAGGGCGGTAGCTTAACATGTAATGCACCACCTTCAGTACATGTATGAACTTGTTACAGTCATTTGTTTGTTCTTTGTGATTGTTTCCGTAAATCGTTTGTTTCTAGTGCGTTTTAAAAATTAATTTTGAGCAACGGTGTGCAATCAAGTTTTGCTTCAGACTTATACACAGCGCAATGGATACTTTTGCAAAACTTCAACACGCCTACGGAGACAGTGATTTTTAACGACCCCAGGTTTTTCGGTGGTTTAAGGCATTTCCTGAAGGAAGAGAGTCGATTGAAGATGAACCACGCAGTGGAAGGCCTTCATATTCAAGAACCGATGAAAATGTCGATGAAATACGGGATCTTTTGCGTTCAGATCGTCGGTTGACGACAAGAATGATCAAAGAAGAGTTAAATTTGAGCTCACTAAATTTCAGCTTCATCAGATTTTGACCAACGAATTAGGGATGAGAAAAATCTGCGCAAAAATGGTTCCAAAAAACCTTTCGCAGGAACAAAAGGACATCCAGAGAGAACGATGTCTTGACTTTTTGAAATCGATTGAAAATGATCCTCATTTTATAGAACGTGTTATTACTGGTAATGCGACGCGGGTGTTTGAGTACGACCCGGAAATCAAGCGCCAAAGCATGGAATGGCTCATTTCAAACTCTCCAAAGCCCAAAAAAGCAAGAATGGGCAAGTCGAAGGTCAAATTTATGCTGATTTGCTTTTGTGATAGCCAGGGAATTGTCCACAAAAAGTTTGTGTCTCCAGGCCAAAGAGTAAATCAACACTTTTACAGAGAGCTTCGTGAAAAACTTTGAAAAAGGGTCATGCATGTGAAACCAACAATCAAGAACACCTGGATGTTGTTCATCACGACAATGTGCCTTATCATACATTTCAGTAAACGAGTTTTCAGCCAGTAAAAACATTCATGTGACTCCTCGTTCGCCCGACTTGAGTCCTTGTGACTTTTTTCTCTTCCTGAGATTGAAAAATCACCTCAAGGGACGTAATTTTGGGACCACAGAAAACATTCAAACGGCTGTAATCGACCAGCTGAAGGCTATTCCAGTATATGAGTTCCAGTACTGCTATGAGGAATGGAATAACCGTCGCCAGCGCTGTGTAGCTTCCCAAGGAAATTATTTTGAAGGAGACAATACTGAATTGTAATTGTATTCGAATAAAAAAAATTGAAAAAAAAATATATTTAATTAATTAAGTCTCATTACTTAATTAACACACCTCGTATTTAATAAGGAAAGGTCACGCGAGAAGGAAGGGTGTACGCGAGAGCAATACGAAATAACACGATTTTCCTTCGACCGTCACAACAATCCATGTCACATTTTCCATATTCTCCAACAAAATAATCCCTTTAAGAAAAATTCAACGTGCGATACGCTTCCCTCGAGAAAACGCTAATGCGATTTCTTCGTGCGTAAATTTGTGTCCTCGATTCTATTCCCCCTCGTCTACCTTATGTCGCATCGAGGGGAAATGCCTAGGGGAGCTATCGACCATAACCATTAAAGTTTTATTAGCCGTACCGATTCGTTTTCGAAGATGGTCCTCGAGCTTGGGAAAGCACGTGGGGCAATGTGGCTTTACGGCGGAATCATGGAGTGGATTCGATGTCGTTCACCCTTTGCCAACTATTTCAATCTGTTTCAAGCGTTTCGAAGGCAAAAATACTGTTTCCACCCACCAAAACACTATTATGTACACGAAGCCTCTTTCGCCAACCATGGCATCATCAGGAAGTAAGTGTGGGTGAGATGGCATTTCTTTTTGTTCTTCATACTAAAAAACGATCCTAAATACAAATACTTATTATGCAGCCATGATGAAAGCGTATATTGTTTCGGAATAATTTGCAATAGTTTTTTCTTATTTTTTTAAATTCCCTACTTATCTATACATTAGAATAAAGTGATTATCAGATTGTCATAATTTTTACTTAGATTTTTTTTAGTTCCGCCCTATAGGATCAAAAGCTGGAGTTCTGGCGAATCATTTTGGAGCTATGGTGAAATAAAAGCAATGAGAGAAATCGAACCGATGCGATTTTTTCATATACATACATATACATACATAAATCAGGAAAACCATTGAATTAAGGTTTTGAACGATATATGAAAATTAATATACATTATAAAATATAAATATATATATATATATAATAATATTTTCGATCACATTTTTTAATGCCTTTAGTTCGCCATATCTTTAGATCTTGTTGATTGACCCCATAGGATAGAACAAAAAAAAAATGGGAAAAAATTATGACCCATTTTGACAATCGCTTTTATATGCTCTTATGCTCAGATAAGTAGAGAGAGAGTTATTTAAATAAATAAGACAAGTTCTTTGCTAATTATTGTGAAAAAAAATATAAGCCTCATCAAATTGGTATAATAAATATTTGTATGTACCCTTTTTTTAATATAAACAAAAAAAATGGATACCACGCTTGGAATTAAACTTTTAACAGTTTTTAATAAAATATGGTTATTTTCCCTTCGTCTGATGCGGCCATACTACTTTTTCTTAAACTTACAATAAATCAATAAATATAAATGGATAATAAGACATAAATAAAACTTGTTTATTCTCAGTCGATACTAACTTATTTGTCCGATAACGTAACGTTGTGACATATTCTGTACAACTATTTGTTGGCGCAACGAGTATGATAAAAATCTGAATGGTTTAGATTTATTTCTTTATGTTAGAACATACATACGGGTCGGTCATTCCATGTCAAATCGACCACTTTAAAACCCGACCCCTTTCGATTTGGCTGAAAGTTTTTTATCTTTATTAAAACGGTTCTCAGAATTTTTTTCAGTTTTTCAAAGTTATGAATTGGCTTTCAAAAAAACGGCTCTTTTTTTCAAATAACCATAACTTTTACAATAGTTGAACTATCGGGACTTTTTTTTTTTAATTTTTGTTTAATGTACTTTTCAGAAAAAAAATACAAAAAAATCCAGAAGTTAAATTATATGAAAATTTTCAGTTTTTTTTTTAAAAACCGTTATTTTTTTCAGTCCGACGTTTTTTTTCCTTTTTTTCCAAAAAAAAAAACTGATTTAAACTGAAAATAATCACGCCAATCCCAGAGTGGGCCGACTTTTTTTTCAGTTTTTTTTTTAATGGAAAAAAATGTTTTTTTTTTAATTCCTCCTTTGCTGTCAAAACTTTATTCTTATAATTGTAAATAAATTATATTATATTCTTATAATTGGAAAATAATTGTAATTAAATCATTTCAGGGTATTTTATACTTAATTTCTAATTTAGTTTAAGTATTTCTGATAAGGATTTGAAAAAATTCTGAGAACCGTTTTTGATAGGGCTGAAATATATAAAAAAAACTCGGCCAAATCGGAAGGGGTCGGGTTTTAAAGTGGTTGATTTGACATAGAATGTCACCCACATGTATCTGCATATGTACCGACCGAGTCGATTTGACGTATTTATTACGTAAAATTAATTTTAAAGTCCTAAACTGGTACTTTTTTCCACTGTGCACCGCGTCGAAATAGGTCGCGTTTTTTTTTTTGGAGGGGGTGCTGCAGGAAGTTCCGATGACGACGCGACGGGTCCAATCGCTGCACCGGCAATGACAGTCTGTAAATTGCATTCCGGTGATAAATTGCCGCCAGGAGGGCATTGTCGGACGCCCGAGCGTGATCTCGTTTGACTTATTTATTTCCGCAATATAGAAAATACATAGATCAGAAAGGGCAACGCGTATATATAGTCGAATGGCGTAAATTACGTCCGGAATTTTTCTATTTTCGAATGATTTATGGTAACGACGTAGTGAGGTTGGTAAATTTCCAGTTATAGGTAATAGGAAGGAAAATGTTAGAAATTGGCGAACGGTTTCATTTTCACTGAAATTCTTTTTGCAAATATTTTTATAACCGTCTTTCTGGAAATTCTTTAGGGGTGGGTGAAAATCTTGGAATTTTAGTGCTCTTCCAAAGTCGTGGAGTTGTGGATAAAGATTTTTCTTAAATGTGTCTTATCATTTTTCCTATAGTTTTTCTGGATAACAGATACTCAAAGTTTGTGTTAAGTTCAAAAAAGAGGTCTTCCAAGTGTGGAATGGAAGTTGGTGAAATTGATCCAGCATTACTTGTAAGTATTAGGTACTCTTAGAACTCTCAAGGTCTGCAGTTTTTATTACTAAAAAACACTTCATAATACATAATTTAAAAAAAAAACATATACAATAAGGAACCTACAAATTATTTTAAATTAAATAAAGAAGAAAGTAAAAAAATATGTTATCAGAGGTTTTCATTATTATGCTAATTACTCTTAAACCACTCTGATGGTAGTTTGGTTAACAATTCGTGGAGTGAGTTTTGACGATAAACGTGCATATGCGGGTCAGATTTCACGATTGTGTTGCAAGTTCCGTAGGATGCATTTTCTTTTCTGGCTTAAATGCAAAATAGGAACTTGTAGGTGTTTGAACAATTTGTCTCACTTTTTGTTTTTTTTTATACAGAGAGAACTTTAGGCCTCCCACTGCCTTCCTTTCTATTCACACTTCCTGTTTTTCTACACTAAGCCACATATCAAAATCAGTCACAGACCAAGATCAGTCAAAACTTGGCAAAACTAGTCTAGAAATGACTGTGTATGGAAATTATGTATCCGAAAATCCTTAAAAGCGTCCCGTATTTAATAAACCCACTGGCTTATAACAGTTCTATCATTTCTAAAGTGACTTTCCATTAGAAAAGCTTTTTGTTCTGCCGAGATTACTATATTTAATTTTCTTGATAAAAACTTCAAAAGTTAATGAATTTATTCTCATTTGCAGACATATATTATGTATATTTACCAAGAGGAAAACCCAATAAACGGCGTATTAAAAAAAACCGGAAACTTGATATTTTATGTAGGTATACAAAATCTGACTTACTTTCACTATTTATATACATCCAAAATTGGTAATTGTTCAATACTTTCAACTTCGTATAGAAAATTTAGTTGGAAAATGGTAATCTAAGTTGGAAACAAAATGAACTGAAGGGTGTCGCAACATTTGAATTTGCCTCCATTTGTGCGGTAAAGTGTTGGCAACCAAAAAAAGAAAACAGTTTGACAGCTGACAGCTTAGGGTTAGTAAAAATGGAACGCGAAAGAACAACGCAAAAAAAACACCATTTTTATAAGTATTGACTTTCGTTACGTTTTCAAAGGAGTTCTAAGTAGTAGCGGGAAGAGTTCTGACAAATGGCGAAAGGAAAATTTTCTATAGCAAAAATTGCGATTTTTATCGCAAATTTTATCTTCGAAAAATCGACATATCATTATAATAAAAAGTACAAAAGAGTTCTGACGAGTTCTGATCGGAGTTCTTTATAGCACCCGGAGAGTTCTGACGAATGGCGAAAGAAAAAATTTCTATCGCAAAAATTGCGATATTTATTGTAAATTTTAAATTCGAAAAATGTCGAGTTTTCGAAGTTCAATTTTGCAATAAAAATCGAAATTTTTGCGATAGAAAATGTTTTCTTTCGCCATTCTCAGAACCTTTTTATTGAAATGTCGATTTCCGAAGTTAAAATAAAGAATTCCGATCTAGAATTTTTTTTTCGTCATTTGTCAGAACCGGCCTTTGAGAAAAACGAAACGAAAGTCAATTTTTATAATGAAATGTCGACAATTATTTAAGACCCACTTCAAAAATTGATTGAACTATAAAAATCGCAATTTTTGCGATAAACCTTTTTTTGCATTTGTCAGAGCCATTTTTCGGCTGAACTCTAGAACTCTTCTACCAGCCAAAACGTAACGAAAGTCAATACTTATAAAATGGTGTATTGATTTTATGCCAACTAATCGAATTATTTAAGAACTTACGACCTCAACAAATTGATAGAACTATTGTTAAAAATGTTAGGAAACACCGGAACTCTTTTTCTTACCGAAAAATGTCATCAGAACTCATTTTTGATAAAAAAGTGGTGCTGCGGAAAATAGTTAGCACCCTTCTTTCTTTTTTCGTTATTCAGAACTATTGTTCTTTTCGGCCAGAATTAGTAACTCTAGAACTATGCTTTTATACTCAGAACTTAAAGTATTACTCAATTTCTAATAAAAAGTGGTGCTAACTATTAAAGGGGTCAAAATGTGTCGGCGAGATATTGATTTCATATCGTCAACTCTGAAGAAGAGTAGTTAATTTTGAGAGAAAACTGTGCCCAATTATCAACTAGTGACACTAAAAATCAAACACACGCTGATAGGGCATTCCAATAACAGCCGACAACAAAATGATAATATCGAAGCAGTGCGTGAGAGTACGGTTCTGGTGAAAGTCCAGGAACATCGATTCGGCATCCTTCTCTTTTAAAAATTATTTTCCTTTTTTTTATTTTTTTAATTAAAATTTTTTTATTCCCTTTTTTTTTTTTAATTTTTTTTGATAGAGACATTGTCCAATTTACATAAATGAGGCTCTCTACAGCTTTATAATATAATACAACATTTAGAGGACTCTAAAGATCTGCGTCTCCATACTTACAAAGTTCAATTGACACAAGAACTGCAGCCGAGAGAACAAGAACTGCACAAGAACTGCACTGCACAAGAACTGCAGAAGAGATTTCGTTGTATGGATTATTGAATAATAATTGAATGCTGATTTTTCGAGCAAAATCATCCTAAGCGATGAAGCTCATTTTCAATTTCATTGTCAAAATTGCGGCATTTGGGGTTCAGAGAACCCACGTGACTGTCCAAAAATAAATGCATCTACGAGTCACTGTTTGGTGCGGATTTTGGGCTGAGGCGTTATTGGACCATACTTCTTCGAAAATTAGTCTGGTTAAGCAGTTACTGTTACTGGTGCTGTATATCGCGACATTATATCCAAGTTATTTCTGCCTAAATCGGATGATATTGATGTGGACATGTGGTGTCAACAAGACGGTGCGACATGCCATACAGCCCGTGAAATAAACCAATTACTGGATTGGATTGAACCACCGTTGGATTTCTTTCTGTGGGGTTATTTGAAGTCCATATCAACAAGCCCACATCCACCCGTGCATTGAAGGATGAGATTCAACGCTGCATCACCGAAATTCGGTCACATTTATGCAAAAATTATGGAAAATTTCGACAAAAGGGTGCGTATGTGTCAGCAAAGCCGAGAAGGTCATTTGTCCGAAAACTGAACTGAAAAAAAACTGTGTTTTCTATTTAATTTCAAGGCGTAAATGTTAGGACTCTTTATTATCTAATTTCTAATTATAGGTATACATATTTGCTTTATTTATCTAAATTAATAGCGAAAATGGAAATTTCCACCTTTTGGAATTTTGATTGTTATGCCTGAAGGTGGTTTTAGCAGTTCCACTCATTAAAATGTGTTAATTACTCTAATAATAAGTAATCAATAACTTCCAAGTCCTTTAAACTCCCTATCCTCAGACTTTTGCTTTTTCCTTTTTCTCCTTAGGCATCGAGCCAATTGCGAGGGCACCAGTCAAATAAAATGAGACAAACAAATGCACTCAGACTCGGGGGCGGGAGGGGGTAACGTACGAGAGCTTCTGTAAAAGCTAAAAATAAAACGTACACGAAAATGTTGCGCCCGATGTGTTAGGAAGCGGCTTTATTAGTACTCCGTTTGTGCGGGGAGTAGCGGCACAAACTGATGACCTAATTGTGGGGCGTTCGAACAGCAGCGTGGCATTGTACGGTAAAAATAACTTTTCTAATGGGAACTCGAGATACTGCCGGATCGTTAATAGGGATAGGACATGGGACCCGATGCCTTTTTTGACAGCTTGTTTATTTTTGTTGGACCTCGAGTATTGTCGCCAAAAAGCTATACAGGGCGCAAGACAATGTAACAAAACACATAGGGGAGAGTTGGGTAAAATGGGGTACTTAACCTTCAAGGGCAGATATTTCCAAAAGAGTCGGCAATAAAAATTATTTTTTAGTTTCTACCAGGATGTTGAAATATTGTGCTTTGAAAACTAAAACCATTGTTAATCCAGAAGGATTGTTATTGAAGCAATTTTTTATTTTGTCAAATTTGTCATTTGCCACGTTTTACCCAACTGGTAGGGTAAAATAGGGATAGGTAGTTGGATAAAATGGGGAAGCATATTTTATCTATAAAACTAATATTTTTGGAGTACGTATTTTAGTCTCTGGAGTACTTATTTTTAATTCTGGATGTCAACCTAAAAATTCATACAGCCATGCCTTTCCCGCCATTTCTTTTTCGCGGTTGAAATGATGTGACAAATTATTTCTCTCCGCCAAATCGTATGCTAAATGGCGTAATTAATTTAAGCTTAGGCCAAATAAACGAGCTTCCATTGCAAGAATGTGTTCAACAAGTTCGTTCTCTTGAGCTTCATTGAAAACAGGTTTAATGCTACCAAGCCCTACAACCAAATGAAAATTGTGCAAAAAAAATGCTACCTATATCTAGGCACATACCTTTAATCGCAGCACTATCGACATTAGAACCATCCCGAATTTTACGAACTCTACGCTCTAGAGTGGTTTGTGGAACTTGAAAAGTTTGAGCTGCCGTTTTATACCCCATTTGAGCTATTATTATCTTTTGAATTGCATTTTTCATGTTCCGCTCATCCCAAGATTGACGGGTTGAAACGCGTTTATATTTCGAAGGCATATCGCTGGAACAAGGTATCTATACAGTATCTAATACAGTACCTACCTAATATTATAAAGATTAATATCAGCTTCTAGATTTTAAAGTTACTAGAAACATTGCAATAATTGGTTTCGGGTAAAACGGGGTACCCCATTTTAAGAGACCATCCGTTACCCCGTTTTACCCAACTAGCATGTTTACTAGTGAATATGAGTTTTCCATACACACGAACTAACATTGTTTCAGTGTCTACACTCTATTAAAAAGCTACAATAGTACTCATTTCAAATGCGTACTTACCTCATAAATATTCCAAAATATTCAGTTGAAAACACACAATAAATATCGATCGTACCACGTAAATTATATGTCATAAACAAACTGTCAGTTTATAAAAGTAGACTGTTGGTGGCGGTGGCTGTTATTGTGGCGCCATCTACTAATATTTAGAAGTACTTCCGATGAATATGATTTTCAAATAGATTTCTGCTATGACATGGTTAGAATAGCAACTACCCCGTTTTACCTAACTACCCCATTTTACCAAACTCTCCCCTACTACATAATTAAAACATTTTATTTCAGGTAACATTTACTTAAGTCAGATTAAATTAAAATATGTTCGTACCGAGTCAATCAAATACAAGGTTAAATTACCGGAAGCCAGAAGGTATAGCAGACCTCAAAGATATGATAGATGTAAAAAAATCTCACAAAAACATCAAAAAGTGCTTCGCAAAAAAACAGCCCCGATATAGTCCGAATTACACGGCCTAAACTCCATCAAAAACAACGTGTCAAATTAAGGAACGACGATGGAACGTTAGGATAAGCGGTGTGACTCAGGCTGCTCGCTTTTTGTGTACTTTTTTTTGCGCTTCTTCGTTCGTTCCTCACGGCATGCGTAAACGGTAAACGAGATGCGAAAACAAATGTGCATAAGATATTCTGGTTATTTCGTGTTTTACGCTTATATAGTTTCATGTAAATTTTTTGTACAGTTTAGTTGTTACTATATAACATTTACCTATAAGTAAAATACACGTGATAATTGCATTCCAATTTCTGTAATATGTTCTATTAAGAGAACACAACACTACTCGCTTAAGAAAGTTTGGAAGCCCAATTATTTTTAAATAAAATGACAATAAGTAATGTTTTTAATGTTTTATTGTAATCGCGAATTAACCTCATCAAACTGATCACCTTTATTTTTAATAATTTCCGAACAAATGGTTGACTGATTTTTCAAAATATTCTTCATTTAGCGCTTTCCACTCCACTTGAAGATATTGTCATAGTTGTGTAGAACTAGTAGGTAGACGATTATACTTTCACACTATACATCTCAACTAGTTCAATTGGAGAGATATCTGGCGAGGGGCCATTGCAAACAAAACCATTGTTGAAACCCTGCATATGAATAACAAAGTATTTCTTATACCTACATTGTGTTGACATAGAAAACAAATTTTTATCTCAGGCGGCATCTTGGACTATACTAAGAATAAATACTTTGTTAAACTCAAAAGTGTGCTCGCTTCCAAACTTTTGGACGGTAGTGTATAATATGTGATACATTTAACTGCACTGTCTATAATTTGTTTGTAAATTTTTGTAAAGTTCAGTTGTTCAGTTGTAAAACTTTTCAAAATTTGAATATTCGCCCGCATACGACTATATAGCTTTGTTTGACTTTGTTTCGTTCTGTACCGCTATACCTTCATAAAGTTAATTGTTATATTTTGCATCATGTAATTGGTATATTTGTACTGTTAGACGAGTAAATTATTTATTTATTATATATTATTTCGTTCGTTCGAATTAGGTATACATGTTTCACTTGCCACTTAGTTACACTGTGGCATATAATGGTTTTTGTATGTCTACTATAACTTTCAGGTCTACTATACATCGCTAAAAATAAGTACCATCTGCGTCACTCTGTAATCATTACAGCAAATTCGTTT
The DNA here is from genome assembly GCA_029963805.1 of Aromia moschata. NCBI lineage: Eukaryota > Metazoa > Arthropoda > Insecta > Coleoptera > Cerambycidae > Aromia > Aromia moschata. The sequence continues at coordinate 62,768 of JAPWTK010000716.1, forward strand.
ACTTTCCGATATACGTCACTAATAGTTCAATTAATTAGAATGTTGAGCCACCTGCATTAATTTGTTAAATACCTAATAGGATATGAAGGAGAAATATTTCCCGTTCATCGTCATTCACCATCAGAAACTACATCCGAATTGTCAAGTCTCATAACCCGTAACCTCTAATATTGCGTCTAATTTCGAGATAACTACAGTTCCATCTTCGGGAAATAATATTTTAGAAACTTAACATGAATTACACAGGTACAGAAAAAAAAATCATGAATCTTGGATACTGACCTTGGTACCCCCATGTATTTTTCGACGCTGAATTCGAATCCAACCTCAAAAAAGTCAATACACCTTCAAAATTTTGAGATGGGGGTAAGAAATGAAAATTTGACAAAATTCCCCCTTCAACCCCTGTTATACTCGATTTTCACCTCTGGGGTACATTTCCTGCTTTTGGCATGTTGAAATTTGAAATCAGCAACCTCGAAAACCCCCCAGAAATATATTCTTGGAACAAAAATTGCGTATTTTGTCAAATTTTCATTTCTTACCCCTATCTCAAAATGTTGAGGGTGTATTGACTTTTTTGAGGTTGGATTCGAATTCAGCGTCGAAAAATACATGAGGGTACTTTATGTGATACATAAAGGTCAATGCATGAAGGTCAATATCCAGGATCATGATTTTTTTTGTGTAGCTGTGTTACAGAAAATGTGCTTTTCCATTCGGTGTGTCGCGGTAACATCATGGATTTCGCGATGTCGCCAAAGAACCCTTTATTGTTGATATTGTTAATGGCGTACGAGGGCGTCTATAATGATTATCGCCCTTTTGTAGTAATTTACGAGGTGTGTATGGTGAAAGAAGAATGTCTGACGTTTCTGTGCAAGACGTGTTTTACGATTAATAAAGTTACTCTCGGCAATACACGTTGTCGCAGCCATTTGTTGTAGATAGGAAAGTAGGTATCATCATCTATTATGCAGTGGAGCGATAAAAGGGCCATTTGTAACGTAAGATACCCGGTAACGTATATGTATATCATACTCGTACTATGCTGTTAAAAATACATTATTTTACCTCTACAAGGAATTTAATATGGGGAAGGGAGGCATTGAGCAAGATCACGTCAAGTGGACCCCCATTTTCCACTTGATCATAAAAATCAAGTCCATATATTTTTTCATAAGTAGTTGCTATGAAAAATTGATCCCCAAACGATTTTGAAAAATTTTAATTTTAACAACAATTTATTTTACAATGAAAATTTTAGGTACTTTTAATTAAAAATTAGATTTTAAATCAACCGTTAAAGATAAATTAATGAAATTTTCAGGATTTACTGTCAAATATATATATTTTAAGAAAACATTAATAACTAAAGAGTATTTGTTTATTATCATATTGTTAATTAACTTTTAACTTAACAAATGAAAATTTCATTGATTTCTCGGTCAAAATTTGAAGTTTTTTTTATCAGTCACATGCGTTATTTATCTAAGTTTAAGATTCCGGAAGAAAATTTCACTGCTCGCGATTAGTTTAAACAATATGAATTTATTCATCACAGCGCGCCGGGCGCCAAGCGCTGTCAGAACAGCGCGCGGCCGAGCGTCAGACTACATTGCAGCTTCGGTTAATTATAATTACAAATAACAATTAAAAATATAATTATCAAAATTATTATTATTATTATTATGATTAATACAATAAATAAACTCTATTATTAAACAAAAACAGAAAAAACTAACCAGTAATTAAATATTAAAATTTATGAACTTCTCGTAATCTTTATTTCATTTTTTTTTAAACTCTGTTAGTAAAAACTTTCTCATCGTCCGATACAAGTTTACATTCCAATAATATATCATCCAACGGTTTAAAATAGTGGAATTGACGAGTATTTTTTATTGTAATTGCTCGTTCAAATCGTTGTTAATAATAATAATAATAATAATAATAAAATTCGTTTGATAATTATATTTTTAATTTTAATAAAAAAATCGTCGTGTCGACTTTCTCTTCAATAAGGTAATAATATGTTTTCTACTACAATATTATTATGAATAATATAGTAACAAGATAATTTAAACGATAATAGTCAGGTCATATAATAATAGGACTTATTTGCTCGAGGAACATTTCCCAGTGCAATATATTTTACCAAAATAATGGTCTTTCTATTGATTTCACGTTAGATTTAATTCGAAGCGGTCTGCCTTATACGTTTTTAAGTTTACTGAGGAATTATAAAGTAGGTGATTTTTTTACGAAAACTGTCAAAAGTTACACTTCTGCGTTTCAAAAATATATCATGAATATATCTACGCGTAACCATAAAAAAATGTTATAAAACATTTTAGTGAATACATTACTAACGCATTGTTGACATACCAAAAAGCTTGTGTATGCATTTTAACGAATATTGAGTATTGAACAAGAGGAAGGAAGTTCACGGCCGATTACCCCGCCAGAGGGATAAAAGACAAGCAGACATAATTAAATAATGGCGGCAAAAAATAATTCGGGTCGACTATAAAGCACCCTCGTTCTATAACGATTGCTTTTACTCACTTCTCTCACAGAAGGAAAGGACGATCGCTGAGGCGAACGATAGAAGCAAATATTAACAAGTAGCGTCCGTTTTAAACGATTCAATCACGCGATTGAACGGTTCGGTATTCCGAAGGAAAGTAAGGACAAATAAAAAAAATAGGGCAAAGGCAGACTTTTACTTTCAAGTAGTGATGTTTGACGGAAAAATTTCCAATTTTCAAATATTCCGTGATTTAATTTGTCGCCTTTGTAAAATACCTGCGTTTTATAGTAGGGGAAAGCCGGGCAAAACGGGGTACTTAAAGTTTAGAGACCTCTAGAATTAACAAATTTATTTTTGTAGGAATGTTATATAATTTTTTCATTAACTTTACACCTAAACATTGTAATAAAAATACAGTAATTTGTTTACGGAGCAAAACTTCAACAACAAAAAAATTAAAAGTTTCCAAAAAGCATATTACCCCGTTTTGCCCCCTAGGTAGGGCACAATGGGGTATTACATATGAAGTCAATTTAACTCAGAAAATAACAGATTATTGGCAAAATTCACATATTAACATCGCTTCATCGTCTTCGTCGTCGACTCCAGCACATGAATTATGTGCCCATTGCTTGCATCTCGAACAAGCGATCCATCCTTCAGATGATACCGAATAAAGGTCACCACAATGAAAGCAATTCGCGTCGCTGTCATGGCTGTTGTCACTATCGCTTGAAGAGCAATCCTTTTTGTAAGATTTTGATTCCTTATTTTTATCCTTAATCTTCTCTGAAGTGATTACATTTTCAATTTTTCTTTTTACAGCCTTCACCCTTGGTGTTGCCTTTTTCTTATTTTTTTTCAAGGGACTGCTCGAGCTCTGTTTTATAAGGGGTGGAGGTCAAAACAACGGTTTTTCCTTTTTTTCGTGAAGTTCTTTTAGTTGTTTGATCAGCCTGCGGAATAGGAATGATTGCCGTTGGACTTAAAAGTGGAAAGGCGGAATCGCTAGTTTTAGACGTGCTTGGTTGAGGATCAACAACAGGAGTCGATATTTTTTCTGGTGTTTTTATCCCATTTCTCCATTAATAACAGCTTGAACGGCCCCTTCCTTTTTATAGCCCAACTCTGTCTATTCTATCTATTGGTCAAACGTTTGTATTTAAACACCATCTAGAAATAGAGAGAAAGTATAAAATTTACCAAGAAAAAGTTAGGGCAAAATGGGGTACCTAATTTTAACATGCCCCCATTTTTTTAGGTTAAATGTAATAAAAAAACATAACATTTTATTTCTTTGGAACAAAAGTTATCACAAGTTAAACCTAAGACACTACAATTTTTAGTGATTATAACATAATACCTCTAATGTAGGTATTCTGTAACTTACCTTGCTCTAAAATACGAGTAGAGGTTACATTTACGAATTAAAATAAGACGCATATGTCCGCCGCTACATTTGCACTGCGACTAACAGGTTCTAACTCGAACGAAATGAACACGTGGTTGTTAGGTAGGTAATCGGTGTGACTGTGTATAGATGGAGATAGTGGTTCGGTTTTAAATAGGGGTACCCTGTTTTGCCCGTCTACCCCGTTTTGCCCGGCCGTCCCCTATGTTGCTTGACGCAATTATAAAATAGAAATGAAAAAAATGTCAATAGCCTCTGGATTCATTTATGGGTGTATATGAGTTTTTTTTGTGTTAAATGTGGTATTTGTGGGCTCTATTTCAATTGTTATATTTTATTGTAGGTTTTAATTTCGACTCCTAAAAAATATGATTGAAATGAGCCTTTTTTTTATTTAACGTATTAACTGCATGTTGAGAATAACATACAAAAAATATTCAATTAATCCTTGGAGTACCCATTTTTGTCCAAAAATGAAGATCTTTTTTCAATGAAATTTAACGCATATTTATAACTGATATGCTACAGAGACTGTCGATATTTATATAAAGCCACAAAAGTGGCCGTTAACGATACTTAAAGTTTTCTAAACTTTCTGAAAAGAGTGTTCTTGATGCAAAAATCATTATTGTTTATGTGTTCAAGGTCGCTAATCACAATTTTGACATTAAAGTTGCATTTTGACACGTGCCAACCACGAAAATGCCAATTTTTTTGGTTGTCAACTACAGTTTCTTATCTCAAACCTTAGTAACTGAGTTACTTGGTAACTGAGGATCTCAAATTCCACAAATACTAGCCGCTAAACTAATGAATCGGATTTTGACATCAAGAGTAGATCGTAACACTTGCCAAATTTCCAACTTTTGATATATAATTTCTTAACATTTTATAATGGATACACCACAATATTCAGTTTATAAAATATCCTCGTTTGCGAATTGTGGTTGATCAAAGAAGATTATCTATATATCTTCTGGTAGCTGTCAATGATTTTTTCGGTATTTGAATCGTAATTATTAGTAATCCAAAAAATTATACAGATTATTTGAAAATCATCTAAAATTTAAGTAAAGAAATTTTCAAAAAATTGAGCAACAAAAGTATTGACATATTGATAACAGGTTGAGAACTTGGCAGCTGTCAAAATTCAAGTTCATCATATTCAGCGATCAAAAAAACGTAAAATATAATGTTTATAAATAATTGTGTGAACCTAAAATACAGTCATAAAAGTGAATATAGAAATGAAAGTTTTCCATCTTCACAGTCAATTTAGCAATTGGAAGTTGCCAAAAAAAAAAATCTAAAAGTAAAATGGTAATTGGCGACCCTAAAAACATGATCACAAACAATCAACGTTTATAGTATTTAAAAAAAATTAATGTTGAAAAATTAGCCACAAAAGTGGCTTTACCAGTTAACTAGTGGCTTACTCTAAGGGTTAAACAATTTCAAAATTTTGAGTTATAGACCTTCAAAGGTAATACCGTCAAAAAAAACTTGTTTGTAAAAGTTCTCTCATGTAAAAGTTCTACGTCTTAAAATGGCAACCTGACTACGAATAATTATCACCTAATATATCAATTTAGCAGAGATTTTGTGAAACGATACATCTAAATAGTTTAAATAAACGACCCAAATTTATCACAATCGTCAGCCATCATGGAACTATTATTTATAAAAAGACGAGTTTCAAGTTAAAAACACCTCGAAGTTATTTGAAAATTTTAATATATAACTTATAAACAGCATGCAATACATATATATTTTGGAATTTTCGATATTGCACATATCTACTCCAGTATTTACTGATAAACAAATTGAAATCAAATATCAGACATATAATAACATGTGTATATACTTGCACGTAGGCCACACATATATACATCGAAAGCCCTTCGACAGTATAAACGAAAATAAAGAACAAAACGATTTTTCTTTGTCTGCAAAAAAAACCAATTCAACTTTCCGATGAAACCCTAACAATTTTCAGAAGCCACAATAATCTTTTGTGTAAAAAAATTCAATTTATTTTGACAAAGGTTAATATACATAGATACTGTTAAAGGTACTTACGAAACGGCATCTTTAACTTGCCTTTAGTTGAATCTTACCTGAAACAAAAAAAATGCCAATATAACATAAATGTAACTAAACAAAGGCAACTACGAGACAATATAAGATAACATATATACAAATATATAAACGTATATACAGGGTGGCCCAGGGGTTATGTACACCCCAAAAAAGAGCTCCATTTTTTGTAGTAGGAATTTGAAATTTTACATACGTAAATGAATCGTTGAAGCTCAACTTTTAACCTATAGGGTGGATATTTCCTATTTCCGCCCTAACCGGAAGTGATATCAACTTTTTTTTTCAAATGGCAACCACCATTTTTTTTATGCAATTCGGCTAGAGTATCGGATTTTTTATCTGTCTGTTTTTTTAACAGAAAAATCGGTTGAAAAATGGCAAAGATACGTGCATTATTTATATTTTATTAAGGCGGCTATGAATCAAATATTAAGCGCTTGCTTTTTTTAACAAGTAAGCCACGGAATTAACAAAAAAAGGTACAATGGTACTATTGTTGTAAACTGAAGCTGGATCTAAAGTTTTTGTTATGTTTTATAACTTATGTTTATGCAAAAATTTAGAAAACTTTAGAAAACTTTAGAAAACTTACGTCAGAACTTACAGACTAATAACTAATAAGATTAAGCATAAATAATAAGAGCTGTGCAAAACAAAAGTTTGCGTTGAGTTTGACAGGTAGCTGATTTAGTAATTTTTTACAATCAGTAGACGCATTCGATGGCATACTAACTGGGGAACGTTTCAAACTTGTAATATCAAAAATGAAAATTGCCATTTGTAAAAACGTAATATTGGCCCTTTCTTTTTTGGAAAAATGAAATTTTCTAAAGTTCTGCATAAAGATAAAGATATTCTGCGTAACTTTACATCCAACTTTAATTTACAACAGTACCATTGTACCCTTTTTTTGTAAATTCCATGGCTTACTTGTTAAAAAAGCAAGCGCTAATATTTGATTCATAGCCGCCTTCATAAAATATAAATAATGTACGTATCTTTGCCATTTTTTAACCGATTTTTCTGTTTAAAAAACAGACAGATAAAGAATCCGATACTCTAGCCGAATCGCATAAAAAAAATGGTGGTTGCCATTTGAAAAAAATAAAAGTTGATATCACTTCCGGTTAAGGCGGAAATAGGAAATATCCACTCTATAGGTTAAAAGTTGAGCTTCAACGATTCATTTACGTATGTAAAATTTCAAATTCCTACTACAAAAAATGGAGCTCTTTTTGGGGGTGTACATGACCCCTGGGCCACCCTGTATATCGATATACAAAAAAAATTAAAAAACAATGCATATAGCAGTTAACAATGGTGGGCCAATGAAAACAAGTAATGAGCAAACTAAGTTGACCGATGCAATGGCTAAACGACAGATTTGTTGATTGGCAATGGTTATAATGAAAGCATTTTATAAAAAGATATAATTTTAGTTTATAGACCGCAGTGAGAAATTAAAATGGTCATTACTGTTTAAAAACTTATTTTAAGTCATTGTCAGTCAGCTTCGTTTGTCCTTCAGTCAAATCAAATTGCCCAAGAGTTGGTTTCATTTCCCCACCAAAATAATTTTGCATCCAAAATAAAGTTATACACAGTAATGGTAGACCGAAATGGATAGTATTGTTTAAAATATCCCTCATTTTAGTCACTGCCAGTCAGGTTTATTCGCATATCAATCAAACTTCTCAGTTTCTATTAAAGTTTATTTAATTTGTTAAACAATTCTGAGCACATTCATAATTTTCTAACTTTCCGGTTGAAATTTTTTAATAATTTTTGGATGAAAGATGAGAAAACTAAAATAAATGGGGGACTGCGGCTAACCTTGGGCAAAAGAACTATAACATTATATCGTTTATTATCATCAATTTTTGATATCAGTAATAAAAGTCTTCATATCTTTAGACATAAAAGCGGATAAAAATACATTGCTGGGCAAACTTGGGCCTTCCTTGTGTTAACGAAATCCGTAAATTAAATGGCAAAACTAGAATTTCTGGGTGCCAACTTCACAGACCTATGATAATCCGACTAGTGATACCTGTAAAACCTTTCTTTTTACTGCGAAACTTCGGGTATAAACAGCGAGCGTCGCCGCAATTCAAACCTGTAGAGTTCCCATTTACACATGGCACCGACGTCCCAGGGAAAACTTAGCGGGTGTTAGCCTTTTGTGCAGTTTAAAATTGCGTAGGCGAGACAAAGCAGATATGCGGGAACAAAAGGACAAACTTACATAAGATATATGTAACTCCGTCAAAAGCTATTTGTCCACCGACATTACGCTACGCAAGTTCATAATCATTATTATACCATCCCCAGGGTAGAATTTATACGATACGGAACATTTTTTTTTCTCGTATATGAGAGGTTTTCACAAGAAGTACCGCTCACTGAGGCCTCTGGATCCAATGTGAGCAAGTTCACGTTTGTAGATCAGAGGAACTCATACAGGTTGGGCCCCTAACAAAGGACAGAATGATGTTTAAAGAGGCCCCCTGAATTTCACCAGATTCCACATTTCTGGGAGTCTAGGTGAGTTTCTTGACTGAGAATAATTATTTGACTCTCACACCAGCCAAATCCGGGCAGAGGCAAATAATGTGGAAGAGAGTTTCCTTCTCTTCTCAACACATCCTATAGATGTCATCGGCTGTGACGCCGATGATCTTCAGACGTCTTTTTCATGGGACAGTGTTCAGTAAAGTTCAGTTCAGTTCAGTCCCAAGATCCTTACTACAGTCTCAGTAGTCAATAAGTCGCTCATTGAATGCAGAACTATCCTGTCACAAAATGCTAATTTTACAGGAGAGCATTTACAGGAGAGCAGAGGGGAGGGATAGCATCAGATTGAGGACATGTTAGTTCTGCAATGTTAGTTCCCAAATACAGCATGCTCGACTGTACTAGATAGTCTTGTAAGTGCGAATTCGGCAAAAATGAACATAGGCTAGTTCTGCATTCAATGAGCGAAGTACATCACTCAATAAGTTCGTAGGATGATATGTCAATAGATGGCGCCGCTATTGACGAATCCATATGATTTTTAGATAGTACCAATCTTCCACCGATATGTGTCGAAATTTCACGACTTTCCGACCATTAGTTTACAAAGTTACAATGGTTTTAGTGACGCTACGCTTATTTTCGAAACAATGGAAAAATCCGAATTTCGTATGTTAATAAAGCATTGCTTTTTAATGGGTTCAAGCAAAGCAATCGCTTGACAAGTGTTATTCGGACTCTGCCCCATCGAGACAAATGGTAGAGAAGTGATTTGCTGATTTTAAACGCGGCCGTGTAAACATCGATGACGCTGAACGCTCTGGTCACCCAAGTTCGGCAGTTGTAACAGAAAACAAAAAAGTGCACAAAATTGTTTTGGAAGATCGTAAAGTGAAGTTGCGTGAGATAGCTGACACCTTAAAGATATCAGAAGGCAGTGTATTCAATATTTGGCGTGAACATTTGTCTATGTGAAAGCTTTGTCCAAAGTAGGTACCGTGTCTGCTGTTTGCCAAAAACAACAACACTGTTGACCGAAAACAACAACGTGTTGATGAATCAAAGCTGTTTGGAGCTGTTTAGACGAAATAAAAAGATTGTTTTCATGCGTTATACGACGATGGATGAAACATGGATCAATCACTACACTCCAGAGTCAAATCGGCAGTTGGCTGAGTAGAGAGCAACTGGCGAAATCCGTCCAAAGCGACCAAAAACACCAAAGTCGGCTGGGATAGTCGAAAAGGACGAAATCACGAAAAAACGGCTCCAAATGAAGAAGAAAAAGTGCTATTTCACCAAGACAATGCAACGTGTAACAAGTCGATCGCAACAACAGCAAAATAACACGAATTGCATTTCAAATTGCTTCGCGCCCAGAGACTATTATTACTTGTTTGCAAATCTCAAAAAAATACTCGCTAGAAAGAGGTATATGGCTCCAATGAGGAGGTGATCGCCGAAACTGAAGCGTATTTTGAAGGGTTGGACAAATCGTTCTATAAGAAATGCATGGAAATGTTAGAGAAGCGTTGGAATGAATGTATCACTGTATCACTGATGGAGACTATTTTGATGAATAATGTCAAATTTTGCCTAAAAGTTTCTGTAACATTAGGCATCCTACGAACTTATTGAGTGGTGTATGTGTGCTAATCTGGCTAATAGTACGTTATTAGGACAATATTAAGAAAAAAACACAAGGTAAAAGGCAAGTGGGGAATAAAAGTACTTGTATAATGTAATTAGTACACCTGTACAACAGTAGGTACAACTTTTTTAATATTCGAAGTGATGGTCTTATATATAGGACTCCATGTAAGATCAGAATCAGTTCCAAGTTTCATGAATTTGATTAGGTATTTTACTGGCTGGATGTTTACTCAGAACCAAAATCAACACAAAACCACTAAAATTATTACATTCACAATTTGCAATCACATCTAAAAGAATACGTTAGTGGAAAGACCAAGTTGATTCAAGAAAGTATTAGGCGGAACAAAGACATTACTATAATAGAAAAATATTATTATTAACACGGAAAATGGTTATAAAAAGGACTTTTTTGTGGCGTTCCTATTAATATAAAATAAGTTGCAGTGACATAGTTGTAAGTCCTAAAGCGCCAACTATCTGGGTAAAGTTTATTAACCAAAAATTCGAATTCGAAAGATTCGGTTCTTTATCTCCTATTTCTGCCAGTGCAGGGTGTTCCGAAAATAAATTTTATGATAACGGGGCACTTGGAAGGATACAGACAGTAAGTAATTCCTTCGGATCGACTTTGATATACGATGTCCCATTTTCAAATTCGATAGCACCTGCTTAAAGCAGAGCTGAAACAATTATAAATTTCTTAATAAAAACGGTATTTTTCAGAAAAACAATTTTCCTGAATATATAATATAAAAAAAAAACAAAAAAAAACTGGACGTTTTCCACGAAACACCGAACTACTACACTTTTCTCGACGCGCGTTTCGCCAACCAAGTTGGCATCTTCAGGAGAAGATTAAAACTAAATTCTAGCCTACACATTTGCACTATTTATACCAAATTTGTTGCCACGGTTCACTGAACCGGAACTGTCTTTGTTTATCAGAGCACCCAGTGGACTGGTGGAAAAGTGTAGTAGTTCGGTGTTTCGTGGAAAACGTCCAGTTTTTTGTTTCTACACCGAAGGTTCCAGTACCCACTCCAGGATATAAATATATATTCACTAGATTAGGGACTTAGGGACTCTAGATCTATTAATCAATTAATTAACTAATCAATTATGAGAAGGGAAATTATAGTACTGCAGAATCTAGCTAACTCGATTAAACCGAGCGCTTGATGAATAGAACGTAAATGGCGAGAGCTATGTGTATAATGTAATTATATACATTTTTAATTTAGTTTTATTAATGTCCTGATGATGGCAAGAATGTTTCGGTGTCAAGTGGAAAGATGTTCAAGTGTGAATTTGTTATATGAACCCATCAGATTCTGATCTCTTTGGAAAAGTTTTAATTTGGTCATATATATAAGCAAAACCTGAACAAAAAGGACCGTGTACTGTGTGTGTTACCTAGAAAAAAATGAATGAAATGTCACTTACATGAATATTCAACAATACTCTGCCAACACGCGAACCAAAACTGAATTACGTAATGCGAGTTCGCCCTACCCCTATGAAAATGGAGTCAAAAAATATTTTACATTCAAAGGGTTGCAAGCACACAGTAGCTTTATAGCACTCGTTTGTGCGTGTTTGATGTTGAAAATAGCTCGTGAATACAAAAAAGTTAATTAGAGGAAGCTATGAAAATAGGAAGAAAAAAATGATAATTAAAGTTACTTAATACGGAAACAAGTCCTAAAAAACTGGGTTTTACTAAATCTTAATATGCCAATTAAAAAAAATGTCCTATTGTAAATATTTTATATACATACGAGGTGTGTAAATTAAGTTTTTATAATTAGCAACACTGCGGAGAAGGGACTTAGAAGGGCGGTAGGTTTAATATAATTTCGGTACATATTCTAGAAAATAACGTTTACTTTAAGAATACACTTTATTTTTATGTTTCAGATCAAATTTGCGGCCGTCGTTTTCGACGCAGATTTCGGAAGGGGTTTCATGTATCGCTCTGTATATCCGCCATTTTGAAAAAAAAAATAATGTTTTTTTTTATGAAAACTTCAATACTCGTGTAACAATGTCTTAAATTTTCAAAAAAAATCTTTCCATTATTACTACATTTAAAAAAAATCCTGAAAATATGCTTTTCTAATTGGTATGCCCCTTAATTAATGAAAGATATTTAAAATATTCAATATCTACAATGATAATGGAGAATATAATTTTTTCCATTTTCTCTTTTCAGAATGTTTAATTTTGACTTGCAATAAGTAGCAGAAAAAATGGAACGTGAATGTGTTTGTTTGCAATGTCATAAAGGTAATAGATACACTGTCCATGTTTAGTTAGTTTTGCAAAAAGGTTCAGGACATAAAATATAAAATCAAAACGAATTAAATAATTTAAATTGTTACTCGTTTCATTTTATATAAACACGATATTCTATGCTAGGACAGAAAAAAAAAACGATTTTTGAAATCGTTTTCGGTTTGATTTCCATTAAAACTAACGCAGTAAAATAAACAATTTTGCGAGATATAACGTGCCCATCACGTTCCAATGCAATTAAAACTCGAATAGGACTTTTTTTTATTAAACTGTAACGTCGCGATTTAATCGCTGAATAAACACGTTATTCGATAGTAGGTTAGGAGATCGTTATTTTAACTATTATAGCGTTTTTCCCGCGCAAAATCGGTGGAGCTTATATTTTCGAGCAGGACGATCTCGATAAATTGAAACATTACGTGCCGAGTAACGAGAGCTCCTGTGTCGCTTTAAAATTTTATCCTGAATACACGAATAAAGCGTGGAAAAAATAATGACGCGATGAGAAAAGGCAAGGAAAATTTTGTACTCCTATTTCATTAGCGCTGAAACGAGTTTTCATTCTAAATAGTAAATAGGATAACAGATTTGATAAAAAAAGTGGATAATGGTGGGCAAATTATTAGATAATTATTTATTTTCAGATCAATATGGTAAGGTTAAGTATTGTCTATCAGTTTAAAACTACCTGTTAAACCGTACATTTTAAGAAAATGCCTGTTAGGTTGAGAAACTTATCACCAGTTATACGAGATGTGTAAATTAAGTAATGAGACTGGCAACGCAGCGCCCGATCTAGCAACACTGTGGAGGCGAGACCTGGAAGGGTGGTAGGTTAACATCTGCACACCTTCACACAATGCACCTTCAGTATCGTCATCACACCTCTCACACATCTGCACACCTTCAGTATCATCATCAATTCAATTCAATCATTTGTTTGTTCTTTGTGACTGTTTTCGTAAATCGTTTTTTTTTTCTAGTTCGTTTTAAAAATGAGTGACATTAATTTTAAGCAACGGTGCGCTATCGGGTTTTGCTTCAGACTTGGACACAGAGGATACTTTTGCAAAACTTCAACACGCCTACAGAGACAGTGTTTCTTCAAGAGCCCAGGTTTTTCGGTGGTTTAAGGCATTCTCAGAAAGAACAGAATCGACTGAAGATGAACCACGCAACGGAAGACCTTCATCCTCAAGAATTGATGAAAATGTCGATAAAATACAGGATCTTGTACGTTCATATCGTCGGTTGACGACAAGAATGTTCGGGGAAAAGTTAAATTCGATTTACACCACTGTTCATCAGATTTTGATTAGAATTGGGGATGAGAAAAATCTACGCAAAAATGGTTCTAAAAAACCTTTCGCAGGAACAAAAGGACATCAGGAGAGAAAGGTGTCTTGACTTTTTGGAATCGATTGAAAATTATCTCCATTTTATGGAACGTGTCATTGCTGGTGATGATACTTGGGTGTTTGAGTACGACCCGGAAACCAAGCGCCAAAGCATGGAATGGCACACGTCAAGCGCTCCAAGACCCAAAAAGCAAGCAAGAATGAGTAAGTCGAAGATCAAATGCATGCTGATTTGCTTTTTTGATAGCCAGGGAATTGCCCACAAAGAGTTTGTGCCTCCAGGACCAAACAGTCAATCAACACTATTAAATAGAGGTTCTTTAAAAACTTCGAAAAAGAGTCTTGTGCGAGCCTTTGTGAGCGAGAGGAGACCAAACATCAAAAACAACGGGATGTTGCATCACGACAATGCGCCTTGTCACACAGCTATTTCAATAAACAAGTTTTTAGCTAGTAAAAACATTCCTGAGGCTCCTCACTCTCCTTATTCGCCTGGCTTGAGTCCCTTGTAACTTTTTTCTCTTCCCGAGATTGAAAAATCACCTCAAGGAACATCATTTTGGAACCATAGAAAACATTCAAACGGCTGACCCAGGGAATAACCGACTAGCTGAAGACTATTTCAGTATATAAGTTCCAGTACTGCTATGAGTTATAGAAGAACCGTCTCCAGCGGTTCTATTCTGCGTCTAATAAGCCCAAATTGAAGGTGGTATGTCGGTGTCTGTGAAAAGATATTGCTAAAGAAATAAAATTGTGACGTTTTCAAAAAACGTAAATAACTCCAAAAGTATTAAATCATTTTTGGACTCGTATTAAAGTAAAATCTTCAGAGTATCTACCTGACTTCTTAGAATTGAAAAATTGCTAAGAATGAACCATAAACGTAAACATTCAAAAATTTACCACTCTAATAACCATGGTTATCGTAAAAATCACTGTACACGAAATTTTAATAAAAGACATCGGGTTCTAGAGGAATATATTAACCCATTTTGGTAATGTACGGGTCGTTTTTGAGTTTTTATGATATTTTTAGTTCAACTTTAGAATTTTTGCGGCTCACTGTCGGTTGCCTAAACGCACACTTAGACGCAAATGCCACAAATATTAATAATCACCGGCTCCTTCGCCAAATTGTCGAATAAATTAGCATTCTGCATAAATTACCCCGTCATTTATGTACATGAACTTTCCTATGATTCTATCTGTCATTACCTTTCTTTTCCTTCAGACTGATTGTAAGTAAGTCTGTAGACGAAACCAATTACCGACTGTGTTTCCCTCCAACTCTCTCTTCATCCGCACTACTCTTTAAAATAATATAAAAACAAATCCGACACTTCTAAATTATTACGCGAAACGTAAACGGCACACTGACACAAAGCAATAGCACATTCAAAGCGTAAAAGCGCAATTTAAAAGTGGTACGTAGGTGGAAAATGGGATATGATGAACTGGGAAATTGATGGATAACAAAAAATATAAACATATATATATAAACGGAAAATAGAAATAAAAGAGGCGGAAAATATGACACATTTATTATTCACAATATAAATTTATTGAGTGGAAACGAGAATTAGTAGCCAAACTGTAAACATATTTATGGTTATTTATACATTTTACTAAGAAAATTATTACAGCTTCCTTTAGTTTAACTTTGAATTTAAAATGAACTTCTACAGTATCCTCAGTAATTTGCACAAATGTGTAAGGCGTCAAACCTCTTAGAGAAAAATGGCTATAAGCACAAACCGATAAAATACAAAAGAGAATATAAATTCGAAAAAAGAACTTGTCAAAAGGTAAGAAAAGTTCACTAAAACAACGTAGCAGTCGATTGAAACTGGGCCTCAACAATTTTTTTAATAAAAATTGCAGTCAACAGCTACGTTTTTTATAAGTTTCATAAAATCTAGCGTCAACGTCGGTGGCACAGCGCCACAGTTATTGTTAAAATTTACCATTAGCACCTTCACCATTTTTTTCAAAGTATCGTAAAATGCGAAAATATTCTTCCCTGAAAAATGTATTTTCAATTTAAAATGAAATGAAAATCAGAGGACGAAAATTCAAATATAATTATTTAACATTACATTGAAATGTTTCGAAAACATTTGAATAACACATCAATAAAGGATGTATATTAAGGTGGCCCAAAAAAATGGAATACATTTTTTATTCGTGTCTCGTGTGAAAATGTATTAATATATCAATATATCATGTTATAAATAATAAATATATTAATATATTTATGTCTCATGTTATAAACGCCCCCTTAAAAAAATCAGCTCAAAAAAAATTTTAGAGATCGCTCAAGATTTTTAAAAATTTCCAAAATCGTCAAACATTGAATTTTTTATTTTTATTTTTTTTCCCTCGTTATTATTTTGTAGGTTGAAAAAAACGTCGATTCTGAAAATTTAAAATCAATATTTTAATTTCTGTCACTCATCTTTTTTTTTTACTTTTCAAAGTAGTGTACCTAAAATGTTTTCGAGCAATCTAAACATAAATATTAACGAACTGATTATTTTTTTTTATTGAATTTGACGTACAAAAGAATAGAAATAAAACACGAGACACTAAACAATTTTATAAAAACCAAATAAATTAAAAAATTAGAAATATTTGGTACTTACAATGTGGTAGTCAATTTTGTCTCGAGAAATTTTTTTAAGTGTCGTGTTTTTTTTCTATTCTTTTTTTACGTCAAATTCAATAAAAAAAATAATTGTTCGATAATATTTATATGCAGATTGCTCGAAAACATTTTAGGTACACTACTTTGAAAAACTAAAAAAAAGTATGAGTGACCTTTAGAATTCAAAATATTGATTATAAATTTTCAGAATCAACTTTTTTTAACCTACAAAATAACGAGGAAAAAAATAAAAAAAAAATTCAATTTTTGACGATTTTGGAATTTTTAAAAAATCTTGAGCGACCTCTAAAAATTTTTTTTGAGCTGATTTTTTAAGAGGGCGTTTATAACATCATAAATTAATATATTTTCACACGAGACACGAATAAAAAAAAATGTTTAATTTAAATCAGCACCAGCGGGAAGATTTTTGCAGAAAAGTAAAAAATATGTTATGATCCGACGAATTATAACGGACATTTTGGTATTAACGGGTTTGATAGAGATTTAATATTAATTTTAATTACATCCTGATATATGATAACGTAGTTCGCGAAACGTGTCACTGCATACAGTGGAGACGTGTCAAAGTTTTTATTAAGCGCACGTTCTTGTACGACTACCCCCGTTTTCATCGATAGGACAATATGTCCTCTTAACGTTTCAACATTTCTCCCTTGTCTATTCTTCCAAACTTCGGCGACTTTCCCTCCGCATTCCGCTCGTATAAAAAATAGCTGGCCCGTCAGGCGACCCGCGTCTAGACGCGTTTTATTTACGTTTACAAAAGTCGCACACCTAACGGCGGCCGGAGTCATGTGTACATAGACAAAGGGGCCAGGCCCGGGGAAAATCGCCCTATCGTTACCGTAAATTACCGGCAATTTTCCGCGAATCGGCCCATAACGCCCGCCCTATTAGGTCCGACAATGTAGCCATCGATTTGGAAGCCGCATCTCTCCCCCCCGCGGTCCCCGCGCCGTCGGCAAGGCTTTTTCCTCGTGTCGTCCTTCTTTAGACTACGACCCGGTCCGCATTGAATGAGCAAATCAGTGGAGCAGGTGAAGTACGAGGATACATACAGGGTTTGTCCGGAAAGTAATGTCAGTGAATTTTTTTCCCAAGACTGTACGCGCTTTACGTGGTGGGGGGATCTGGCAACAAGATCCAACAAGCGTCAGTTGGCTACCGGTCGTTGTAGCGGTCGCATCACTCGTTCTTTGAGAGTCGTTACAGTGACCCGGTGCAAGAAAAAACCCGGTGAAGAAGGCTTTCGGCGTCGATTGTCTTTCGGACAGGCAAATTTTCCGGTGGCACAAGGCCTTCGCAGAAGGTCGGGAAGATGTCAATAACGAGAACCGCGCTGGACGGCCATCAACCTCCAGTTCCGACGACAATGTGAAACGTGTGCGTTGAACACTGACCGTCGTCTAAATGTCCGTTTAATTTCCGAAACTTTAGACATTACGAAAACCATTGTCCACGAAATTGTGTCGGGAGTCTTTAGGAATGAGGAAGGTGTGCGCGAAGCTCGTGCCAAACAAAGCGACCTGCCAAGAACTTTTGGACACCTGCGAAGACAACCCCGCTTTCCTTGATGACGTAATTACCGGGGGATGAAGTTGGGTCTTTGAATACGATCCGGAGACGAAGAGGCAACATGCGGAATGGCACACGTCGAATTCCCCTCGCCCCAAGAAGGCCAGGATTGATTGTCTTTTTTTATTGCCGGGGATTGGTCCATCATGAGTTCGTTCCGCAGGGGACTACCCTAACCGGAAAGTTTTACGTCGAGGTGCTGAAGCGGCTGAAACGCAGGGTGAATCGCGTCCGCCCAGACATCTCAAAATCCTGGAAGCTTCACCACGACAATGCGCCTTCGCACACCTGCTTCCTCGTGGCCGATTACCTCGTCAAGGCAGGCATCACCGTTGTTCCCCAGCCTCCCTACAGCCCCGATGTGCCCCCCCCAGACTTTTTTCTGTTTCCGCGCCTCAAAACCCCAATGAAAGGACAGCATTTTGGGTCGGTGGAAAACATTCAGAAGGCTTGCACCAACGCTTTAAAGGCGATTCCGGAAAACGACTACCGTGCGGCTTTTGATGCGTGGAAGACCCGCTGGAACCGATGTGTGGACGCAGGAGGAATGTTTTTGAAAGTTTTTAAAGATTTGTACACATAGAACCAATAAAAAACCATTTTTCAAAGCTCACTGACATTACTTTCCGGACAAACCCTGTATATGAAGGTAAAAGCTATTGTATAACTAATTTTTAATTAAACTGCTCCCAAAATTTCGATTATAACGATCCATCCAAAAAAAAAAAAAGGTCATCAAAGTTGTCCGAGCAAAAAAAGACGTTCCTTAATCTTAAATTTGTAACCTTACTTAATTGTTAGGACTGGTACATTATCTGAATTACATTAAGTGACAGCCACTTGTCAAAAAGTTCGACAACAACAACTTTTCGTTTCGCTTTGAGTCTCAATATAACAGCTATTTCCATCTCACTGGTTCATAGCCAGATTGGATGAGGTTTTTTTTTTGAATGGCTCGTTAAAACTGAGCCACATAGCATCCATATTCTTGCCACAGAACACATGTTTGTGATGATGTCACGGAGAGCTAGCGACTTCTTCACAATTCCAGGGTACTGGAATACAAATAAAAACTACAAATAAAAATCGATGCATGTCACCGATGACGCTGTGAAAAATGTGTGCAGTGATCCCACTACTCAATTATATCGAAATAAAAACCATAATGGAATGTTGAATTGACCTTAAATTTCGCGCTTGATATTCGTTGTTATGCAGTTGGCAGCAGATCCGAAGTTGCCGTGTTATAACACTTGACGTTTGTGTCTTTCTTGAGTTTCACATCTTTATTTATCTTGCATTAAAACCTGTTATTTTCAGACCAAAGTGTTATAGTTGTCAGACTTGTTTGTGAAATGCCAAAACAGTTAAACAGCTGCTGCCAAGAGTTAGTAGCACCTTTGACCCTTGGTAACATGTAGATAGACAAATAAACACTTGTGTTTATTTGTACAGTTCTGGAACAAACTATTTGTATATAACATTATACAAAATTAAACAAAGTATTAAATATTACAAATAAGAAAACTAAAGAGTATATCACACACAGTATATCAAACAGTTGTTGTTCTGAGCGCAACCTGACAAGGGATTTTTGAGTCAGTGATTCAGTGCCTTGACTCGATTGGAAATTCATCGCCTCAAAAACCTCCCAATAACCAAATTTTCTGTAATAACGTTGTTTTAAAGTTATTTAAAGTTATAGCCAATATAAATATTGAAAACGAAGTGTTGGTAAAAGTGTTGGTACAATATTTCACAATTCACTTGGTAAGTATGAGATAAATATTTTACTAATATCGTACAAGAGGCTTTTAGAGATCTTTTGAAGATACTATGGTACAGCAATGTCAGTTCAATATTACTCTAGCTTTCTGAAAGACCCGATCTGTCGATACAATTGCCCTCGAGCTTTCAGGAGAGAAAAATGTGCAAATTTAGGCGGTCGGGTGAACGAAAATTAAAAATTTGTCTGTCGCCTTGATAAATGATCGTCGAAATAACACATCATAAAAGTTAAACGTACGCACCAATATCCATTTCAACGATTCGATAACGATAAAATGAAATTTACAAACTAATCGACTAATTAAACTATTATATCTTTATATGAAATTGTGAAAATAATTTGTGAACTGATGAAACTTGTATTTAATATTTAAAATTGTAAGTTAATAGGCATAAAAAAATTGGCGGAAAATGTAAAAATATTAAATGTTAAATATTCGAATCGTTTTGAATAAAATGAGTTTTTGTCTTGCCTATCTTGCTGAGGTAACCACTTAAAATCTTAAACCATTTAATTAAAATCAGTTAACTTTGTATTTAGCATAGCTTTGTCTAGCAACACTGCGGAAAAGGGACTTGGAAGGGCGGTAGGTTAACATGTAATGCACCTTCAGTACAAGTTTGAACTTGTTAGAATCATTTCATCATCATTTGTTTGTCCTTTGTGAATGTTGTTTTCGTAAACCAGTTTTTTCTAGTGTGTTTTTAAAATGAGTGACATTAGTTTTGAGCAACGGTGTGCTATCAGGTTTTGCTTCAGACTTGGACACAGCGCAACGGATACTTTTGCAAAACTTCAACACGCCCACGGAGACAGCTGCCTTATTCGCCTGACTTGAGTCCCTGTGACTTTTTCTCTTCCCGATATTGAAAAATCACCTCAAGGGACGTCATTTTGAGACCATAGAAAACATTCAAACAGCTGTAACCGACCAGCTGAAGGCTATTCCAGTATATGAGTTCCATCACTGCTACGAGGAAATGGAAGAACCGTCTCCAGTGCTATATGGCTTCCCAAGGAAGTTGCATTGTAATTATATTCGAACAAAAAAATTAAAAACAACAGTCACATTATTTAATTTACACACCTCGTAAGTCACATCGTGTATGGCAATATTTAAGAAGTTATTTAGTCGTGTTTAGTCGTGTCAGTCTTGTTTAGTCGTTTTTATATTGGTACACAAAAAGTAAACCATACAAAATATTTCCAATCATTCAATTGTTATCGAGGTGTGATAGAGAGATACAATTTCGAAATTAAAATGTCAAAAAGAAATTTAACCAAACAAGTTTTAAATGTAATTTAGAGGTGGAGAGTTGGAGAAGAGAGATTTATAAGAATTGGATGTCTGGAAACAGACGTAAATGAAACTGTCTGGGCCGAAAAAAATATTGGAATAGGGGCGTTCAAACCCTAACAAGAAAAGTAAATTAAAAGAGTGAGAACAAGAAAAGGCACACAAAATAATAAAATAATACACAAAAAAAAAACTTTTACAGGTTTTATACAGGTACTTACATACCTGTTTTATTAAATTAATGAAAGGCGAAAGTATTATTTTGATGTGAATAATGAAAGTCTCGTGTAGCTTATTGTCACAAAATAATTTTACCTACGCCAGCGTTTGACAAAAAACTTAATCTCCTGTAATATCATTGTATTTACATTCTGACGGCAAAAAATTAATATATTTTAAAGAGTACGCTCTAAAACAACTGTTGACGGATGAAAATGTACCTATTTTTCGGAATAACGGATACTTTATAATTTATTCGGAATTTTGGTTATGCCGCATAAAGGTCGAGAATGATCAAAAATTCATATTCTGATATAAAGACCTTAGTACATAGGTATACGTACCTATGTAAATTAAAAATGACTCCTTAAATTTATATCGAAAAACAGTAGCATACTTTAAATACTCAGCTATTTTAAACACTTCCTTTTTTCTTGACTGGTTATTTATGTACCTCAAATTATACCCTATATATGAAAATATCTGGAACTGGTTTAGTACGAATTCGGCACAAATGCACTTTATAGGAAAATTAAAAAATAGAGCAAGCGCAAAGAAAGCGCAACAATTGCTTATAAAGAAAAACTTCATTTCAGTACTCGCCGCTAGCACTATTATGTTTTCGCTGATGAGATACCACAAATTCAAAGTATACAAGGCCAACAATGCATAGACGAACAATGAGGCGGCATAGCCTCGACGACGGCGACGTATACTATATACATATTTGGATAGAATCTAGGTCGTAGACTAAAAAAGTTTTTAGAAGACAAAAGAAGCAATTTCAACTTTAATACTGTCCACTTTTCCACTACAACTCCCTGAGGATGTGCGGAAGTCATTTAAAATGAAGTCCGCCGGTTTATATTTTAGTTACGTATATTTAGTGTGAATATAAGGCTAGTTTTAAGTAGGAACGTTGTTTATTACTCTCTTTATGACTTCTCTACTTGGAAATGTTAATAGGAATTTTTTTAAATTCTGTTTAATATTGAACTTTGGAGATGTTAATTTTGTAGACATGAATTAATAAAATTGAAAGTATGCATGTCATAACAATGTTTGCACATTCATAATAATGTTATAGTAAAAATTATATTATTACACAGGCGTACACATCATAAGTGTAATCAGTCCAATAGGCAGAGACTTTTGTGTATTCTTGAAACATATAGGGTTAGTTTTGACGGTTTCCTATGTATTTTTTCGGTAGAACACAATGCGAGGGGTCCGTAGAGCTGAAAGTTAATTTTTTAAATTAACAATTTGTGAAAATAAGGTTTTTTTTCACATTTTCGCTTATATCTCCGTTCCTTGGTATATTTTATATAGCATATGCATTTAAGAAGTTGTAGCCTATTGAAATAACAAAATTTTAAACCCAACCCGAAGTCTTCAAGTGCTATTGATAACTTGCAAATGGCTGCTGAAGTTGAAAAAGTGCTTTTTTTCACTATTTTTTTACTTCGAAAGTAGGGCGACTATGATCATGAAATTGGGGGACTCTTTTTTTTCTCTTTCTTTTTCTCCTCTTCCCCCCCCCCCCCCCAAAACCCCAAAACAAAAAAAAAAATTTCCCCCAAAAAACTTTACCCCAAAAACAAAAAACCTAAAAACCCATTTCCCCCCATATAACAACAACAACAAAAAAAAAAAAACACAAAAAAACCAAACCCCCACACCCCCCCACCCCCTATTTTCCCTTCCCTTATTTTCCCCCCCCCCCTCTCTTTTTTCACAATAATATTTATATTTTTCCCCCCCGGTGTTTTTTTTTTTCCATTTTTTTCTTTTTCCTATTTTTTTTTTTTTTCTTTTTTTTTCGGTTTTTTTTACTTTTTTTTCTTTTTCTCCCCCCCCCCCCCCCTTCCCCTTTTCCTCCCCCCCCCCCCACCCCCCCCCCCCCCCATATACACCCCACCCCCCCATCCCACTTCTCTCCGCTTTTTTCGGGTTTTGAGAGGAGAGGGGGGGGGTCTTGGAGGGACTGGCATTTGTAGTATGAAGTTACAGTAAAAATTTCAGCTCGATCCGTACAATATCGTACAATAAACAAACAAATGGCGTCATTGTTAATTAAGGCTTGCAAAAAAAATTCGATCGTTAATTACTCGAAAAGTTATTAACGGATCGAGTTGAATTTTTTTTGTAACTTCATACTACAAATAGCAGTCCCTCCAAATTTCATTATCATAGTCCTACTTTCGGAGTAATTTGCAAGTTAGGTAACAATATCACTTGGAGACTTCGGGTTGGGATTAAAATTTTGGAAATTCAATAGGCTACAACTTTTTTAAACGAATATGCTATATAAAATATGCCAAGGAAAGGAGATATACGCGAAAATGTGGAAAAAAGACTTTTTTTTACAAATTGTCAATTTAAAAAATTGGCCGGACGGTTTCAGCTCTATAGACCGCATTGTGTTCTACGCAAAAATACATAGGAAACCGTCATAATTAGCCCTATACGTTTCAAGAACAGTTTTTGATGATTTTAGCTCCCTGCCTACTGGACTAAATACACAAAAGCGACTAGTAGCTTTTCACACGTTTACAATATTTTATTATGAAATTATATCACACCACTCAACGGATGCAATGCGTGGAATAGTCGAGGTTGCACAACAATACAAGCTGACATGTGTCTACTGCAATAAAATAAAATAAAATCACATACTAGGCTCAGCATTAAAAATTAATTGGTAAAAAAAATATTCGGAATTAGAGGAAGTCGAGAACTCTTTATGTCATGTCCTCTCAATGTAATTATATGTCGTACCGGCTTTTTAATTTGGTCACCTATTAAATGATTTAAATCAGTCAATGACATTGTTGTCTATAACAGTGCGCTTTGTACAATATTTGTCTGGAATAGGTCTCTTAAACACTTTCGTGACAGCTCTACCTGAAAAGGAACAGGTACAGAATGGCCCTGTTATTAAATTTGCCAACGAATTCATTTTTATTTACGATAAAAATACACATACACTCGTAGTATTCAGTCAAGAATAAAGGAAAGGAAGTCAGATCTATGTGGATCGAGTAAGATAGATATAAATGCCACATCCAACAGGCACATCCCACTAGGCAGGCGGGTCGGGTCAGTGATGGCATGGTGGGTCGATTAACATTTTTTTGGCGATTTTGTACCTATTTCAATGAGAACCAAGCTCCCGCATCACCAAGAATTGGAGTGGAAGCAGTTCGCTCCCACGCCACGGCAACGGCTGCATCTGTCTCACTTAATGAACCTTTTTTTCACATGTGGAGAATAGAAATTAGTTCACATATGATAATACATACATATGAGAGGACTGGGCCGCAGCAGGTGCCGCCTGGAAACATCGCGTAGGGAATTCCAGAAAACCCTAGTCGAACTAGCGACTTTTCGATTGACCGGCGGAAAATATATCGGGGCCGCAGAGAGGTCAGTCTTTAAAATAAATACATGCGTGTCGTATTTTGTGAAACGGACGCTGATATAAAATGATGTCTATAAATTATTTTTTTTATTATTCAATGTAATGAATTGTTTTTAATTTGGCAAGCTCCTGTGCCCTAGAGTCCTCGAACCGTCCAATTTGGATGTCCTTGAGCCGCCACCCCGCTATGCATGTATATTTCTTCTCGCTAGGGGATCGTAGTAGGCCTTGTTAAGTTGCCGTCGTTACTACGGCGAAATCCCTAGATATCCCGGATGATACATCGCTTGCGATTTACTCTGAAAGGTAAATATTTAATTCTATTTAATGAAATATATTATTGTACTTTGTCTTCCGACGTTCCCTGCATTTCGTTTTACGCCCGTTCGAGCTGAAACAAAGGCTAAGGGGAGTTTGATGTGCAAACTATTGTTCATTCTGAAGCGCTTTCTTGAAATTTATACTGTGTTACGTAACATGAACGCTATAAATCTCTATAACGACATAAAAATCGATAATACCCCGGACTAGTTGAAAAATTTACAAATTTTGTGAAGAAACTTTAGTTTCGGTTTGGGTTAACAATAAATCGTTGTCAAAAAGATAGTAACATTTGTTTAGCTTCACAGAAATACTGAATCAGCTTTATATGTAGTTTTCCATTGTCCTGATCAATTGATATCATGAACAAAAGATAAGTTTATTACAAGTATCAAAAGTTTAACGTAAGAAAAAGAGTGAGATTTTTTAAGCTACAAGGGTTTCTTTGTTTTATGACAGTGACTTCAAAGTTTGAAGTGACCAACTAAACGAAAGATTAAAGTTGATTAAGATAAAAATAAATTTCAACCCGTGTAAATTGTGCGCGAAAAAAAGCAACATGACTACGAAAAGTTATCACTCAACATAGTAATTTAGCCTAGATTATGTGAAATGACTAGGGTCCGGAAAGTGTGCTACAACGCAGGGTCGGCACTATACAACTCTATGATAAAGTATAAACCGTATTTTTTTAAGCGCCTTGTAAATTACGTACGCGTGTATTTCTTGCTGCATACGTATGCCACTGACCGTGACAGGTACCACGCATTGGGACTCTCCCGTGGCGGGTTCGAGGGAAGGTTATATGCAATTTATCTATAAAACGTAGCGAGCGTTACGTTGTCGAAATTTATTGTCGTATTGTAAGTTAGCTCGATGCGAGCGGACGTTTTAAAATAAGTTTATATGTCGTGAGCGATTAACTAATGTACATACGTATTTCGCCCTGTGTACGTATTTATTTTAGAGTTCGTGTAGTGTAGTGATAATATGTAAATACATATTACCTAATTTTGTGGGGATCAATCGTTACCATTTGTGATTAGAATGAAAAATTACGGGGATTACAAGGAGAAAGGTGGGAGAATTACAAGGAGTTCCTTGCAATCGTTGATACCTCGTAGACGCCGAGAGTGTGAAAGACATTTAGATTCGAACATCCATCAACAAAATACCACTGGTACTGTTAGAAAAAAGGAATTTTGGTTTGATTTGCGCGTACTGTTTTGCGCATGTAGCCTATTTCGTGGAATATGGTCGACAATATACTTCAGAGGTTTTTTTTGCCAAATATGTATCCGATTTTCCATTGTCTAGTAGTCATACATTGCGTAAAACATATTTACAGAAACATATTAACGTGTCATGGGAAATATCAAAGAAGACACACGCAATAAATTTCTGTGGCTGACAGTGGATGCCTGACAACAGTTTTTGCGGTAATAAGATCGTTAATGTTCTGATACGAAATTTTGTATCAGATACTTCGCCCCGGTATTGATGGCTAGTAAACGGGTTTTGCAAACAACGGATAAAAGTATAGGTATAGTAGTAATATGTGCATTGTCCTCTGTAGATGTGAAAGTATAATGTACTGATGTTAGTGACAACAAACAAATTATTAGTGCTTTGTAGCACTACGTTGTAGCACCATGCGTTGTAGCACACTTTCCGGACGCTATAATTGGCATCGAAAGTCTGAATAAACGTGACAAAATTTTATATTCGATAGTTCCGTCGTTTTTTATATAGCTGTTAATTATAGAAAATAAAACACGCTTTGTTTTAGCATCTGCTGATTTTTGCGAATTAATTCTCGTTATTGACCTTCATTGGGAAGGAAAACTGTGTGAAAAGGAAAAATAAATGTGTGTGTGGGTGAAAATTCAGCTCGGGCATACAGAACACGTAGGTGGCGTTGATATATTATCCCGCTAATCACCAAAGTACCAATCTAAAAATACAAATTGCAATTCGCTACCGATTCTGTGATCGTTTAACTAAGGTATAGACAAACAACGGTCTGTATTATCTTATTGTAGCTTCATGGATTCGGTATTAATAGAACTAGACTACGTACATTTCTTAACAGGGTTGTATTAAGGGGGTGTTCTAGAGTAGAACATAAAAAATGTGTGTTTTTTGCATCTTTTGTGAGTAAAATAAATGCGAGAAAGAATTTTTCCCAGTTCTATGGGTGTCAATGATGTCATTATCTACTGGCTCGATCGGTCGGAAATTTTGCACACATATTCTGCATACTCGTGGCTAATAGCTGATCGTTTGAAGTGAAGTAAAGTTCTGACTAAATTTGAACGAATCGAACAAGTTTTATCATTCCTAAGACAAAAAATATCCTTAAATAACAAATTCCCACACAACCTCTGAATATCTCAATTATTGTGGGAGAGGATGTTGTATGTGTGTCATGAGCATGAGATTCACAATAAATTCTCCGGTTTGTAGCATGTTTTGTGATGATTCATTTCTTTATTTGTTTTCTAGACTTTAGTATCATTACAAGTGATCTAAATCTGGTCCTGCTAATGACCGTGCATCTCTGGACCACCGTAATTAATATGTTTCAACACTGGGAACGCGTCCCGGGTATCTGACAAGTCCCGGTGGAAGCCGTGCACTGAAGCCAGGCGAGATTAGTTTAAAATTTGTTGGAAACGGAATAATCAGACATTTCCATTAAGGTCGGCGGAATGGAATCCGATGCAGATAAGGAATAATAGAATCCCCATTTGTTATGATTTAATGTAAGTTCTGCGAAATAACTACGAGATTGTCTCGTCGTTAATCTGAGAAAATTGCTGTCGACATAAAACGAAAATGTTGTATAGGGAGGATAAGGAAGGAAGCTTGGATATTGTGCAACGAGGAGATTTAATGTCAAAATATGTCATCGTTAACCGATTTTCAGTCAAATTATTGAAGCGGAAATACGAGATGTGTAACTTAAGTAATGAGACTAATTTTTTTTAAAATTTTTATTCGAATAGGATTACAATTCACTATTGTCTCCTTCAAAATAACTGCCTTGGGAAGCCACACAGCGCTGGAGATGGTTCTTCCATTCCTCATAGCGGTACTGGAACTCATATACTGGAATAACCCTCAGCTGGTCGGTTACACGGTTGAATGTTTTCTATGGTGCCAAAATGACGTCCCTTGAGATGATTCTTCAATCTCCGGAAGAGAAAAAAGTCACGGGGACTCAAGTCAGGCGAATAAGAAGGCTGAGGAGCCACAGGAATATTTTTACTGGCTAAAAACTCGTTTACTGAAATGACTGTGTTACAAGACGCATTGTCGTGATGCAACATCCAGTTGTTCTTAATGTTTGGTCTCACACGCATGACCCTTTTTCGAAATTTTTCAAGAACCTCTGTAAAAGTGTTGATTTACCGTTTGACCTGAGCGCACAAACTCTTTGTGGACAATTCCCTGGCTATCAAAAAAGCAAATCAGCATGCATTTGATCTTCGACTTGCTCATTCTTGCTTTTTCGGGTCTTGGAAAGCTTGAGGTGTGCCATTTGGCGCATGTGTTCCATGCTTTAGCGCTTGGTCGTACTCAAACACCCAAGTCTCGTCACCAGTAATGACACGTTCCATAAAATGGAGATCATTTTCAATCGATTCCAAAAAAGTCTAGACATCTTTCTC
Source organism: Aromia moschata (assembly GCA_029963805.1). NCBI lineage: Eukaryota > Metazoa > Arthropoda > Insecta > Coleoptera > Cerambycidae > Aromia > Aromia moschata. The sequence goes on from JAPWTK010000716.1 coordinate 91,605, forward strand.
TCCTGATTTCCTTTTGTTCCTGCGAACAGTTTTTTGTAACCATTTTTGCGCTGATTTTTCTCATCCCCAATTCGTTAGTCAAAATCTGATGAACAGTGGTGTGATTCAAATTTAACTCTTCCCCGATCATTCTTGTCGTCAACCGACGATCTGAAAGCACTAGATCCCGCATTCTATCGACATTTTCATCGGTTATTGAAGATGAAGGCCTTCCGCTGCGTGGTTCATCTTCAATCGACTCTCTTCCTTCTGAGAATGCCTTAAACTACCGAAAAAACCTGGGCTCTTGAAAAAACACTGTCTCCATAGGCGTGTTCAAGTTTTGCAAAAGAATCCGTTGCGCTGTGTCCAAATCTAAAGCAAAACCTGATAACGCACCGTTGCTTAAAATTAATCTCGCTCATTTTTAAAACGAACTAGAAAAAAAACGGTTTACGAAAACAGTCACAAAGAACAAACAAATGACTCTAGCAAGTTCAAACTTGTACTGAAGGTGCATTATATGTTAACCTACCCCCCCCCCCCCCCGTTCTAAGTCCTGTCTCCGCAGTGTGGCTAGATCGGGCGTTACGTTGCCAGTCTCATTACTTAATTTACACGCCTCATATTATTACTCTTTATGTGCCAGTTAAATTAAATTTAAATTAAATAATTAAACAATTAAATGACATGAGCATTTATTTTTCTGTCGGTAATAAACGATCAGAAAAGTACGCACTGTTAACGAATGCAAAACTAATTTATGGTAAAAACTATTTGCCGTACTTATAATAAGATTTTAGAATATGTGACGTGCTAGCAGAGGTGGACTGGGGGATACGGTTTTTTTTCCGCAAAATTCCTTCTTTGTTAATTATGAATATGTATGAACGATAACACACCGTAAGATAAAAGATCGAATCGTTAAATTTAAATTAAATAAGTGACATGTTCACCATCTAGTTCCAAATATGTCATTCTTCTTTTCACAGAATCGATAACATTGGTGAGTACTTGAGGTAGTTGTTATTCTTCTGAAATGCATTTATAATTCTAAGCCGTAGGTCTTCTAAATTGTCGGGTTTTGAAAAGCGAATTTAACTTTCATGTAATACTATGTACGTAGTAACTCCTACTGTATATTATATTCAGGGATGGTTTTAAATCTCATTGAGATCTTACAAAAACTTATTTTGTGAGATCATTTTAAAATTCACAAAGTGTAACCCAGTAATGATCAATATGGCAACTGTCTGATTGGTTGGCACATGATCATGGTATATATGATGGTCATATACAGTAAGCGGCACTCTAATGCGTACATAGCCGAATGAAGGGCAATTGCTAATTTAACTTCTTTATTGAGCAGATGGAAACATGAGGTGAGAACCAATCGCAATCTAGTCTCTAGCGCAGGCGTATGAAAGGCATCTGGTCTGTTAGTAGGGCTGTTTGAGTTAAAATTTGAAATACCATTTTTTATTTTATTCTGGTCTAGTGCCTGATTAGAAAAGTGCGTTATTACGAGCGTATTGTAGAAGCACTACATACATTCATAAAAATAAAAATGGATATTTATTACATTGCCCAAAAAGTTCAAATAATTAAATGGTATTTTGGTGGTCGGTCTGTAAGGGATATTAAAGCCATTTTTAACGCAAAATTTCCCAATAGGCGAGTCCCCGAGCGCTGTCTCAGTTTGAATTTGACATGCGCAGATGCTACTAACATGAACATGGTGATTACGTCAGATTTCGGCGAATCTCAACAGAGGCGGACTCGGATCATTATTATTACAAAACGATAGTTCACAGAAAATTAAAACGTACTAAGGGGCTAACTATTACAAAATGGAGCAGTATTTAGGTGTGGTAATCCTAGTCGTCCCGAAACATGGCACTTAAAAGAACTTACCCACGAAGCTCATAAAATTTCGACCTAAAATGCGAAGACATTTGATTCACAAGTTATAAAGTTATAATGACAGTTAGATTTTTAATGACCAGTTATAAAAGTGGGGCATACAGGATCCGTGTTGTTGCCATAGATCACAAGTCGGTGATAGCAGTACACTATTGCTTTCTTCGTCTCTTGTTAGACAATTGCGGTTTCCTTACAATTGATTAGAATTTACTTCATCAATTTTACCTTTAAACCGACAAAATATTCGAGTCTTACTTGCCAACTTTTTATACCTGCCAAACGGATATTTGGAACAGGTCTACTTTAGAAGGAAGACTCGTTTTTCCAGGGTATACCTGTTCCAAATTCCTGCTCCCATAATACCTGTTTTGAGACAAGGAAGACTCTAATATTTCATCAGATTAAAGGTAAAATTAATTAAGTAACACAAAATCAGCTGTAATAAAACTGCAACTGTTTAACAAATGACGAAAAAAGTTTCAAAAATATGCCCTGCAAAATATCATACGCTAGTTAAAAAGTAATGTTACTCTTTGTATCAAACAATTTATGAGTTTTAATTGGTAAGTCCTTTTAAGTTTCATTTTTCGTGACCACTGACATTACCACACATAATACCGTCGTGTAATAGTAAGCTTCATAGTACGTTTATTCGAATATTCACTAATGCATTCTGATGTATTTTCTGTGGATCGCTTCGCAATAATAGTGACCTGAGCCCGACTCTGACCTAAGCTACGATTCGCCACAACGTTGCTCCTTAGATTTCCGCTAAAAACCCCCAATAAAACCAAGCCCCGCCGGCCCCAGTAAATTCGCCTAACTATGACATAAAAACGTATCATTTAATATGTTGTTAATATCCACCTATTATGTACGCATTAGGCTGTCGCTTACTGTATACAGGTAAGTCATGATCCTATGGAAGATGGTATAACATTTTTTTTGTTCGAAAATATTATGATCAGATCATATGATATACTTACGTCAGCGTTAATCCTATAGCAAACACGACTGTCTACGATAAAACTGAATTCAAGCGTCCTACATTTTAAAACACCCTCTTTCATTTGCCAGGTTTTTTATAATTGTATTTTTCGAAGCAGAAAATATATTCACGAACTCGGGTGTGGCAGCCCCTGCAGTGATTTTCACACTCTTTAAAGCTATTAATAAAAAAAAACCTTTTAAGGATTTCTTAGTAGCGTCTACCTATACAAACGGGCCCTTTTTATATAAACGTTTATACATTATATTTTTTTCAGTATATAAATATTCTAACTGAATATTTACTTAATAAATATAAGTTTACATAATACCTACGTCATATATTCTTAATTATAAAAACAAACACGTACTTGCCTCTGGGCATCCATATGAGGAAATAAATGTGTCAATAAAAAAGTCAAGCATTATTTTTTAATTAATAGTATGTTCACATTTATTTTTATTGTTATAGCCAATTCCTATCCCAAAATAAAACTTAAAAAAAAACGTGGAAATAATAAACATGGAATTAAAAGTATGTAATGTCGTAACCTAAAGATTAATATCAAAAATAAGTGTAAGAGACATTTAATAGACACTTCAACATTTTTTTTTAACTTATATAAAAATAAATGTTAGAATTTGTATGCTTATGGGCAAGAATTTTGTGAAGAAAATTATGGTGAATTTAGGAGATCTATAATGGCTAGACACACTCACACGAAAGTACGGTTAGGTATGTAAAAAAAACTGCTCAAATATTATTCTTGAGTACAGTGGCGGTGCGTGATATTTCAGTTAGCCATATCTTGAAAACGACGCATGGGACCCACTTCGCTTTTTAGGTGATGACTATACACCTCTTACAGAAAGGATTTATAGTGAAAAATCGTCGCAAAGTTTGCGAAAAAATTTTCAAAAACACTGGAGCACTCCCTGGGTTCTCAGTAACGCTCTATGGGATATTTGCAGTATATTTTTTTCATAATCTAGAAACAAATATAAGGAGACGTTTTTCGATTTGTTGCAAAATATTTTTTTCTTCAAAAAGGCCATTTTAATTTTAATTTTATAGGAACATTTTGTTTCCCAAAATTAAAATGGCCATAACTTTTTGAAACAAAAATATTTTTGTAACAAATCGAAAAAGTCTCCTTATATTTGTTTCTAGTTATGCAAAAAAAAAATATACTGCAAATATTCCACAGAGAGAACCGGGGAGTGCTCCAGTGTTTTTGAAATTTTTGTCGCAAACTTTGCTGACAGTTTTTTCCTACAAACCCTCTCTAAGAGGTGTAAGTCATCACCTAAAAAGTGAAATGCGTCGTTTTCAAGATATGGCTAACTGAAATATCACGCACCGCTCACTGCTTGAGTACGCCTTTCTCCTTCCAACTTAGTCGCTTTCCGTGTACGCAAACAATTTAGGCACATCATCGGAAGCCTTCATATAAACCGGCACCAACCCCTTTCACATAAAACCTCTCAACCTCAATTCGGAAGAACGTCATAAGACGTATAAACACGAATAGTGTTTCAACTTCCTAAGACACGTCAGACCCAGGCAACGGTCCTATGTTGCTCAGAAAAACGTTACGACACCTTCAAACGGAATACGGTGAAGTGTCAAACGTTTAGTTGTATGAAATCGCCAAAATTTCAATATAGAATTAGGTTCTCTATACATGTGCAAACAAATGATGTCCTTGTCTATGCCTATTTGTACACTACCTCTTTCTTTATGTGACTACCTCTATCTTCTGTGACAAGACACTTAGCGTCGATTTACATTGCATGCTGATGATTCTTGAACACTTTGAGATATGAACTTTGAACCTGGCAGGGTTAAGTGAACTTCTTCTATAAGGTAACTGTTATAACTCAGACCGGCGAACAGATGTACTAATAAAAATGCGCGGATCTGTAAATAGTAACTTTTTTGTGGATGCAGTGCCACCGGATGAACCTCGTGTGGGTTGGCGTCGTCCCATATACGGCAATTTTGCTTGTTAACACAGTCATTCATCCAAAAATGCGTCTCGTCACTAAAGATGTTTTTTTTTTCGATCAAAAGTGGGTCCTCTTCCAAACGCTCCGAAGCCCAGTCAGCGAACAACCGGCGTTGTCTATAGTCATTAACTTTGAGCTTCTGGGTCAGTGGGATCTTGTACGGGTGCATGCCCAAGTCCCAACGCAAAGTTCGCCAAGTTGAAGTCTGCGAAAGGCCGCACGTTCTCCTGCACACTTACACTGACATCGGCGATGTTCTCGGCCGATCTAGCGTTCCTTTGCCGTGCTGGTGTTGGCAGATTGTCCGAACCGAACCGGTCGTCTCGAATTTGGCCACCAAACGTTGGTGAGTTGACTTTGAAGGGCCATCGCGTCTACTGTAAAATGGGTGCAACACGCGCAACGTTTTCACTAACGCACACACATTTTGATAATAAAGTTTTCTCATTTGGACGTGCTGCTCAATCGTGTAACTTGCCATGGTGATTTGGCAGCAGTGACTGATGAACAAAGCCGGCAGATCCGGGCGGCGGGCCATAACCATACGCGTCATACTACTTACTACTTGTATGTGCAAAATCAAAATTCATGAAAACAATAAACTGTTGCAATTCAGAAAGAGATGTGTTAAATTTACCCTGCTATTTACGTTGAGATATGGCCCGTTGAGATGGCCTGCCGCCCGGATCTGCCGTCTTTAGATGAATAATAAACAACATATTTGACAGACGCTGCCAAAACAACATGGCCGCCACGTCAACGTCGGTTCGTCCCAATTGTAACACCCTGTATCTCTTTGTAACTCAAAAACAAAAAACTTACTAGGACTTTTTTCAGTAGATAGTATTTCTTGGTCACCCTTAACCTGGAGTTAGACGTCACGCCGTAACTTGCGGACATCTTTTATACAAATTCCCCCTCTTAATATATTCTACTGACACACGATCGATTCCCAAGTGAGACGAGGCGTGCAACTTCTTTCAAATCGTATTGCCCTCTGTTATTCCGATATTGTCCTATTCGCTTTTACCGCCGTTTATCCGAGCCGAAACCAGAAGAGGTAAGGCTATACCAAGTTCAAGGCCTCGACGGAACACACCTTCCTGTTCTTTTCGGTTCTCCGGCACGTAAAAAGGCGGCTCCTCAGAGAAAGAGGAGCTCCTCACGCTTCCTTTTTTTTTTATTCGCCCGAACGTAAAGTACACACGCCACAAAGGACAATAAACTGACCCGAACAATAAAGACCGGGAGTTTGATTAAAAAAAAAAGAGAGAAGAAAATAAGTTAAAGGTCACCCAGCCGCCGTTCGGTCCTTATCGCAAAGGACCTCCGAGCGCAAGGAATCATCGGCGGCCGATAGATAGCACCAGTGGCGGCTCGTGGAATTTGGAATTCTTATGAATTTTCGCAATGAAACATGGGTATCAAATAAATCACAGAAATGGTGATTCTGATATATAATAAAACTTCAAAGAACTATGCCCAGTTTGTTTATGAAACTTGGGCCATCGGAGTGCAGATATGAAACCTGTCTAGGATTGTAGGGTACATACAGTAGAGGATCAAAAAATTCTACGGACACAACTCTGTTAAATCAGTCCTATAGGTGCTGGAGCGCTCCAAAGTTTGCCCCCGTTTTCATAGATTTGTCTTGAGTTCTCTGCGTCCAGGGCACCTCCCCGTGGTGACGGCGGTAACGGATGATACTAAATACATTGTTTTGCACTGTATTTAGTACAATTCATTATTCCGTTATTCCGGCTACGCTCGACACCTTAAAGATGAAATCCGTGCACCATCGGGGGCAGCCACAGACATATTTATAATGCTGCAAAGCTCCGATGAGGGGCAAGAACCAGAAGCGGTTTAGAGCTCTCATTCATACGGGACGTCCAGGAGCGCATCATAATCCCTATTTTTTTACTCAGCAAACTTGCTCCTATCGATCGATATATAACCTCACTGCACTTTCATGGCCCAAACTGGGCAGTTCTTTCAAGACTTAAAAATTAATTCAATACTTAAAAATATTGTTGTTTTGATAACTGCTTTCAAACACGTTTCGGAAAACTCCGGCTGGGTATCACTTCCTTCGCAAGTTTGGTTTAATGCTTTTTTTTGATATATTACCCTCATATTTAACTCTTTGATAACAATAAGTAATAATCACTTGCAGTGGAGGTGGCACTTTCGGCATAGATACAAAAACAAGTACACACAAATTTAGATTCGTTTTAATCATCCCGTAAAACTCTAAATAGGTTCTAGGCTTTGTTACGAAAATACCCCCAAATTCATTGATTGCACTTAATATAAATGAAATGAGGTTTCGGTTATTTACAAAAAGAAAATAAACGAAAGACTACGTAGTCCATATTATTTAAAAAAATGCTTTATTTTATGAGTTGGACCCATCAATTACATTGGTTTGTTAAAAAAATTATAGCCATGTATTCTTGACAAGAAAACATTTATATTCCGTTCAGATCGTCGGTTGACGACAAGAATGATCGGGGAAGAGTTAAATTTGAATCACACCACTATTCATCAGATTTTGACTAACGAATTGGGGATGAGAAAAATCTGCGCAAAAATTGTTCCAAAAAACAGGAACAAAAGGACATCAGCAGAGAAAGGTGTCTTGACTTTTTGGAATCGATTGAAAATGATCCCCAATTTATGCAACGTGTCATTTTATTTTATGCACTGGTGATAAGACTTGGGTGTTTGAGTACGACCCGGAAACCAAGCGCCAAAGCATGGAATGGCTCTCCAAGCCAACTTCATGCTCTCCAAGATCCAAAAAAGCAAGAGTGGGCAAGTCGAAGATAGCCAGGGAATTGTCCGCAAAGAGTTAGCGCCTCCAAGTAAATCAACACTTTTACAGAGAGGTCTTGAAAAATTTCGAAAAAGGGTTATACTTGTGAGACCAAACATCAAGAACAACTGGATGTTGCATCACGACAATGCGCCTTGTCACACAGTCATTTCAGTAAACGAGGTTTTAGCAAATAAAAACATTCGTGTGGCTCCTCAGCCTCCTTACTCGCCTGACTTGAGTCCTAGTGACCTTTTTCTCTTCCTGAGAATGAAAAATCACCTCAATGGACGTCATTTTGGGACCATAGAAAACATTCAAACGGCTGTAACCGACCAGCTGAAGGCTATTCCAGTATATGCACTACTATGAGGAATGGCAGAACCGTCTCCAGGAAGAACCGTCTCCAGCGCTGTGCGGATTATTTTTATTAAGTTATATAAGTTATTTTGAAAGGAGACAATACTGAATTGCAATTTTATTCGAATAAAAAAAAATTAAAAAATCTGTCCCATTACTTAATTTACACACCTCGTGTAACCGTTTTAATCGCTTATTTTCGATACCATTTCAACGTCAGTAGATCTCGATCGTAAAAAAGTTTTATTCCATTTTAGTCTTAACCACAGGCAGACAAAAAAACTGGGTTACATATTATGCAAACATGAGTCTTCTTTGGGCAAACGAACGCCATAAATAAAATCAGAAAATTCGAAATTGGTGCAGACAACTTCACAAACTTCCAGCCGCCACTGGACATATTGCGTACGACCGAGACTTGTTATTCAAAAACACCCGGTGCGGCACAAGAAGTTCGTGGGCGTTCTGTGGAGTATTAGATGTGAACCTGTCGATATAGGCGTAGTGAAATACTATATGATGTTGGGGAGGAGTTAGACAAGGTCCATTAATTAAACAAAACGCATTTAATGAACTGATCTTGCAACGTATTTCGTACACAAAGGGTGGTTATCAATAAGGGTCATCCCCATTTATAATGAAGGGAAAGTTACTTCTGTTAGCGTTAATATACCGTAATATCCATAGATCTTCTATCATAGCATCTATAACTATATAAAATATTGTACTACAGGTTTTTATAGTAATCTGAAATAAAAGTGAGTATTCAAGAAATTACGATATTCAATAAAGAATCTTTCAAGAATTTTGGCGTTTGAATCATATTTACGGTTTTTGAAAAACAAGCCCTGATTGAGAGGCAAAAAATGTAAACCTAGTTCCAATAACAACATTGTTAAGATATTCAATAATATAGCGGAAATCTTTTTTTTACGAATAATAACATTGTTTTAGTATTTTTTTTGTATAATAAAACTTAGGTAATAAAACAATGTTTTAGGTATAATAAAACTTGTCTCATTAATTCACATTAAGTATGGGACAAGGTACATTAATGTCCAATTAATGTTAATAAAATGGTTCACTTAAACAAATCGTACCAAAGTTTCTAATCATTCTAAGTATTCTGTATCGCTTGCAATTCTCGACAATTATTCATAACGGATTTCATTAATTAATTATTTGTCCGTCTATAGCACCTAGTACTGAAAAGGGGTCATGTTTGTGCGAAATGCTGCTTCGTTCTGCCATTAAAACGACAACTATTGACAAACCTCTTGACTTGATTTAAAATTCATTACCCTGCAAAATTTTGAAAATGTTGTGCCCCTGGACAATGAATAGTTGTTTCCGAAGTAATTTCTCCTGATGAAAACAAATCCGGGTTCAGAATTGCTCTATCACGTTAGGTTTTTGAGATATTCTAACCTAAAAGGGCAAAAAACACACAAACAGTTTTTTTGACATATTTGAGGTTATGGTTATGTAGCACCGCGATTTTTTTTTTTAAAACCATATGTGGGATCTTATCGTACAAGTCTTCCCGTTTCAAATGCCGTGGGTTTGATCAAATATCTTTTTTTCGCCGATATCGCATTTTGAAAATTTCATGTTTGTGATTTTTCCTATACCTGAAAACCTATTAGGGACACGTGTATATCAAAAGATTTTTTTTATTAAGAAACGTAAAAAAAAAATTAAAAATAATAACAAGTCAATATTTTCTTATCGGAAATGTATAAGGTCATATGATCTGCTCGTTCAGAATCTAAGGTCAGATTTTAAAAAATGTTTCGAAGAAAATACAATATGGCCGACCTGAGTTGATTAATGTTACAATAGTGTAATGAAATAATGGCGTGTTTGCTTAGATTCTTTTGTATTTTGGATATTTATAGTATAACATAAAAATAAAAATAAAGTAACAATTATGAGTTTTCAGGTATAGTGAAAATCACAAACATGAACATTTCAAAATGCGATCTCTCGGCGAAAACAAAAAAGATATTTGAGCAAAATCAACGGCAATTTAAAGAGTAAGGCTTGTACTTTAACACGTTTAGCGCCATGTGCCCACCGGTGGACATTTTCTGTCTTTTCGTTCGGACCGCGTGACCACGGGTTTTGCGTCTACTCATTCAGCGCCGTGTGCTCACCAGTGGACACGTTTTGTATGTAGCCCAATCAACGGGGAGAAAACCGGTCACTAATTGTTATCAGCAAACAAAAAAATATGGTCGTATAGAGAATAAATTCTAAGAAAGATTTTTTTGGGACTCGAGTTTTAATGGTGAACATAACCAAAAAAATTCGCAAAAAGTCAAAAAAACGGTTTTTTTGCAAATAAAAAAAAGCTTCAAGTCCTACACAAGAAAGTTAAATTAGAAAGTTGTAGGTCTTAAAAATGCGCGTCGAATGAGATGTGAACGAACAAAAACGGTTCATAAACATTTCAGAAGAATTAAAAAAAACGTCAAAATTCGCGTTTTCGTATTTTTGCTGTATAAATTCCAATTTTGTTTGAACAGACTTCTTGTTAACTACAGGTATAGCCCAAAACAAGCGGAAAATGACCCTTTTTTCAACAATTCAAATTTTTTTATTTTTTCGAGTTATAACCGTTTGAAAAAAAAGACGTTTTCAAAAATCAGCTTTTACAGAGGTAAAAATGATCGCACAGAAAGCTCATGGAGATCTTGAGCTCATTTTATTCGCGAAGACATGTACTTTCATGCTATTAAAAAAACCAAATCGCTTTTATTTAATTTTTGCATAAAAAAATGCGTTATAAATTTGTATCATTTTTTCGAACCGGTTTTTTTCGAATAACTCTTCTAATATTGGTTTTACATTTTTGGCCGTTGCATATTTGGCAACTGACATTCAAAACACGCATTTAAAAAAAATTAAAGTCCTACGACCTCAGGGAGCCGAGATAATTTTTTTTAAGCTGAGGAAAAGATAATTTTGCGAGCGCGATCGATTTGAAATCGTGTTTAGTTTTCGATGCGCCCAAGCGGAGTGTCCGTCCACTCTGTCGCCGTGTGTTGGCTAGCGCGTGCCGCACCCAACGGTGTTCTTTCGCAAACAATTATGTCAACTTAATTTATGCGAAATGATTTGAAATATTTTTTTTAAGAAAGTAAAAGTCTGAGATCTATTTCGTGTAAAAATGAAGTCGTGAAGTGTTTTGAATGCCAGTTTTCAAATATGCAACGGCCAAAAATGTAAAACCAAAATTAAAAAAGTTATTCTAAAAAAAACCGGTTCGAAAAAAATTATACAATTTTACAACGCATTTTTTTATGCAAAAATTAAATAAAAGCGATTTGGTTTTTTAATAGCGTGAAAGTACAAGTCTTCGCGAATAAAATGAGCCCACGATCGTTTCTGTACGATCATTTTTTGCCTCTGGAAAAGCTGATTTTTTAAAACGTTTTTTTTTAAATCGTTATAACTCGAAAAAATAAAGCTTTTTTGATTTTTTTAATAAAGGGTCATTTTGGTCGCTTGTCTTGGGCTATATTTCTAGTTAACAAGAAGTCTGTTCAAACAAAATTGGAATGTATACACCAAAAATACGAAAACGCGAATTTTGACGTTTTTTTTATATTTTTCTCAAATGTTTATGAACCGATATTTTTCGTTCACATCTCATTCGACGAGCATTTTTAAGACCTACAACTTTCTAATTTAACTTTCTTGTGTAGGACTTGAAGCTTTTTTTTTTATTTGCAAAAAAAACGCTTTTTTTGACTTTTTGCGAATTTTTTTGGTTATGTTCGCCATTAAAACTCGAGTCGCAAAAAAACGCTATCTTTCTTAGAATTTTTTTTCTCTAGACCATATTTATTGTTTGCTAATAACAATTAGTGACCAATTTATATGGGGGCTTTCGCTCGTTGATTGGACTAATGGGTTTTGCCTATGCTAGCCGATTGTTCGGTCCCAGAGAACATCAGAACTTAATGCGGACCGGGCAATTTTAATTTTTTTTTAAATCAATATGGAAAATAAAACTTTTTAAGTAGTCTGTTTATTTTTTTTTTTTTTTGCCAAAAGCTAAAGCAATTGTTAGGTAGAAAACAATTTTTTTTCCATCTTACCACTAACTATAGCGAAATAAAACAAATTTTTAAGATTTTACATTTCAAAAAAAAAGATAGAACGTGACTATAGTAACATGAAAAGCAAACATGCAAAGAGTGAAAGTTTATTATTTTAGTTCACAATCTGCAAATAAAGAGAAATAACCAAAAAAAGGGTGCCCACGGGTGGGCATTCCGTCCCTAGATACAAAGTTACTTGCTGGGCACACGTGCCCACCTGTGGGCACGAAAATAAAAATAAAAAAACATACATGAAATTTTAAAAAAAGGCATATAAACAAACAAAAGAATAATAATAAAACACCATTTTAACAAAAAACTTGAAAAAATAAAGTTGGACCCACAGGTTAGATTCGCGAAATCGCCGCTCAACGTGTTAAGATCCCACACATAGTTTTTTGAGAACAAAACATTCGCGGTGCTAAATAACCTCAAATATGGCAAAAAAAACAGTGTTTATTGCACTTTTAGACCTGACGTGATAGTGCACTGAGTCTGAATTTGTTGTCAGCGGGAAAAATTACTTCGAAAACAAATATTCATTGTCCAGGAGCAAAATCTTGCAGAGTAGTGTTATCTTTTTATTACCCTTTTTTTTTCAAACGGTTAATGGAACCATATCTTAACGGACAGCTTGCCATTACACCCTTCTCAAATACGGCAAGACCGCCATTGAATTACCTCCTAAATCGGGTGATCTTCCTTTTATTAAAAACTCTGATGGGTCTGAACGCCCACGGAAGGGCGTACGTATCTATTACGTCAATGTACGGAGTACGGAATTCTACCGGACCGAGAATCTAAAAGGGTCGTCCGATTCATAATTAGGGAAGAACGGGCGTAGTAAGAGCCAAGAATTGCGTTCGATGTCCGTACTGCGTGACCTGGGACGGTTAAATATGTCGAGGGGCGATTATTTCCCTTTTATTGACTTTAAATTAATCCGGCAAGGGATCATTAGGTACTACAGATGAATGCGTGCGGACGATAATAGGGCCAAATTCATTTCTGTCAGTAGCGATATTCTGGGTGTCCACTTTTTCAATGGAATTTCACTGGCTATTTCTAAACCGTGATTATAGTTAAGAATACTTTCGAATTTTACAGTATTCATAATATTTAACACCAGCCTGCACACTCCTACGACATACGAGGTGTGTAAATTAAGTAATGAGACTATTATTTTTAATTTTTTTATTCGAATAGAATTACAATTCAGTATTGTCTTCTTCAAAAACAACTTCCTTGGGAAGCCACACAGCGCTGGAGATGGTTCTTCCATTTCTCATAGCAGTGCTGAAACTCATATACTGGAACAGCCTTCAGCTGGTCGGTTACAGCTGTTTGAATGTTTTCTATGGTCCCAAAATGACGTCCTTGAGGTGATTTTTCAATCTCGGGGAGGAGAAAAAAAGTCACAAGGATTCAGTCAGGCGACTAAAGAGGCTGAGGAGCCTCAGGAATGTTTTTACTGACTAAAAACTCGTTTACTGAAATGGCTGTGTGACAAGGCGCATTGTCGTGATGCAACATCCAGTTGTTCTTGATGTTTGGTCTCACACGCATGGCCCTTTTTTGAAGTTTTTCAAGAACCTCTCTGTAAAAGTGGTGATTTACTGTTCGGCCTGGAGGCACAAATTCTTTTTGGTCAATTCCCTGGCTATCAAAAAAGCATATCAACATGAATTTGATCTTGGACTTGCTCATTCTTGCTTTTTTTAGGTCTTTTCATGTTTTGGCGCTGGGTTTTCGGGTCGCACTCAAACACCCAAGTCTCATCACCAGTAATGATAGGTTCTATAAATTGTGGATCATTTTCCATCGATTCCAAAAAAGTCAAGACACCTTTCTCTGCTGATGTCTTTTTGTTCCTGCGAAAGGTTTTTTGGAACCACCGCAGATTCTTCTCATCCCCAATTTGTTAGCCAAAATCTGATGAACAGTGGTGTGACTCAAATCTAACTTTTCCCCGGTCATTCTTGTCGTTAACCGACGATCTGAACGCACAGTATCCCGTATTCTCTCGATATTTTCATCGGTTCTTGAAGATGAAGGCCTTCCGCTGCGTGGTTCATCTTCAATCGACTCTCTTCCCTCTGAGAATGCCTTAAACCACCGAAAACCTGAGCTCTTGAAAAAATATTGTCTCCGTAAGCGTGTTGCAAAAGTATCCGTTGCGACGTGTCCAAGTCTGAAGCAAAACCTGATATCACACCGTTGCGTTGCTCAAAACTAATCATTTTTAAAATGCATTAGAAAAAAACGGTTTATGAAAACAGTCACAAAGAACAAATAAATGACTCTAACAAGTTCAAACTTGTACTGAAGGTGTTAACCTACCGCCCTTCCAAGTCCCGTCTCCGTCTCCGCAGTGTTGCTAGATCGGGCGCTACGTTGCCAATCTCATTACTTAATTTACACACCTTGTATTAAACGAGGTCAAATCACACAAAACCCAGCGCAAATGGAAAGGGGTGGCGTAAGGGGTCTGGAAATGGATTGAAGAGATGGGATAACGACCAAACACACAGAACTTATATTTGTGGAGTTTTTACTCCACAACGTCCTTCTTAGTTCATCCTGTAGGTCTCTGAAATTGCCATCAAAATCTTGCGAATTCAAATTTCGACATTGGGAAGAGGTTGGATTTTGGGGTGTAGACCGCGAACCGTTTAAGTCACAGCGTAGCGATTTCGGAGCATTAAAACTAACCCTATAGGTTACCGAAAATTAAAAGTCTCCAACTCAAATAAAACGCAAATGGCGTTGATCTAAAAAGTGTTACGCTAATTTTAACGAGCAGGTTTCTTGAGAAGTTATACTACCCAGTAAAGTTTCCGTTTTTTTATTCTTTTCCTGATGTATAAACTATCTAAGAATGATATTCAAAAATAACTTGGGGGAGGGCGCAAGCTTTTAAAAAAAAAATTCAGCTTATATTCCGAACACGTCCAGAAGCACAGCGCCCACGGCGGTCCAGAACGTTTGAAAAGCCACTCTGCTGTATTATTACAGTTTTATTGGTAGTTTTCGTCGGTACAAATGAGTTATACTTTCTCGAAATATATATACTTGTAGATGGCGTTATTCAATCTTAGAGAAGCTAATATGATGCTACAATAGCCGTATTATACATTATGATTAAATATTTACGTTTTCAAACTTTAAACGCGTTTTCTCGAAACTGTGTTTTTCAAATTGGCATACAATCAATTGAGATTTTTGCGATTGATAAATAATTAGATTTGCAATAAACAATTTAAGATCGATGTTTTAAGAAAGAAATGAAAAAAAATAAATTGATGTCAATTTGCGAATTAAAAAATAATTAAAAACCTAAGTACTTCCAAAGAAAAAGTAATGAGGATTAAGAAAGAAATTGTTTTTTTTTTTCTAAGTGGTGTACGAAGACTGCTACAGTGTACGCGGATTTCCTCCTCCAGAAAAATTTTGTTTCACGTTACCTGATTTTCTAATTAATCTAGATAAAAAATACCTTTGTGTACATTAATACTCATAGAACCAAGTGTCCGTTTTGATCCATTATCTATGTAATCGAAAAAAACATTCATAAAAAAAGATTCATTTTTCAGTGCGCCTGGGTAGTATGTATACCCCTTAAATGTCGCCTAGACAGACATAAACAACTCAACTATTTCCCCATGAATTATAAAGTTATACTAAAGGTAAAGTATACCTAATTATAATAATTGTTTGTAATATTAAGTCAAACTTGTTTTTGATATCTACCCAACATGCAAAAGCAACTGTCATAAAGAAAAAATACTGTTAAGAATTCCGTCGTTCGTCAAGGCTGTTATCAAGAAGTCTAGAACTAAGGAGACCGAACTGCGGCTTTTCGCTATATAACGCGACGGGCTCGAATATATCCGCCTCCAGAGGCGCTGTAAATAGTTGTGTACTCTGGTTGCTACGATATATAAACAGATATATATACGTATACCGTGGTTCTGTACTAATCTGTGTGCATTAGAGGTTAGAGTCCGTGTGAATGTCCATGGTGCGAATACATTTACAGACGCTCGATATTTTTCGTTAATTTGTTGTTGTTGAATATTATATTGAATCTACACAAGTAATGTCTTTGCAATTACAAATTTTTGCAATGATCAATCTGAAAATGTACTCAAAATATTTCATGTTACGTGCTTCAACGTTAACAATACAACAAAGGAAAATATTTCGTTTCATACATACATCAGTAATTTGAAATAATGTCCGGATATTCGGACCGCTTCTTAAATCACACAATGCAACACAGCACTTTTGAACCATATTTATTTTTGTATATATTTTTGTCAAAGCCAAACGGCATGTAAGCACCCGCTTTGACAGCTTAATGATAAACGTCATAAAAAACCATAGCATGATTTTCTATGATAAACATTCACATGTGGACCGCTGCTCATCACGTGACTCGAGTACACTACTGTTTACAGCGCCTCCTGGAGGCGGACAGATTTGATCCCTAGATACCGAACGAGTTCGGTCTCCTTAGTTCTAGTCTTCTTGGCTGATATATTATGTTACAGCCGTTATTTGTTTAACAATTGTGACAGCCACTTGTCAAAAGTTTGACAACAACAAAGTTTCGCTTCGAGTTTCGACACAAGCGCTACTTCCATCTCTTTCCTTCACAGATTTGATGACTTTTTTTTGATGGCTCGTTATAATTTTAGATCACATATCTTTAACCATAGTAACCGTCGTTATAGCAACTTCAAAAATTTGATCGAAACCCTAACGTCAGTGAGACTGGTTAGTAGTGAAAGTCGACGTTTGTCAAATTTATGACAGTTGCAGTGAAAAGATGGCTCTCATCAATCCGTGTAAAGAAAGGGAACCACGAGTCATCGATAACGATTTAATTCAAGAATGTATATATCTTCAATACTCTAAAGGTAATTATTTTCGTCACAGAGCAGATAATATCAGTGAAGGAACAAAGACAATCATTACAATTTTATGTGATGTGTATCGAAATATACTTACTTCAGTATAAGGAATATACTATTATTAGAGTCTAACCTTTTATATGCCATTTATATTCACGCCATACGCATTCGAATATCGTAAAAGGTCCAATTTTCTTTTTTTGTCGTTTTTTTTCTCTCTCAGAATCTCAATAACAGTTTGTTGGATAGGTAAACACCTATTACATGTATAACTCCCTCACATTTTTTACGTTTTTGTGCTATACATATGCCAATTTAACACAGCCTACACACATCTTTGCTACGTACTCCATAAAAATAAAATGTTTGAGATCCCTTTATTTAGATATTTGATTT
Source organism: Aromia moschata (assembly GCA_029963805.1). Taxonomy (NCBI): domain Eukaryota; kingdom Metazoa; phylum Arthropoda; class Insecta; order Coleoptera; family Cerambycidae; genus Aromia; species Aromia moschata. The sequence goes on from JAPWTK010000716.1 coordinate 109,103, forward strand.
ACAAAGATCTTTCATCAATTTTTTATAAAACGGAGCGATCTCTTGGTTTATTTGATAACATATCTTTGGGTAAATATAGACATCCAAAAAAAAAAAACGTCATCAAAGTTGGCCGAGAAAAAAAGACGTATTTCCATTCTTAAACGGATTTATAACCTTATTTACTTGCCAGGACTGTCACAACATATGACAGCCATTGTTTATTTTACAAATTGTGACAGTCACTTGTCAAAAAGTTTGACATAACCGAAAAGCTTAGACATGACCACTATTTCCATCTCTCTCGTTCATAGCCAGAGTTGATGACTTTTTTTTGGATGTCTAGAAGAAAAAGAAGTAAGTTAGAAAAGAAGTATCTTGTGGAATTCCCCCAAAAAAGATAAAAAAATTGTCAATATTTTGTCACACTACAATATTTTTTAGGTGTCATTCCAAACTAGTTTATATTTTGTGTAATACAAAGTAAATGATCCTTAAAATAAAAAAAAAACTGTATGTTTTTGTTAATTTAAATATTACATAATTTTATAGCTTTGTTCGAACAACCACTTCGGCTAGTTTCCAACAATTAGAAATATCCGACCAGCGTTTTTTTTTTTACATTGCTTTAAACACTGTAAAACTGAGAGAAAATCATACAATTAAATAGTTCTAAGAACAGGTCGTATATTACACGTTTTAAAAGAATCCGGTAAAAGCATATAGGCAAAGTATAAAGCATTGAAACAGTACAGTCGTTTAGTTTATTTGGTAATGCATATATTAATTCGCAGGAGAATTTGAACTTTCAACGTAGAAACTTGAATAACTGAACACTTATCACCACTTAACACTTTTTTGTACTCGACGCGCGTTTCGCCAACCATTTTGGCATCATTAGGAGGTGATTAAAACTAAAGTGAAATCTAATTATCAGTCTTATTCATACTAAAGTTACAGTTGCGGTTCACCGACCCGTGAAAGTCGCGGTTCGGTGAGCCATAACTTCTGTTAACGTCTTTGTTAAATTAACCAGAACAGTATTAAATTGACAATAATTTCTAAATTTTCGAATCCATCTAACTGTCTACTGTCTGTTACATTTCTTATTAGTTTTAGGCCACTAACGTATATCATGAATTTTTTATATAAGCGTTTAAAAATATTTATTTTATTTTATTGTCGCAGGCGAAGTCGGACGACTAGTGAGACTCGAGGGCATACCGTTCGATGAACTCGAAGAGATACGTTTCGAATTTCTTAACATCCTGAAGATCGACCACCTGTGGATGTTGACGGCCCTGACCAAACTCCAAATGAACAACAACCTTATCGAGAAAATAGAGAATCTAGAATCTCTGGTGCATCTAAAGGAACTGGACTTATCCTTCAACAAGATCAAGAAGATAGAAAACCTGGAGGCGCTCGAGAACTTGGAAAAACTAAGTCTATTTGAGAACCTAATTGAGGTTGTCGAAAACTTAGACAACCAAATGAAACTGTCTGTGTTTAGCATAGGGAAGAATAAGCTTGGACAGTGGGACAATATCTATTATTTGAGAAAGTTTAAACATTTGGCCTCGCTCAACATGGCTCACAATCCGTGCGCTGAGGAAAATCATTTTAGAATTTACATCGCTGCCTTCCTGCCGCAACTGGTCTATTACGAATATACGAAAATTGACGATTCCGAAAGAGAAGCAGGTAGGAATATAATTCATTCTCATGAGACATCATTAAGAAACTATACTCAAATTAACAGTTACTTAAATACTGTTTGACTAACACCACAACATTACATTTACCTCAACACGTGCGTTTCGCTAATCATGTTGGCATCATCAGAATGATTAAAACTTTTATCATCTCCGATCAGTTTTAATTATTGGCAATTGAATTTAGACAACGGCAGTCGCAATAAAAAGCGATTCTCATTTTGAATCTAAATATACCTAAAGTGGCAATCATCTAATTCGGGATACAGTAAACATAGTTTTTGAAAATGTATATATCCAAACATACATTTTCACTAGAAGGCTGCCATTTTGTAGGATACCCATTACCATCGTTTACAGCCCTCAATCTTGCTGACATGAATTTTGTTTTCTGGCGATATTGAAGAGGACAGTGATTTCCCCGGGTTGACACACTTCTTCAAAAAGTACTCCTTTCAATGAAAAACATTAGTATACATCTTCCACCAAATTTTATCACGAGAAAAGTAAAATATTGAGTAGAATCCGATGGTCGAGGACATGTTAGACGTCCTCCAAGGCAAGAATTCAACCTCCGGTATATACAAAAATTGATAAAGTTGAGTGGAACAATAATTGTACTAATATGGGTATGTCTTTAATGGAAGGGAATGTGTAATGCATCCCGTGTAGATCTCATATATGGGGTCGGATAGATCAAGATCAATATCCTTATCTTAAATAAAGTTTTATGAAACCATATGCTTTTCAATGTTCCACACCACTTTCCTGTGAATATCGTTAAAAACGATAAATGTCTACTAAAAAATAGTATTTTCCACGAATTCACTGACGTTTTGTCAAAGCCAATAATTTCGCCATATGAAAATAATATTTTTAATTTGAAGGTATTCATATGTTTGAGGAAGAACTGACCAAGTTACAAAAAATTGAGGACGAAGAGAACGCTAGAGTTGCCATCATAGAGAAAGAAAAGGCGGACGCCGAAATATATTCGCTTAGTTTCGTCGAGTACTTGAACACGAGACATCTGTTTGACGATATGTTTCAGGATGATGCAGAAGGTAAAACTGATATTGGACTGCAACTTGCCTCATTAATAGAAAGGTTTCCTCATCCTTACTATTCGCAGACTTTGCGATTGAATATACAGTTTGTGTAAAGGCAACATCGGCCAGTTTTGAAAAAGGTGTTGGCAACAAACAAAGTGAGACGACAGATACCGCATACGCATCGACGGTAGTGGAAAATAAGACCGGTCCACTCACCACCTGCCGCTAGACAGAGCGAGAAGTGTAGTTGAAGTAAACAGTAGTTATTCTTGTTAAAAATGTTATTAAAATGGTTTATTCACGCGAAGAAATACATATGTATATCAGAATGTCTTATAGCATGGCATCATAACGGCAATTCTGAACGTAAATTAAAAGATTCATTTGCTAACATGTGTTCCCAACACTTTCTAAAAACACTAGGTTCCAAAATATTACGCATAATCTTATTAGTACAGCAAGGCATTTTGGCTCGGCGCGGCGGGCGATTAGCTGTGCTGTGTGGAAGAAGGGTTCAGGTTCAGACGTATTTACTGTACTGATTAGGTAGGTGGTGAACAGCCGGTCTTATTTTCCCACTACCCTCGATGCGTAATGATGGTTGCGTCTTACATGTCGTTTCACATGTATTATTTGTCCTTTTTCATAACCGGCCGATGTTGGCTTAACACACACTGTAGATTATTTTGTAAATGGCAACCAAGAGCCGAAATCTAAAGTACTGCTTAAAATTGTAACCCCCATTTTTCGTTTTTTTTTTTTACAATCTCAAGAGCAAAAGTTCTACTTTTCCAGGGTTGGCTTTCATGGAAATGGGCGAAGACGCCGAGAACTACTACAAAGAGTTCGAGGAGCAGTTCCTCAAGTGTTGCATGCAGATATTCGACATAGGCCAGAAGCACTACGCGCTGCGCACCGAGGAAATAGAACAGTTCCTCAAGACCGTGGAAACGGCCAAGAAGGAGAGTCAAGAGGAGAGCATCGAACACATGGAGCTGTTCATAGAGAGAAAGGGCGAATTATTCGACGTGGTGAGGGAGCTCCAGAAGCAGGTGGACGACGAGAAGATCAGCGACGAGAGCTACGACGAGAGGATCGACGACTTCTCCAACGAGTTCAGCTCGCTGCTGCACGACCTGTGGAAGACGCTGATGAAGCTCGAGCTGCAGCTCTTCGAGCAGCTGGAGGAGGTCAACGGGAACTTCGGACACGTGCTGAGTAAGCGGACCTTATACCGATAGTTACAGTTCCTGTAACCATAACCACACAAATTTTACAGTCTTTAAATGCTAGAAATAGTCTTGCAATTTCGTGAATAGTGGCCAAGAACTTCAAGATAACTGAAAACAAATCTTGCTTGCAGCCGACATGATAAACGCCTTCATGGAGGAAGCCCAGGCGGTCTTTTCCATTATGCGCACCTTAGAAGTAACGTACACGGAGAATATCACGGACGCCGCTGGTAGAATCCTCACCGCGGTCAACGTCGGCGACGAAGTGGTCATACCGCCCAGTTTGCAAGATATACTGACGGACAAGGAGGCTGTGAACAACGCCATCGGCACCACCCACGATAAGCACATGCAAGCTATTGATACCAGGTAAGGCAACATGCATTGCTACGTTGTTGCGTACTGTCTGATCCAGTGGCGGTGCGTGATATTTCAGTTAGCCAAATCTTGAAAACGACGCACGGGACCCACTTCACTTTTTAGGTGATGACTATACACCTCTTACAGAAAAGGATTTATAGTGAAAAAATCGTCAGCAAAGTTTGCGAAAAAATTTCAAAAACACTGGAGCACTCCCAGGGTTCTCAGTAACGCTCTGTGGAATATTTGCAGTATATTTTTTTTTCATAATCTAGAAACAAATATAAGGAGACGTTTTTTCGATTTGTTACAAAATATTTTTGTTTCAAAAAGTTATGGCCATTTTAATTTTGGGAAACAAAATGTTCCTATTAAATTAAAATTAAAATGGCCATAACTTTTTGAAAAAAAAATATTTTGCAACAAATCGAAAAACGTCTCCTTATATTTGTTTCTAGATTATGAAAAAAAAATATACTGCGAATATCCCACAGAGCGTTACTGAGAATCCAGGGAGTGCTCCAGTGTTTTTGAAAATTTTTTCGCAAACTTTGCTGACGATTTTTTCACTATAAATCCTTTCTGTAAGAGGTGTATAGTCATCACCTAAAAAGTGAAGGGGGTCCCATGCGTCGTTTTCAAGATATGGCTAACTGAAATATCACGCACCGCCACTGGTCTGATCAACACTGTTGGCAACTCAGATCTTCCACCTGGTGGTTGATACAAGTAATTGACTGATTAGAGACAAAGGGAACAGACCAATAACATTACACCATTCACGGTGTTCAAGATATTAAATCAAAATTTAACTGGGATCAGGACTAATTGAATTAAAAAATAATTGTTAACATATTTTCATTTTCGACAAATCAAGTAGGTCTCGATAGGAACAATTTAATATTATTTTCTGTATAGCTAAAGTGTGGCTTTTCGAACAAAATTTTGAATGGTTTCATCAAGAGTTTTGAATTTAAAATTCAACTGGCCTATTTTAATTTTCGTCATCATCTGCAAAGGTTAAACACACATGATTTCCCTGGACAAGTTGCTAATTGTTGTAGGGAGGATACGCTAATATCCAGAGCAAAAAAGTGTGCGGAGAAATTTACGACTGATCTGGTTAATGACGAAATCAAGAGGGAATAGGTATAAAGTGTTGGAAATCAATCACTTTTTGGACGTACAAAGAGAAGAATTCGAAGACCTGATAGCCGATAATACTATAGAGGTAGACATCGATGACCTGGAGTTATAATGTATCCATGCATCTACATATGTATAGACGCAGACAATGAATTCTAAAAATGAAAATCATTTGTTAGCAAACTAGTCCAAATAAATAAAGATGGAAGAACTAGAAGAATTTAATGTTTGTTACTTACACAGTGTTGAAAAATATTGACAAAACTGCCACAATTAAAACATTTTGCAGTGTGGAAATATCACGCTGTATTCTAGAGCTCAAATTATATATAATTTAATCTCCTTTTTGCGCCATAGATACTAGACCTTAAACCGACAAAATATTCGAGTCTTACATGCCAAATTTTTATACCTGCCAAACGGATATTTGGAACAGGTCTGCCCTAGAAGGAAGACTCGTTTTTCCAGGGTATACCTGTTCCAAATTCCTGCTCCCATAATATCTGTTTTGAGACAAGGAAGACTCTAATATTTCGTCAGATTAAAGGTAAAATTAAATATGTAACACAAAATCAGCTGTAATAAAACTGCAACTGTTTAACAAAAGACGAAAAAAAGTTGCAAAAGTATGCTCTGCAAAAGATCATACGCTAGTTAAAAAGTAATGTTACACTTTGTACCAAACAATTTATGAGTTTTAATTGGTAAGTCCTGTTAAGTTTCATTTTTAGTGACCACTGACATTACCACGCCTAAATACCGTCGTGTAATACGCTTCATAATAAGTTTATTCGCATATTCACTAATGTATTCTGATGTATTTTCTGTGTATCGCTTTGCAATAATAGTGACCTGAGCCTGAGCTACGATTCGCCGCAACGTTGCTCTTTAGATTTCCGCTAAAAACCACCACTAAAACCAAGCCCCGCCGGCCCAAGTAAATTCGCCTAACTATGACATAAAAATGTATCGTTTAATATGTTGTTAATATCCACCTATGTACGCATTAGGCTGCCGCTCATCTCAGGTGTGGAGCCCGATGGTCCCTGTCCCATTCCCGATTCGCCCAGAACAAGTAGACGCCTTTGAGAAGGGCCGCGGTGGTGTAACGTGCTCTGTTTTCATTCACATCGCAATGGCCCGTCGCACATCTTGATCCGACTCTCCTCGATTGCTTCTTCAGGAGGTGAACACTGGACGAGTTTTAGGACCTTTAGATACATAAAGCCGCATTTGTGAAAAAAAAATGTAAGGGTCACCTCTCGAGAGTTTTTCTTTCTCCGACTCCATGGAGCAACCACAATAAAATAAACCCCCAGGAGAGTTAACTTCCGAAGCGTCGTGGAGATGCGGAAAGTTTTCCGTTTCAGTTTTTCATCTGAATGGGGTCGTTAGGGGACAGACGAGGGCCGTTCGCGGCCTTGCGTCGACAAATTTCTGCCGCCATCAATCAGGCTCGAGCGTGGACGGTCGCACAGCGCCAACGACCATATGTGTATACGTAAATGAAATCTACTAAGGCGGGAGCAGAATCTCTAACGAGAAAGCTCATAAGCCCATCGTTATTTTATTCGTTCTGGAGAGGCGACTCTATTCCGGCAAGTGGGTGATTTACGAGGGGTCGCTATTTTTTTTTTGCTAATTCAGAAGGGGCCAGAAGAATCAGAAAGATCGGGAATTGACACATTAAAGAAACAGCTAACGCAAAGGAGGTAGTGCTCTGATAAGGTCAGCAACCACTAGATGTCGTTCTCGGGAGCACACCACTAACGTTGTTCTTGCTAAATGACTTGGAAATCAGATTCGCACACTAGAACACGTCGAGTTTTATTTAGGCTCACTATAGGATAGTCCTTTATGTTACCGCTATATTCTCCTGGAGCGGATATAAGCCGAGACTCCTTCATTATTGTTGGTAATCAGATATATCCTACTGATGTGACCTAATTAGGTCGAAATCCAGATCTGTGATTTATAATGACGAATAGCAATGAACGGGTACTAATATTAGGGTGAAAAAAATTAGAGTATTTTACATTCCACAGAGATTCCTTTTGGTCCAACTATAAACCAAATTGTATTAAATCATGTTGGCAGTATAGTATTTCTAATGTGAATGTGAAGACATGAAAAAAAGCAAGGTTGTCACATATATTTTCTAAAATTGCTAAGCTCACTATACAAATGTTATATTCATACTTCAGTAAACTGTTAGTCCGTGACGTTCTTAGAAAGCTAGTTTGGAATATTAAAAAAAATGCATAGATATAAATGTATTAGTTAGCATTAAAATAAGGCGTTTAAAATTGCTGTAAAAAATTATTAATTAAAACAACTTTATGTATATTACTATACTTAAGAACATTTTGAAGAGCCGGCAACATGCAGCATTCAGGCTGTGAGCTACAGTGACCCAATTAGGGTATTTTGCATTGCATCGAATACGTTGGTTAACTATTCATGCGGTCCACTGTGTCGTTAAAATGATTTACGACATTAGTAATTCCCCTCTTGTTTCCGCCAGTGAAGTGTGAGAAGTTGATTTCAGCTAGGTTTATTAAAACTTCAGATTGTTTTGCTAAATGAGCATTATTTGCAGAAAATTATATCACAAATATTATGAGTTTTGTATGCAGGCTAATTTTAATCTCCTATATTGATGCGAATGAAAAAAATATTTCACAATTTTCGAATTTATAAAAGATATATGCACGCTATTGGACGGCGTTAGCCATCAAAGGAATTAGGAAAATATATCTATTCACATTCACTTTAGAAGTACTATACAATTGTTATTTCTAAAAAACTATCATGTGTTTAAGAGCGAATATTCCCAATGATGAGATGCTGCCGATCACCAAATGATTTATTTATTAAATGTTTGCTGAGAGTATAGAACAAACGATAGTCAGTGGGGGAAATGTCTGGCGAATATGGTGGATGGAGCATGCAGAACTTCAAAACCTAATTGCAAGAGTTCAAGGTGTCAAACTGCGTACTGAGAGCACAATAGACAGCGGCGGTGATGGTGGTATCGTTCTCCAAGATTTCGCAGTGATACATGCCGCGAAGGCTCCACCACTCTTCCTCAGGTGGACGTCAGGTTCAGTTGTCAATTTGTTTGGAATATTTCAAGAATTCCAAGGGAATAGCTCTATACCAATAAATCAACCGGATACAATGGTTTATTCACGTTTATTAGGTGCTATTTCTTGAATGAAGAATCTATGAATTTTTGAAATTTGTACAGCTGTACTGTCAATGTGCTACAATGTATGACTTCTTTCTTTTATAATTACGTGGCAATTTGTTTTAATGAAAGTGACATTACTATTCAGTAAAATCAAATTTTGATACAATAAAAATGCATTTTACAGTTTAAATAGATTGAAATCGTGGCTTAAAGTGGTGGCTTAAATATGTTAGTGCACATTCCAGCCTTGCGCGTGGCATTAAAAACATCGTAGCTTTGGTAAACAGCCGGAATTAGTCTGGAACACGACCGCATATCAGCGAGGAGACAGAGGGTCGACCGCCACCTCGGCGGAGAGATGATGATATTCCGATTACGACCGCAGAATCCCATTATCGTTTCCCTGGACGTATACAATATTAATTCAGGCGCTGGACATCGACGAAGAAGAAAAAAGGGGAATTCAATTTACACGCACACAAGAAATCGATAATGCTGAAACATTTACTGATGAGGGCCTTACTTAATTATTCGTTTTTTTTTTTATTTCAAGTACAGTGATAATACCTGTTCTCTTTCTTTCCTACGAGTAGAGCCCGGAGCTTAATAATAGGTTACTTTACTAGCGTACTTTACCAGGGGCGGCTCCAGGATACCACTATCAGTAAAGTTACGAAATGTTAAACAGGTGTTACGTTATACACGTGACGGTGATTCTTGTAGCGCATCTCATCAGCAAAGGAACCATAGTCACAAGACACAGAACTTCCATACATACGATAACGGAAGCTATAACATGTCCGTACTGCCACTCAAGTCTCCACAATATGTCAATAACATGGATTAAATTAGTATATATTCGTTTTAGGTGCTGGTCGGCCGCCTTCATTAGCCCAATCAACGGGGAGAAAACCGGTCACTAATTGTTATCAGCAAACAAAAAATATGGTCGTATAGAGAAAACGATTCTAAGAAAGATAGCGTTTTTTGCGACTCGAGTTTTAATGGCGAACATAACCAAAAAAATTCGCAAAGTCAAAAAAACGGTTTTTTTGCAAATAAAAAAAAAGTTTCAAGTCTTACACAAGAAAGTTAAATTAGAAAGTTGTATGCGCGTCGAATGAGATGTGAACGAAAAAAATCGGTTCATAAACAGTTGATAAAAATTTAAAAAAACGTCAAAATTCGCGTTTTCGTATTTTTGCTGTATAAATTCCAATTTTGTTTGAACAGACTTCTTGTTAACTAGAAACACAGCCCAAGACAAGTAGAAAATGACCCTTTTTTCCAAAAAATTCAAAAAAAGTTTTATTTTTTCGAGTTATAACGATTTTATAAAAAAAAAGACGTTTTCAAAAATCAGCTTTTACAGAGGCAAAAATGATCGTACAGAAACGATCGTGGGCTCATTTTATTCGCGAAGACTTGTACTTTAATGCTATTAAAAAACCAAATCGCTTTTATTTAATTTTTTGTATAAAAAAATGCGTTGTAAAATTGTATCATTTTTCGAACCGTTTTTTTTTTCGAATAACTTTTTTAATTTTGGTTTTACATTTTTGACCGTTGCATATTTGAAAAGTGTCATTCAAAACACGCATTTAAAAAAAAATGAAGGTCCTACGACCTCAGAGAGCCGAGATAATTTTTTTTAAGCTGAGGAAAAGTTAATTTTGCGAGCGCGATCGATTTGAAATCGTGTTTAGTTTTCGATGCGCCCAAGCGGAGTGTCCGTCCACTCTGTCGCCGTGTGTTGGCTAGCGCGTGCCGCACCCAACGGTGTTCTTTCGCAAACAATTATGTCAACTTAATTTATGCGAAATGATTTGAAATATTTTTTTAAGAAAGTAAAAGTCTGAGATCTATTTCGTGTAAAAAAGAAGTCAATCGGACGTATACAGCGCTGTCAGGAATTAAAAAAAGAAAAATAATTATATCGGCTCCCTGACGTCGTAGGACCTTAATTTTTTTTTTTAAACGCGTGTTTTGAATGGTACTTCAAATATGCAACGGCCAAAAATGTAAAACCAAAATTAAAAAAGTGATTCGAAAAAAACCTGTTCGAAAAAATGATACAATTTTACAACGCATTTTCTAATGCAAAAATTAAATAAAAAGCAATTTGGTTTTTTAATAGCATGAAAGTACAAGTCTTCGCGAATAAAATGAGCCCACAATCGTTTCTATACGATCATTTATGCCTCTGTAAAAGCTGATTTTTGTCGTCTTTTTTTTTATAATATCGTTATCTCGAAAAAATAAAACTTTTTTGAATTTTTTAAAAAAATATCATATTCCGCTTGTCATGGGCTATATTTCTAGTTAACAAGAAGTCTGTTCAAACAAAATTGGAATTTATACAGCAAAAATACGAAAACGCGAATTTTGACGTTTTTTTAAATTTTTCTCAAATGTTGAACCGATTTTTTACACGATGCGATCTCATTCGACGCGCATTTTTAAGACCTACAACTTTCTAATTTAACTTTCTTGTGTAGGACTTGTAGGTTCTGTTCGCCATTAAAACTCGAGTCGCAAAAAACGCTATCTTTCTTAGAATTTGTTTCTCTATACGACCATATTTTTTGTTTGCTGATAACAATTAGTGACCAATTTAGATGGGGGCTTTCGCTCGTTGATTGGACTACGTGTAGTCGCATCCGACAGTAGCAGCCATACATGGCGTTTATTTACTTCAAATTCTCCTCGTCCCATAGTGCCTGAAGACTGCTAGTCACACATTCACTAATTGTTTCCGCATTTGTGCTTTACAACACCCTTGAAGCTATTAAATGCCCTTCTACGGTTTTGCCTCATCCAATTCCCCAACATTAGCTATATTGTGTCTTTTAACTTCCGTCGTTTAATACGAGCCCAGAATCATTCCATCGTTTGGCCAAATGTTATTTTTTGGTAAGGTTTCTGAAACAAAACTTCATACACTGGATACAACTATTATCCTTTATTGGCAATTTGTAGGATAAATAAAATAATAAATAATATGGTAAATAATGTAATAAAGGATAATTGAAGGGGTTAGAATAAAAAAGGGTATAAGTATCATTGTCATTGTTTGAAGATATTTGAGCTTAAAGTTAAGTAACTATATAAAAGTAAGGAAAACATTTAAGTGTAATCTAATTTTATTTTGATTAATTAAAAAATGGTAGAATTTTTAGCTCACAAGTTGTTTAGGATAATACTCATATTTTTCAAAAAAAAAAAGCACTTACACCCTTCTTATTCCAAACATTTTTTTTAATAAAGTAAAAACAAAACAAGAATATGTGCAAAAACAAACTTTATTCCCAAAATTAAGAAAAACAAATCTATTCACTACTGTCAGAATCAGAGTTCAGTATAGGTATATCATCCACGTCGTCGTCAAACTCAGAATCCGTATCACCGAAATAAGCATCATCCTGTGTATTTTTTTGACGTAGAAGCAGTGGTTTTGGAAGTGATTTCTTTTTTTCTTGATTTTGGTTTCAGTTTTCTTACTTCCGTGCTTCAGATCTTTATAAAAACTATGATATACAGGTGGTACATAGAAGTGTTTGCAAATTTTTCCATTGTTCTACTGAAATATTAATAGGATTTTCATTCAACTTTGAGCAAAATATTTTCTGCAAATCTCTTGGTGGTCGGCCATTACCCAAAAAAGGGCACTCGCATGTTGTAAAAGGAAAATCATCATCAATAGTAATCTTAAACGGGAAAGCATATGTCTCGGAAGTTTCTCTTAAGTTTTGTTTCTCTATGTCCTTTTTTGGATCGCCTATTGTGGCATTGAGATGAGCAAATGAATAAAAATATTCTTTTTCTCGTATCTTGAAGCGTTTAGAAGCTGATCCTATTACATTACTCCAATCTTGTGGTGTAAATACTTGCGGAAATTTCCTTTTTACATTTTTCTATTAGTCCAAATGACCTGTTACACTCCATATATGTGTGGCCCGGCTCCAAAAATTTATGGTGTATTTCTTCGAGTTGAGTAACTTTTTTTAAATTTAGCGTTCATCAGATTTTGTTGGAATTTATTATAACATAATAATATATATGACACAGCAACTTACCATCAGCACTTTATATTTCTTCATCACTTTCCATTACGTGTTTATATATCACAAAACAGAAAAGAATAAATAGGTATTATTGGATCGGTTGAAACTCAGTAATTGTTTAGTATATTGTGGATTGGAATACAAAGGGTACAATTGCATTTGTATCCTTTTTTATGCCAACAAAATCTGTACTTTTGTTTACCAGATTTTTCTACTACGCAATATATGTCGATAAATGTATTTAAAATCACTTGCACCATTTTTATTCCAATAAATAGGCATCTCACCTATAAGAAAACGCAGGTATCCCATAATTTTAAAAAATTGTACTTATACCCTTTTTATTCTAACCCCTTCAATTGTCGTATCCATAGTATGAAGTCTTTGTTTCAGAAATCTCATAATAACATTGGGTCAAACGATATGATTCTGGGCTCGTATTACACGCTACCATAATTTTGACTAAACCCAAGTTAAATTGTACCTGTCTGTCTCGCGCACTCACACCACCACTTACACGAGCTGTATGTTTGTCTGTAGCAACATGCTGCTAAACATTTGTTTCTACGTGCCACATCAGTACACTATCACACACGTTGACCCGAAGTTCATAGCCATTAGAGGTCAGTTCCGCAAAATTGGTTATACAACGCTCCACCGTAACACGCGACGGACGCTGTCCCGACATTTTTACGAACTTATTCGACGTTTCGTGAACACGAATGATGCATCGACCAGTGCAGTTTAACTAATTCCAACAGGAAGTATGAATTATATTTACATTCGCGACTCGACCTTTGCCATGTGCTGTAACTTGATTGAAGTGGGGCGTACAACATGGGAAACGGGTTATATTATGGAATATAATGATGTAGTTTTATTGAACTACAATTGTACTATGTACATAGATAGAGGAGTTGCTGATGTGTATTCCAGATGCGTTAAGACCGGTCCTGGAATCTATTATTAACCTACGGGCTTCAGTTATGACACCTTGCGAGACACGTCAACTCATAAAGTATTTTTTTCACCATCTTCAACTAAAGGTCCCAGAGAACTATATAAAAAATATAGAAATTTAATTTAATTTAATTATAATACTACTTTTATTGTAATATGAAAATTTGAATTAACGTTACTTCTTTTTGTTTAAAATAATTTCATGATCCAAGATCGAATAAAATCGGTGTTGTTTTTGGTGCTAGCCTTATCAAATTGTTTCGATTTTTAATTTTTCTACGGAACCTTCAATAAATAAAAATAAAAAAAACAAGTACGATAGAAATCATATTTCCACGTTGTCAATTATTTTTTATTAATCATTCACTTTCGTTATCAATCCATAGACACCATGAAAAGTGATTAGCAGGTTAATTAAACATATAGTCACATATGAAAAATCTCAAACTTTAAATTTGGAACACCCTATATGTCGTGGTATATGTATATCGCAGTCCTCGACTAACCAGCGATTGTAAATCACAGATTTGGAATTATACGCCATAAAACGGTCTGTTTTATGAACCTGCTAGTTGAAAACTCTAATGAATTATAGCGTGCTCCAACGTTTAACCTACTTTCCGGAAATTATCTGTAGTGAGTTGTTGTTTTCTGCTTTTTTTTTCGACCAGAACGTCGTATATCTCTCATCTGATATACATATAGCTTTACCTTAATTGGCCTTTTTATTGCCTCGACTTCGTGTTAAAAGAAAATTTAATTGCATACACAGACACATGATTAGACGAAAACACGCAAGTTACGGAAATATTAGAAATAGTTAAGTAAATTAACAATATCTAGATATGTATATCTCTTCGTCGAATATATGTATAATATGTTTTTATACCTATTCGGGGTATCCCAGAATGATTTATGTACATACAACAAGCTAAAAATATAATGCGCATCAATACTGTATTCAATATACACTGCAGGATTGTAATATACACTACACATTGTGACGAGGCAATTAATTTTGTGATGAATCCAATGGTTGTTATAAGTACAGCCGGCAGATCCGGGCGGCGGGCCATAATCGTACGCGTCATACTACTTACTACTTGTATGTGCAAAAACAAAATTGATGAAAACAATAAACTGTTGCAATTTATAAAGAGATGGGTTAAACTTACCCTGTTATTTACGTTGAGCTGTGTGAAAACTTTGTGGACCGCCGCACTGTTTAGCCGGCTTTAGATAAGATCATGCCGGTACTGCCAAGAACCAGTTTTTGAAACAAATGTATGACATCGCGAGCTTCGTAAAACATTCGAATATAAATTGTATATAAAGATATTAGTTTTAATTTAGTGTCTAATTCGTATTTGTATTTATTTAAATAAATTGTGTGATTTTCACATCTAATGAACCCTAAGTGAACAAAACGTTACAATATGTTATATACAGTATGTGTACAGTCAACATCGGTCATTTATGAAAAAGAACAAACATAAGTGAGACGACAGTTAAAAAATTCTACACCTCTCGTTCTAACGACTAGCGTAGCGTGGTGAGAGGGCCTTACTCCCTCACTACCTTCGATGCCTATGCGGTTGCTTCTTATCTGTCGTCTCACGTTTGTTTATCCTTTTTCATAACTGGCCCACATCTGATGTGAGCATATGATATATGCTCACCCATGCTTTATCTCGCCTCTTTTTTAACCAAATAATATTGAATCGATCGAACCCTGTATACAGGCGGTCGGCAGCAGGCATTTGCACCACATTTGCAACAAAATATTTGTTTGGGATTATTTCATGGAATATTTTATACACGCAAGGCAGTAGAATAAACGTTAGCTTACCTCTTCATAAAATCGTAGTTGCGGCACAGGGTCTTCCGAAACATTCTCACAAAAATCTTTAAATAATAGGTATCCTGCAAAAAAAAAGAGAAAAAAATTAGCTGACGGTCTTGTTAAATTATTTTTATTTATGTTTTGCGAAACGCAAAAATCTTGACTGCAACAAGAGCAAAGTCTAACTTTTATGAACCAATTTGTTGGATATGAAACGATTAGTTTTTTTACCACTTTAATAGATTCATTTACCACACTTTATCTTCGAAACTGAAGTAGGAAATGAAGTATTTGATATCACATAGTACCCGCCATTTATGAACCGAGTAAAAAGGGAGTTTTAGAAATCATTCA